>JAJTUB010000036.1:454494-493700 GCA_036971345.1 Dactylellina drechsleri
TTCCTATTCTTGTTCCGGATTATATTATTCTTATTATATTTCTTTGACCTATAGGATTGTATAAATATTTTCTATTGTCATATGCAGGGCACTGTTAGTGTTTATGATTTCTTATTATAATTCATCATGTTATTTGAGTTTTGTTACAAGATCCCTTTTCTTAGCATTGATGTCCCGTTGATACTCTACTCGAATGTTTAGGATTTTCTTAGGTCCTTTTCTGTGTTGGTATTATTTGCTAACCTTAGGTGGTATTAGGCCTCAATAGCAACTTTTTCTCAGGATCCCCAGAATAGGTTCTTGTTCCTTTTCCAGCAGTACATCTAAAGTTGATTTTTTTTCAGACTTTAGATTGTCTAAACTTCCTAATTCATTTTCTGAGTTAAATTAGATAAGTGGCATTTCTGCTTCTTTTCATTCTTGATATTCCTGGTATTCCTTAGAATGTTCTTACTGCATAGCTACCAGCTCCTAGTCAATAACTTTAGACTTCACCTCACAGAGTGCAATTTTTAGTTTCCAGATTTCTTATTAGAGGGCGTTGTACCTTAGGTCCCACCAAATACTATTCTAAATTTCTAATAAATTCTTTTCAAAATCAGGATCTATAGCGAAAATAAAGTACCCGGAAGATTCGGATTCATAAAATAAAAAGAAAGAAATTTCTTTACTATCAGAATAAAATATTAATAATCACAGTTTCAGGATACTGATTGGCTCAATTATTAAACTAATAGGGTTTTAAATGTCAAATAAGGTAGCAAATTCTACATTATCAAATAAATCTTGATATTGAATGGCAAGATCAGTTAATATAACTACTATAAATCATACAAACCATTCTAGTACAAAAATCTCAAATTGCAAATATTCTTCATTTATTAAAACCTGGTTTATTGGGATATTTTTTATGAAAAATTTAAAAAAATCATCTTAAATATCTAACATGGCTGGCTGGCTCCCAAATTAGTTTATTATATCCCTTCCAATGGACATAATATTCGAACTAATTGTTCTATCTTCAGGAGTCAAGTAGTTCTAAGACTTCATATAATACATTACCATTTTTATCAACAATAATTAATAGAAGCTGTTTTTCCTAGTTCTAATTCGGAAAAGTGTTGTTTCTGGAGCATTATAACAAATTAGTATAGAAGATTGGGTGGATTTTTATTAAGGGGGGAAAATCAAGTTTATATACTCTATTTCCCACAGATTTAAGGATTTGAAAAGGCCCTTTATTCTTATTAAATAGTTTTGGGCACGGCCTGGTGATTAAGATATTGCGCATATCCAGCCAAACTTCATCACCTTCCTTATAACTAGTAACAAGCTTTTTTTTCTTGTTGGTTTGCTCCTGCTATATCTGCATGGTGTGGTTGATTTTGGCTTTAAGAAAGTCTTGTAGTTTCATTATTTTTACTATGAAGTCAAAGGCTTGCATATTTTAGGAAGGCATTTTTTCATTAATGGTTATTGTTTTGGAATTCCAGCCGTAATTAACTACAAATAATAAAATTCCTATAGTTTCTAAAATTTTGTTGTTATAGTAATATTTGGTTAGTGGTAATTATTTTATTTAATTGTCTTATTAATAGTTAACATAAGCTCGGAGATATTGTTCAATAATAGAGTTAATGCATTCAATTTGTCCGTCAATTTATAAATAATACACTATACTTGGTCTATAATAGATTCTTAATTTCTTATTAACCTCATCCCAGAAATCGTTTAAAAAATTAATACCCCTATCCAATATAACTTTTTTTAGCAGTCCATAAAGTTTCCACATATCTCATAAAAATATCCCTGCCAGTTCTTCAGCATTAAGTCTTTTACTGGTAGGTGATAAATAGATCATTTTAGATAATCTACACACAATTACTAATATCGCATCATATTTTCCTTGCTAAGACAGTCCTATAATAAGGTTGAATAAGATACTGTTTTAGTTTCTTTCTGGGATTTGTAGTGACTGTAACAGTCCTTAGGACGCACTCCGCAGGGCTTTCATTCTGCAGCATATATAACAGTTATCAACATATCTATCAACATCTTTCCTAATTCCTTTCCATATATATTCTCTTTATACAAGTTCCAGAATTTTTACTCTCCCAGAATATCCAACAGTTAAGTAGTCATAGTATTCTAACAATATTTCAGTTTGTATTTTATCATCCTATAGCACCACCTTTCTTGTGTTATGGAATAATTGTTTGTTATATTCTTCAAATTCGGAGATTTTCACTTCAAGATATCTATTTTCACTTTTTTTGAGTGTTTGTAGGATATTTTGGATATTTTCGTCTTTTTTGCATACTGCTTCCCAGTCGGGTTGTGTTATTAAAGTGCCTATCTATTGGATTTTTTCGGGTGGGATGAGTATTCTAATTCGGTTTCTAATCCTTTCATCTTTTTTTCCTAAAGGAAAGTTTTTTGACTTTTTTATTAAAACATCAGCTTTAGTGTTGGTTTTTTTAAGAACAAATATTATTTTATAATTAAATCATAACATATATTCCATCCATCCCACTTATCTTTATTTTAGTTTCTACTTTATCATGAAATATTCAAAGTTCTTATAGTCTATAAAAATATGAATTTATATGGGTATACTTATTAAATATTGTTTTTAGTTTTATAATACTTAGATAATTGATAATAACTCCTTATCATAGATGTTGTAGTTATATTTAGTAGGTGATATTTTTTTTAACTGGTAAGCTACTGGGTACCATAGTCCGTTTTTGTGTTTCTGAGATAAGACTGTGGTGCAGATGAAGTCTGATGCGTTTGTTTTGATTTTGGTTTCCAATTCCAGGTCTTAATGTTTTAAGATAGGTTCTGATATGAAGGCTTTTTGGAGGGTTCTGAATGCCCCTTTTTTTTTGTTTCCCTAATGAAATGGTTGATCTTTCCTTGTAAGGTCGTATAATGGTTTTGTTATTTTAGCATAGTCTTTGATAAATCTTTGGTAGAAATTCGTAAATCCAAAAAATAATTAAACTATTTTGATAGCCCCAGAGCCTTTTTTTGATTCTTTTCAGTTAAGGATGTCTTGTATTTTTCCGAAATCTATTCTGATTCCGTTACTTTTTATGATATATCCCAAGAATTCAGTTTCTTTTATGAAGAATTTGTATTTGGAGAATTTGATGTAAAGCCTAGCTTTCTGGAGAGTTTTAAGAACTTTTCTAACATACTGTATGTGTTCTTCTCAGGTTTCGCTATAAATGTATATATTATCTAGGTATACCACACAAAATTCATCTAGGAAAAGGTGCAGGGTATCATTAATGTATGTTTGAAAAACAGCAAAAGTATTGGTAAATTTAAAATATATTACCTAAAATTCAAAATATCCATATTTTGTTTGAAAGGCGGTTTTTTCTTCATCCCTTTCAGCTATTTTAATTTAATTAAATATATTGTAGATGTCTAGTCGGGTATAATACTTAACTTTTTTTAACCAATCCAATGTTTCATCAATCTGTGGCAAAGAGCATCTGTCCTTAATGATAATAACATTAAATTTTTTTCAATCAATATAGAGGTGCAATATTCCATCTTTCTTTGTAATGAACAAGATGGGGGCTCCCCATAAGCTATTTAATTTTCAAATAAATCCTTTATTAAAGTTTTTTTTTATTTATGGTTTTAATATTTTTAAATGCTCCTCACTCATGGGCCTCAATGGTTCCCATATAAATTGGGTTCCCTCTTCTGTTTTAATTCTCATATTTGTGGACCACCTTGGTGGAAGGGTATCCCCTTTTTTCTTTAAAAAGACTTCCTTTAAGTCCTTATATTCCAAAAGTAGTTCAATCATAGGTTCTATTAGGCTTTTATTCCATTTAAATCCAAGCCCATAAATGACATAAACAGGTCCTTATTTTAAGGTTCTTTTGAATGTTTCAACACTAACAATAATAATTTTAAATAAGCATTTTAATTTAATCTCCAATTTATCCCAATCCATTATGACTTTATATTTTTTATACCATGGGTTTCCAAAGTTAAAGCTCTTTATTATGTTAACAATGTCAGTTTGAATTATTTCTTTATGTTTTCTGATTTTCATTGCAAATTAAGTTATTTCTTTGACAATTTCCTTATCACCATTAAAATATTTTACAATTTCAGGAAATCGTTTCTGTTTAATAAAAAAATTATTTTCAATTGTAAATTACCAACTCATATAAATACCAGTGTTGTTATTATCTAAACAAGCAATTATATAAACAGAGCATTAAAATTCAAAATACAAAATAACAAAAATTTCAATATAAAATTCAAAAAAAATTTCTATTTCTTCAGAATTTAAATAAGAAAAAGTATTCTACAATACAAAAAAGATTTGTGGTATTCTTCGAGATTCTTGGAATCTGCAAAGTAACAAGTTTGTCCCGTTTTGTTGTGTGTTACCATTTACGGTTAGGTTTTTTTTTTTTTGTTTTAGTCTCTTTGTTGAAGTGTATTTTGCAGTTAGCAATTCCTATAATTTTCTCCATTTCTTATTAAACTTCGTTATACATAACTTTCTACAAATTCTGATTGCATATAAAGCGAGGATCTGTTTTTTATTAGTATTTTCTATTGTTTGTAAACCCTAATCTAAATCAAAAAATTGTAATACATATAAATAAAATCTTTTTAAAATATTAATTAGTGTAATGGCCTTTTTTTTTACAGCCCTTGTCTTCACAGTATATGCAGAGATCCAATGAACAATGTTTGTTTTTTTTTTTTTTAATTAATTGTTCCTGAATTTGTCTTACAGACTGATTTATTGGTTTTGGTTTAAAATATTGATTTCCCTAGGTTGATGGTGGCTTTTGGGGGTTGTATCTACTTGGGAAACCTTACAATTTTTGTTGCTGCTGTGGTTTCTGAGGCAGACTAATATTAGCAGTATTTTTGGCCTTCTTTTTCACATCTAAAGTTCGCCAATTATTATCAAGTTTTTGGTATAATACCACGAAATTGTTAATGTTTTCTGGAAGCTCATTTTTAGTGATTAGAAGTTCTTTGATTTTTATGTAGAGGTTGTTATGTAAGTATGCTATCTAGACGGTGTTATTGTAATTAAGACGTTTTATAAACTTTCAAAATTCTGTTAGGTATACTGAGAAAGGTTTATTGGCTTGTTTTAAAATTTACAATTCTTGTTTTGCTGTTTTAGCAGGGTTAGAATCCCTGAAGGCTTTATTCAATTATTTGGTGAATTTCTTATAGGTGGCCCAGTTGTATAGGTTGGTGTTATTGTTGTATTTATTGAATGTGAGTTTTTGCAGGTTTTCTTTCAGAAGGCTAACTGCATATGAAATCTTCTTTTAATAAATATTGAATTTGATGGACTCCCCTTTAAATTTGTTATTTAGGGTTTTAAAAAAATTTCTTAACTTATGTGGTTTACTGCTATCAAATGGCTCAGAATCTGGAAATTTGATTTTGTCATTAATTGGTAGAGGTGTAAAAATGTTTTGCAACTTTATTTGTTTGAATATTGCCAAGAGTGTTTTGGTTTGGGAGGTAATAAATCCTAAAATAGTAATCTAGGTTTTTGTTGATTTTTTTGTGGTATTTTTCTGTTTTTTAGATATTTTAATGCTGGATGATATTTTGGTATTAGGTTGATAGGGTTACAAAACAACAAAATATAAGAATTGACACAACAGATATAAGGTATCAAGGTAATACCAGCTTATGTTATAGAATTCTAGGATAAATAAATGTGTATATTTAAATTATTATTTAAATTATTGCTTGACTTCTTAATTATATGATGACAGAATTACAGGTGTTAAATAGATATATAATTTATATAAAAAAGGATATAAGCTTGTGAACTGGATAGAGGAGATAATTTATAAACTGGATAAAGGAGATAATTTATGAATTAAACAAAGGAGATAACTTGTGAATTGGATAAAGAAAATAACTTGTGAACTGGATAAAGGAGATAATTTGTGAATTGGACAAAGGAGATAACTTATAAACTAAACAAAGAAAATAATTTGTGAGTTGGATAATAAAAATAACTTATAAACTAGACATTCCTATTCTTATTCCAAATTATATTATTCTTATTATATTTCTTCAACCCATAGGATCACATAAATATTTCCTACTATCATATGCAGGGCACCACCAGCATCTATAATTTCTTGTTGTAATTCATCATGTTGTTTGAGCTTTGTTACATATTTTCTACTTTTGATTTAAAAATTTCCTTAATGATGAATATAAAGTTTGTTATATATATATATTTTTTTTAAAAAAATTACTTTTAATACTTATAATATTTATTGTAAAAAATACAACAAAAGTACTTCTTATTAGTGATGTTATAAAATTCTTAATATTATTTTAATTTTTATTAATTATGTTATTTTTATTAAAATTTTTAGATAAATTTGTGAATATAAGAATAAGTAAAAAAAAGCTCTCTGCAAATTTCATGAATTTTAACAAAAAGGATTAGTAAGAAGTTATTTCCAAGAACTTAATCAATATATCTCTCTTATAGATTACAATGATGAATAATTATTTTATTATGTGAAAAAAAATCTCAAATTATAATAAAAATAAGAAGTTATAAAATAGAAGACTATTAATAAGAAATTTATTTATAAAAAAATATAATTTCTTATTATTGAACTTGATGACATATTATATAAAAATAATAAAACTAATATGATACAATTTAAAATACTAGGATTATTTAATTCTAGAAATCAATAATTTTATTAAAATAAATACCTTTATTATAAATTAAAAAATTAAAATAACTATTAATTAAATTAAAGTTAGTTTTAATTTAATAATAAATTTTAAAATTTATAATAATAAAATGATTAAAAATGGATTTTTAAAATTATTTATAAATTAGTTTTTATAGAATTAGGAACCACTTAGAATTAATATAAATCACAATATAATAAATTTTTAAAATCTAATAAATTTGTTTGTTTTAAATGTAATAAAAAAAGATATATAGTTAAAAACTATAAACAAAATTAATCCCAAAAGGAATAACAATTTAAGCAAGTTTGCATTATAGACTATAAAATGACTCTTAAATCTCAAAAGATAATATACTTCTAAAAATTATTTAAATTTATCTTAATTAGAAAACTATATTACTACCTACAAAACAAGGATATAGAAGACTAAAAAAAAATCTAATTTCAAGATTAAAATTATAAAAATTTAATATAATCAAAATCAAAAAACCCTGGAATTAATATCAATAATTTTTTTTTAAACTTTTTGATTTTTTTAGAAAATTGTTTTATTTCTGTTTGACTTTTTTTTGTTTTAGTATCTAAGGATTCCCCTTTATAAATTATTATTTTTAAATATTTTTATTTAATTTAATAAAGTTTTTTTCTTTTTTAATTAATTTTTACTTAAAACTTAATAGTTTTTTATTATATTATAATTTATTTTTTTTTTAAATCCTCTAATTCCTTTTCTCACTCATTTAATTAATGATTCAATTGTTTAATTAAAAGAAAAGAATTAGTAAAATCTATTCTAATTATTTAAGAAAGACTTATGAAAATTAATGATATAGTTTTTTTAATTATTTCTGGTATAAATCATATAATTTTTATAACCAAACATAATAATATATAAATGGTTGTTTTTTATATAATATTTATAAAAATTAAAAGCAGGAATTCTAAGTTTTTTAATATAATTAATTTATAAATTTTAATATTAATAAAAAAATATTTTATTTCTTTTATTTATATATTCTATCAGTATTTATATTTAATTTTAGATATATATTAATTATCTTTTTATAAAAATATTTTAAAGTTTAAATTTTAAACTATTATTTTAATTTAACTATTATTTTTTTATATATTATTTTTATTTATATTATTTTATTTTACACAATTTATATAGACAAAAGTTTTATATAAAATAATAATTTATATTAAAAATATGCTTATACCAGATACTAATCTTATAAAATAATTTTAATTATATAGAATTTAATTTCTATATAAATCTCTACACCTTATAAAAATAAAGCCTTTATAGAAGATATTTTTGTATAAAATTTGTTTTTTAAAAAAAAAAAATAATATTATAAATTTACAATTTAACGTACCTCACCGGGAAGCGGGATATACCTAGAAGTGGGATACTTTTTAGTGAGAACCGCACTATACTAAAAAATCTAGTATTAAATTACTAAACTATTAATTATCAAACTACCAAACTACTAATTATTGACTTGCTGTTAATAGTTAATTTATTAGTGCTGTGTTGGTATATATATACTATTTATTATTTGTTGTATTAGTTGCTGTACTAGTTATAAAACTAGTTATATAATTTCCTAATTTGTGAGTTGGAAATTTTTGTTAGCTTGCTTTTTTGGTAGGAATTATTAATTATAATTATTCCTATTTTAATATTATATTATTATAAATGAATATTATTAATTGTTGGACTTATAAGTGTTGTAATAGTATTAATAATTTTTTTAAAATGGCTATGCATACTGTTAAAAAGAATAAATTATTAATTTATAAAATTATGAAGATGTTAAATATTTTAAAGTTAATTTTATAGTGCTAGCTAATTAGTATAGTAAGTAATTAATCTACTATATATTAAAAATAAATAATAATAATAATAGTAACTAAAAGGGTACTTATTTAATAAACAATATAGTTATATTAATAAGGGTTTTTTTTAAAAGTAAATATATTTTATTATATAATAAATTAGTTAGCTAATAAAATATTAGATATTAACTAAATAAATAAATTTTTTAAAAAATATAAAAAATTACATATTATATATATTTGCATTTATAATAATAAGTATGTTAGAGCTGATAACTTTAAATTTATTAAATAATTCTTTTAACTATTTTTAAACTTTAAAATTTAATATTAGATTAACAAGACTAGACTATATAATATAGATGAAAAAGGATTTATTATAAAATTAATATAGTGTTTATAAATAATAATATTATAAAATATAAAATTTTGATTTAGCAAATAACTTAGTAATTGTAAGAATATAATAATAATTAAATATATTAGTACCTATAGTATTATATTTCTTTTATTTATTATTTTTAAAAATAATAATTATTAATTTAACTGGTATATAGGTATAAGTGGTATAGTAGATAACTAAAAATTTATAATTTTATTATTAGGATAAACTAATAGTATATTAGTATTTTAATGATTAAAAAAAATATTTAAACTATAAATTAGTAAGAGTATAAAATTAAGAAATTAAAAAATGTTATTATTAAATAGGTATAAAACTTATATATTTACTGATTTTATTAATTTTTATATATATTATAATATTATTGTTTTTTGCTTACTACTATATAGTACTTACTGTTTATAATTATTGGATATTAGATTTAATTTAGTATATACTATTTAGTATTAGAATGTATTAAATAATATTTTTTATAATAATATTATTAATATTGATAAATAATTATTTATTAAGTTATTAGTAAAGGTATGGGTAAATATTATTAATTTTGATTTTATTAAATCTACCTAGTAAAAAACTAGATTAATATTATATAATTTAAAAAAGATATTATTATAATTGTAATATTAGTTAAGATTGAGTATAGTTTTAATTATTTAAATAAAATTTAATATTTTATTATTATTATTATTAATCATATTTATATTTTAAAAACTATATTTAGTATATTAATTTATTAATAATATTTTTATTAATATAAGTTATAATTTTAGCTTACTAACTAAAATATATATTAAAAAAATTAAATAGTTTATTAAAAAATATATAATAAAAATTTTTATATTATAAAAAATAAAATTACAATTATATATTATAAATAAAAAAATATTCTGAAATCGTGTTAGCAAGTTTTGGATAATTAATACATAAGTACTTAATAATAATAAAATTAAATATTTATAAGGGGAGAAGATAATTGAGTTAAATAAAAAGAAAGCAGAGGTAAACTAAAAAATATAAATAAAAATAAAGAAAGTAATTAATAAAATTAATATTACTAATGGCATTATTACCCACTCTTGTCATTGTAATTGTCCTTGTAATAATCAGAATATTTATAGCAATTAGGATACTTGTGGTAGTAGTGTTGTATATGGTCACAGCTAGCTTTGTGGTAATAGTTATCAATAATACCCTATAAATGTAAACAGTAGCGATAGTGAAGAAGATAGTGAAGAAGATAACAAAGAAGATAATAAAAAAGATAGTGAAGAAAATAATAAAAAAAGTAGTGATATAGATAGTGATAATAATTATATTGTTTAATAAATTTTTTTATTTCCTGCTGTTGCAGTGGTAATATATTTACGAAATCGGTTTCCTAGCGCTACACTGAAAAATTACTCCATTATAATATCACTATTTTGCAGTGTAACAGCTACTATAGATAGTGGCTTATAGAGTTCGACATGGGTCGGTTTTAACCCAGAAACCAGCGGGTTGGTTCGGTTTTAGGGGGGTCATGGGGAACCGCTGGGTGGTTTTTTTTTTTTTAATGGTTTTTTTGGGTTATAAATTTAATGTCGAACTCTAGTGGCTTAGATAGAGAAAAATAGTTTTAAAATAATTATAAATTAGTACTATAGCTTAGTGTTGTTAAAATTTTTTTGGTATGGTGCGGTGTTAGGTTTTTTGGTATAGTACGGTTTTTGTTAAAAAGTGTCCTACTTTTAGGTGTGTCCCGCTTCCCGGTGGGGTACGTTAAATAGTATAATTATTTATATTTTATTTTATATTATATTATTTTTTGCTCTACTTGTTTTACTTTTATATAATATCTGTTTTTTATGTATTTATATTTATCTATTTAATTTATAGATTTTTATTATATAACCTATATACTATATAATTTATATATATATATGCATATACAAGTATACAAATATATGAATACTAAAATACAAATAATATAAGCATACAAATATTAAAATATAAATAATATAAATATGTAAATATTAATAATATTAGTCACCTAGAAGCTAACCACACCTAGAAGCCGACTACTTTTTAGTAAGATATTATATTAAAAAATCTAGTAGCGTATTATATTAAAAATCTAACAGCGCTTGATTAATATTCTATTAGATAAAAGTTATAAGCTCTTTTTTTAAAGTTTTATATATATATATATATTAGTACAGTACTAGGAACTGATATAAGTATATAGATATATTAATATATTAATATGTTAATGTATTAATATGTTAACATATAGATGTACAAGTGAGTAAATACTGCAATAGCAGAAATTAAAAATATAAAATTAAATTATATATTAATTATAGTAGTTATTATTATTATTTATACTACTATTTTTTTTGCTATTTTCCTTATTATCTTCCTTGTTATCTTCTTTGCTATTTTCTTCGCTATCTTTTTTACTACTCTTATTTATAATTATAGGCTGCTGCCGACTACTATCACAAGGTTGGTCGTGACCGTGACCAGAAATAATATTACTACAAGTGCTCTGACTATTCTGAGTATTCTGGCTATTCTGGCTGTTACGAGGACGACCATGGCCACGAGGGCGAACATTGTTAGTAGCAGTAAGTTTACTAGCTGCCTTCTCTGCTTTCTGTTGTGCCTTTTGATTTACTTTTGTTTTTTTTTTATTTAATTTGATTACTTTCTTCTTTTATAAATGTTTAATTTTATAATTGTTGAGTACTCGCGTATTAGTTATCTGTAGTTTATTAGTATAATTTCAAGATATTTTTTTATTAATAGTATATAACTGAGTTTCTGTTTTTTATAGTATAGAAATTTTTGCCATATTTTGTTCTAAAAATTATTTGATTTTTTAAATCTATATTTTAATTGGTAAACTAAGGTTATGGTTTATAATAGTAAAAATAATATTAATAAACTAGTATACTAAATATGGCTTTTGGGGTATAAATAATAATAATAATATTAGTAATATGATATTAAGTTTTAGGTAAATAGCTGGAAGTATAGTAGGTACTAATTAATATTATAATTATAATAATATTTTTTTTAGATTATATAATACTAATTTGGTTTTTTACTAAACTGATTTAATAAAATTGATATTAATAGTATTTACTCATACTTTTACTAATAATTTAATAAATAGTTGTTTATTAATACTAATAATATTATTATGAAAAACATTATTTAATATATTTTAGTATTAAATTGTATATATAAAATTGAATTTAATATCTAGTAGTTGTAGGTGATGAGTGCTATATGATGGTAGATAAAAAGCAAGTATATTGTGGTGTATATAAAAAGTAATAAAATTGGCGGATATATGTGTTTTGTATTTATCAAGTATTAATATTTTTTATTTTCCTGGTTTTACATTTTTGTGAGTTTATGGCTTGAATACTTTTTTTAATTATTAAAATATTAATATACTATTGGTTTATTTTGATGGTGATGTTGTAAATTTTTAGTTATCTATTATATTAACTGTACTTATATATTAATTAAATTAGTGGTTGTTATTTTTGAAAATAATAAATGGAAGTAATGTAATATTGTATGTATTAATGTATTTAATTATTGTTATATTTTTTTGGTAGTTGGGTTGTTTGTTGAATTGTAATTTTATGTTTTATAGTGTTATAATTTTTGAGTTTTGTATTAGTTTTATAATAAATTCTTTCTTATTTATATTATATAGTCTGGTTTTATTAATTTGGTGCTGGAGTTTGAAATTTAAGAATAGCTGAAAGAATTATTTAATGGATTTAGGATTATCAGTTTTAGTACACTTATTATTGTAAGTATGAGAATATGTGATATGTAGTTTCTTATATTATTTAAGAAATCTAGTGATTTAATTAGTACTTAATGTTTAATTAATTAACTTATTTGCTATATGGTGAAGTATGTTTATTTTAGGGGGAAATTTTTATTGATATAGCTGTAATGTTTATTGAATTAGTACTTCTTTAGTTGCTACTATTATTGCCATTTATTTTTGATGTGTAGTAGATTGGTTATTTTTAGAACTGGTTAACTGGTTTTGTAAAGTTGTATATGGTATTTTTAATATTTTTGTAGTTTTATGAATTAATAATTTATTTTGTTTAATAGTATGAATGGTTATATTAATAGGATTGTTAATATTATTATAATATTGACGATGGTGGTGGTTGGTAATATTTGCTTGTGGCATAATATTAAAATAGGGGTTGTTGGTAATAAAATTGATTTATGTATTAATATTGTAGTAGTAGGAAATGATATTATTTATCAATTTTAGGTTAGGAAATAGTATAGTAGCTATAGTAGTTAGTATATAGTTAGTATATGGTATGATTATTAGCATAGCGCTGATTTTTAGTACAATATCAAGTATAAGTAGTTGGTAGCTTGGTAATAGTGTGGTAATGGTTTTTTGATATAGTGTGGTTCTTGCTAAAAAGTGGTCGGCTTCTAGGTATGGTCGGCTTCTAGGTGACTAACGTTATATAATTATATAAATATTGATAATTATATAAAATATTATTATATATATAAGATTATTATTAAAACTAATAAATAATTTTTATTTTTTATTAATTAATTTAAATATAATATAAATTTATAGTTTATTATAATTTTTATTATTATTATATATTTTATATATTATTCTTTGATATCTCGCAATATATATACTCCCAGATCTAAAAACTCAGGTATTTTAAAATAAAAAATTAATATTTAATTAAATAGATTTAATTAAAGTATAATACTTTGACTAATTTTATTTAGACTTAAGAAGAAGCATATGTATGTTAATAATAGAATTTAATTTTAAAAATTTTATTATATTAAAGTATGAAATAACAAATAATAAAAGAAATTATGTATCTTTTTATAATATATTTTAATATTAGTATAAATTAATTGCTTATTGAATTAATTAAATTAACAAATATTTTAAAAAATAATTAAAAGAAGTATTACCCTTACCTAAATTAGAACTAATAATAAATTTACTTAATAAAAAGAACGACATCTTTTGGAAAAATAATAAATTATATATTAATACTAGTATTTAAATTAATAAAAAACTAGCCATATTAATAGAAGAATCTAAGGACAAACCTACAGATATTATATTTATAGATAATTCCAGATATTTAAAAAATCTAAAAATTATAATATAAATATTGTAGATAGGATAGATGGTTCTCTTAGTGGATTTAGTGTTATCGGTTCTCCTTTCGTTAACATGGCGTTCTGGGGGTCTGTTGTATTTTGTTCGGTCAACCCATTTGGGCATGGCGGCATCTTGTATGTGTATATATATATCTGTTCCTGGCTTTCGGCATGTTTCTATTCTCTGTTCATATCTTATTATCCATTTTAATTACAATATATACATATACATATACAGCTTCATTATCACAGTTTTATTGTTATATACACCGATCTTGTCATTCCATTATTCTCTAGTTATGTGTCCTATTCTTCTTATTCTATATATATGGCATTCATTTTTTTTCTATCTAATTTAGTTATTATCTGGTTAATTAATCAACTTTTTTAAAATTGTAAGGCACTAATATAGTATATGGCTATAAATATCATAAATTAACTTAAAATTTTTATAATAAAGGTCAAACTGGGATCCTTTTCATATATAGTTTTAAGGAAAATATTAAGAGTACTATGATTAGCAAATAGAAAAAAAGAGAAAAATCCATTTAAGCATACAGGTATGTTTTAAACCCTAAGAAATAAATAAAATGTTATAAATATAATAAACACTACAAGGTTACAAAGATTATAACTGAATGGTAGCTTAATTCTGTATGAATAATATGCAAACACATGAACAGTATGCGCACCTACAACCATTTTATATATAAGAAATAAATATATACATTATAGCAGCATCGTGCTAATATATACAGGGGCAATAATGTAGGCATACCCTGTTCACAGATATGATAGATATTATAAAATATCACAAGATATCATAAGACATTACAAGACCACAATTAAATAATAACCTGGTTTTGCATAAACAGCGTACAGACACATAAATAGTATACATATATACAACCATTTTAACATACAAATAATAGATTTTTTATAATAAAATAGTAGTACATCCAAAATAATTAAATGGTTATACAAAAATATATAAAATTAATATTTATAATAAATATAGATATGGAGTTATATATGTGTACACACATATCTAAACATAAGCTGTAGTACCCTAGTATAAAGCATTTACCCTTATATAAAACAATAACCAAAAACTTGCAGAAATGGCCTCATATAAAAATATAACAATATAAATATATTAATAATAAACAGTGTTTACCACCATTAAAAAAAAATTATATAAGAATCTTCAGTATCTCATTTTCAAAAAAAGAAGAATATAAGAATACTACAACATTACAATACAACAAGCATACCATATCTATTTTATTCCAAATAAAATCCTCCACTATTTTTAAACACAAGTAGATTTATCTACTAATACAATAAATAAAAAATTTATAAAATAAAAAAAGTATTATTATAAACATCTTTACCCATAACCATAATTAATCTATTAATAAATTATCTAAATCAGGAACTAGATTTAAGATTACTAAAAATAAATAGAAACTACCTAAGAATATAAAAAATACTACTATTATTATAAAAGAAACAACTAAGGAAAAAACCTTCTAACTATCTGAACATCTCTTTAAAAAACATCCTATTAATAAAAAAAATCCATTAAAAAAGTTTAAAAAAATGGGATCTGATAGATTCTCTAATAACAAAGATGATAGTAATAATAAGAACAATAATAATAAAAAAAATAAAAAATTTATAAATTATAATCTATTTACAAGAAAACATATCTACTAATAAAAAGCATTTACCAAAAACAATACATCAGTTATTTAACATATATATATTACACAAATAATTTATTTATAGCCAGTTTTTAGATTAAAAAGATTATTATATTTTAATAAATCTAAGGCTATTATATATATCTACCAAATTGAAGATTTATACACTAAATATTATCTAAATATAAATAAATAGCCAAAGAAGCTTATCAAATATAACAATAATATATATAACAAATATATTAAAAATATGGACAAATATCTAAATCTTATTGGTTATAATAATATGAAGTATTAGAAAATACTTACCAAAGCAATTTATAAAACATTCCAGGATAAAAATCTAAAATAATTGTTATATACTAAGAAAATATTGGAACAATTCATTAGTAAGTTATAGAACAACAATATTAATCTAAAAAAAAAAATATAGGAATATTATAATATTAATAATATATTAGCAAGCAAGTAATAGTTTGATACTTATACTTATTATTTTATACTTTTATAAGTATTACCGGAGTGATATAATAAATAGTTAATTAAAAAATTAAAATTAAATCCTAATAATATTACTAGTCTAAGTTTTGAAGATATATACAAGAAGATTAGCAACTACTTGAAAAAAAAAAAAATAATATATAAGTTTATAGTATATATATTTATGATAATACTATTAATTAATATTTTACTATTAATATTTAGCAAAAAATTTGCTTATTCTAAATTATATTCTAAAACTATTAATCTAATAGACTACTATATTTCTATTATATATTTTATTGAACTGCTAAAACCTAGTGTAGTACTAATTTTTACTTTATGTATATAATCTAACACCATTATTAACAACTACCGACTATTTATTTTAAATAAGGATATTAGTATTTTAATTAAATGAATAAAGCAAATACATATAATTAATATAGTATTATAATAAGAAATAAATGTTTTAAAAAAATGCAACTATCCTAATTATATTAACTAACTTTTCCCCAGATAACAGAATAACTTACTAAAATTATGCCTAATGTATAAGTCATCTGAACATAGAGTGCGACATGGGGCGGGTTGGGTTGGTTTCTCGATGGTCGAAACCACCCACGGGTCGGTTTTTAGACAATAGAAACCACCCACGGGTTAATTTTTAGACGGTCAAAACCACCCACAGGTCAGTTTCTAAATAATCGAAACCACCCACAGGTTGGTTTTTCTTTAAAAAAAAAAACCAAGCACAGGTTTAAAAACCGTGACAATAACAAAAAACCGCACCGCCAAGAAACCGTTTTAAATTAAATCACGTGACCACCAAAATTTTTATTATATAATTAAAATTAAAATTTAATAAAAAAAATTAAAAAAATTAAATCGAATTTTTATTAATTTTTATTAATTTAATTTTAATTTTTTTAATTTCATTTTTTCGATTTTTTTATGAAAACAATTTAAAATTAGGTATGGGAGATCTTGAAACACGCTAAAACAACTAGTGCTTTTTTAGCCAGTTTTTAAATTAAATTTAATTAAATAAAATTAAGCGCTAAACCATTTACAAACAAAAAATACGAATTGATTGATTTTTTTTTAAAAATTCAAGAGTTTAGGAAAAGTTTTTGGATTTTGAAAAGTTTTTTTGAAAATGTTTTGTCGAAAACATAGCTGAATATACCTCCATATATACGATGTATATGTATATACGATGTACACATATATAGTACGACGTATACGTATATAGTACGACGTATACGCATATACGATGAATACGTATATAGTACGACGTATATGTATATATGACGAATACGTATATAGTATGACGTATACGCATATACGATGAATATGTATATAGTATGATGTATACGCATATATAATAAATACGTATATAGTATGATGTATACACATATACGACGAATACGTATATAGTATGACGTATACGCATATACGACGTATGCGTATATATAATGTATATGACGTATGTGTATATAGTACGACGTATACGTATATGTCGTATATATGGAGGTGTATTTGGCTATGTTTTTGATAAAATGTTTTCAAAAAAACTTTTCAAAATCCAAAAACTTTTCCCAAACTCTTGAATTTTCAAAAAAAAATCAATCAATTCGTATTTTTCGTTTGTAAACGGTTTAGTGTTTAATTTTATTTAATTAAATTTAATTTAAAAACTGGCTAAAAAAGCATTAGTTGTTTTAGTGTGTTTTAAGATCTCCCACACCTAATTTTAAATTGTTTTCATAAAAAAATCGAAAAAATGAAATTAAAAAAATTAAAATTAAATCAAAAAAAAATTAATAAAAATTCAATTTAATTTTTTTAAATTTTTTTATTAAATTTTAATTTTAATTATATAATAAAAATTTTGGTGATCACGTGATTTGATTACATAATCTGATAATTCTTATCAATAAGCAGGGAACCGTCGGTTTTTGGACAGTTTTTGATTTTTGGAAAAATTACCTAGTGGTTCTCTACAATTTATATCAAATTACCTAGTGGTTCCCTATGATTTATATCAAACTACCTAGTGGTTTCCCACGACCTATATCAAACCACCTAGCAGTTCCCCATGACCCCTCTCAAACCGACCCAACCCGCTGGTTTCTGGGTTAAAACCAACCCATGTCGCACTCTATCTGAACATTAGCTGAAAAAGTATTGTTTAGAATTACAAAAACTTATTTATTAAAGAAATATATATCTCAATAAAAAGAAGCTAATTTGTTATGGTAAACAAAAAGATTATGGTTTCCTTTTACTATTTAGACCTAATAGTATGACTTTAACTATTAAAAATATTAAATTATTATTATTGTGAAGAGAAAATTATGCTACTAGTTAGTTCTATAATAGTAATATCAGTTACAATACTGGGGAAAATGCAAAGATCTTATATATGGAATATGAATATTTATACAGTATTAATGTAATCAATGAATTATTTATAATGTCTATAACATCCATAATATCCACAATATCTACAACAAGAAAAAGAAAATATGGTAGTTTTTTAAAATTTGGAATTACATTCTTTTCTTCTAGTATTTGAAAATTATATTAATGAGTAGGATTTTTTAATTAAACTATATTTCTTCTTTTTGTATAAATATGATTTAATGATGTTGGTAATATTACTTGTATTTATAATTTTACTAGTCTGTTTATTTCTATATCTGCTAATAATAAATTTATTAATATAGTTATGCCTAATACTCTTATGCTTAATATATGGTAAAAAAATTAATTTATTTATATATCTATATTTAAATTTGGTTAATAACTACCTAATAAAATTATACTTACTATATTAAAATCTAATATACTTGCCCCTGATTCAGAGAAGAAATAGAAGTTTATAAATATATATATTAAATTTTTACTTTTATATATTTACTACTTTATACAACAATTAGTAATAATTTTATTATATTACACTATTAGTTCTAATTTTAGAATAATAAAAATACTATAAAATAATTACTTACCTTCTAAATTAGAAAAGTATAATATTTGTTTATTATTTGCTAATATAATAGCTTAAATTGAATCTAAAAAATAATATATATTTATAATGTATGTTATTTAGTAAACACTAATAATTACATTATTGATAATATTATAAGGCACTGCATCTATACAATTCTTACAAATTATAATTGATACCAAATTACAATTTAATATAATAAGTTAAGAATTTGCTAATCAGCACCACATATTATAATAATATGTTAATAATATATTAGTAACTATACCTGATAATTATTGTACTACTTTAGATAAAATGATTTATAATTTAGAAATAACAATCAATAATATTATATACTACATTAACTATTTCCTTATAGAAGGCTTCAAGTTTAATATGATTCTGGGATAATTTTATTAGATATAGTTCCTTATATTATTAAAATTAAATACAAATGATATTACTACTGTTATAGTATTTGTAGAAGATGGTGCAGCATACTATATATAAATTTACAATAGCAATAATCTTTAAATTATTTTTATTTAAGAGGAAGATGTATATGATACTATATCTAGTATAGAGTTACTAAAAGAATATAAATATAAAAAAAAAAAATTAAAAAAAAAATAACTCTCTTGCACAACAAAAAATATAGAGAGTTTTTAAAAAAATACCTGCAAAAAGAAGATATAAAAAAAATATTTAATATTAACACCACATTAATACTTATATATACTACTATACTAGAGATCAAAAATCCTCTAAATATTATACTAAATATAAGAAAATCTATATATAGTTAATAATTACACATTACATATCTAAATATAAAATATAATAAATATATTAAAAATAAAAAAATTAAAAAAAATAAAATACTTCTAGTACAGCAATAGTTCCTTTGTATAAAAAAAAAATAATATATTTTTAATATCGAAATCAGTATTATATATAAGTAAAAAATAAATAAAATTTATTTTATAAATTATTTATCAACTATTAATTTAAAACCTACTATTACACATAAAAATTTTAATTAAAAAAAGAAGTGAATTATTACAAAAATATACTAAACCACTAATTACTTTATATAATTTACCCTAAAATTTAGTAATATTTTTAAAAATTAAAAATTGATAAAAAAATAACTAAATAACTTAAATATAAGTATAAATTTTTAGTTTAATAAAAAATATACATTTCATACCATCCTCTTTAATAAAAAAGCAGTATTATTATAAAAATTTAATAAAATAAACTAATTACATACTAATATATATCTTCTAATTATTATATAAACAATCCTTTATAAAGTATAATAGATTTTTGCTATTTGTATAACTATTTATTTATAATCAAAAATTAATATTATAATTATTAATTATATATTCTAAAATATATTTGAATCATATAGTAATTTATATAGAAATCTATAATTTCTAATTAAAAAAAAAAATAAAAAATATCATCTAATATTAATTATAATAAAAATTAATACTATAATTATCTAAAATACAAATATACTATTTAATATAAATTAGTTCTTAAAATTATTTATTAATATATTTTATATTTTTTTTTTAGATTTATTTTTTGGATATAACTAAATCTTTTTCATATTATAGTTTAGAGAAATTACCGCTATAATAATTAGGTTAAATTTATTCTAATATATATTTCTAATATAAAGCACTACTAATTCTATTATAATTTTCCAAAAAATTATAATAATTATATTTATGGTAATCTTAAAATATAGTACTCCTTTCATAAATGACTTTGGTATTTATAAGCTATATAGTATGTATAAAGATGAAAAAATTGTACTTAATATATACTGCTATATAATAAAAGTATTAATAAATTTTAATAAAATATTAATAAAAATAAAATATACCAAATTAATAATATTTACTAAAAAATTATATTTTTTGATAAACAATATTTATATTATTGATTATATATATATACTAGATAGAAGATCTTTAAATATAAAAAAAATTACCACTATAATATTATAACATAATTATAATAATTTAATAAAAGTCAAAATATTTTTTAATATATATATTTATTATTATATTTAAATTAAAGATTTTGTACACATTACTGTACTTATTTTTTTATTATTTAAGAAAGGTTAATTATTTAATTAGTTAAATCTCTAAAAATATATTATAAATTATTTAAAAAAATATCTTATATTTATACTAATATTTAAATTTTTAGATACTAAACTATTTGTAAAAAAAATTATACTAATAATAAATACCTCTTTTTTTAAATAAAATATAATATTATTATAAGATTTTAATAGGAAATAATATTTTATACACTATGAAAATGGTGTCTGGAATAAAGTAAAACAAAAATATGATATTGTAAAAAGAGAATATAAAAGATTATTAAAAATATTAAAAAAGCTATACTTCTAACTATATGGAATTTATTTTAATATTGAATCTAATGCTAATACACTTATAATATAATTTAATATATTAGTAATAAATTTTCTAAATATATTAGTAATATAATAGCTAGCTTAAATCCATTTATTTAACTTTAATATTAAGTATATTCCTAGTAGGAAGCATATTGTTATAAATAAATTATTACAACATCTAATAATAATAAAAAAAATACAAATACTAAAAACAAAAAAAGATATAAATAATTTTATAAATATATAATTAAATATTATAGAAGAAAATCTTATATATTAAGAATATAAAAAAAAATAATATAATATTATAATTTTCTTTTATACTATAAAAAAACCAGATTATATATTATAATATATATGAAAATTTGTTAAAAAAAAAGTAATACTGTTTATTATTATTAATAATATATTATAATGCAGAGAAAAAAAAGGCTGTAGTCTATACCAAAAAATTATAAACAAGAAATATAAATAAAAAAATATTATTAAAAAATTATATAATAATAGTAGTTATCGCGGCACAAAAGTAATTTATTATAAAATTATAGATTGGTACTATTAGGAATAACTGTATTTTGTAGTTTAGAGTTATATATAAACATGTAAATAATATTAATACTATGCTGATACTTGTAAATCTGCAATACTTATACTATTTAAAAAGTTATGTTTATAAAGGAAGATTAGAATAGATCTTATATATATACTAATATTATAAAATAAAAATTATATTGTAAATATTAAAAATTACTTAATAAAATAAATAGAAGCTAGAGCTATAGCTGTTATAAAATTAATATATATTACTAAATTTTTAAAAAAAGAAGTATTCTTCTAGTATAAGTATATAAAAGAAGTAGTATTAGATAAAAGACTAAAAAACTAAACTATATTTTCAAAAGTAATATAATAATATAATATTAAAATTTGGTAAATCTCTGTATATTACTTGTAATTTAATAATATGATTGAAAGAGGATATTAAGATATAAAAAATATTTTAACCAAAATATATAATAAAAATAATAGTAAATAAACGAAATACTTATATTCTATATTATGGATAAATTACATCACTACCAAGAAAATAATTGGATATAGTTTATATTATTTACTATATAGTATGGATTTATTGCTACTTATAGATTTAGTATATCTAATATAGAATATATTATTATAACCTAATATTTATATAACTACAGATCTCCTAGCCATAAAAGTATAATATTTAGAGTAATAAAATAAAAATCTAAAAAAAACAACTTTTAAATTAAAATATTATAAAAAAAATACTACAGAAATATAGAATAAACATCATATCATAACAAACAAAATATTCCAAATAAAAAAGATAATATTATTATATAATATATAGTTAAAATTCTCTTATTCTACAAAACTAAAATATAGGTAGATTGATCTATATTATATTACAAAAACATATTTAGAAAAAGAGTATTACCACATAACAAAACTAAATAATATTATTAAAAAAAAAATAATTGTAACAGATTGGCTAAAACTATTTTATGTTTGAAAACCTAATATTATAATGTAAAGTGAGGTGCTATAGTTAGGTAATTATATTTTTATTATTATACCTGAATTTATAAAAATTCTAATATTAAATAGTATAAATTTAGTTGTTCTAAAATCAGAAATTGATTACTAATTATAAGATATAAGTAGGATATTAATTGATAATTTATAAAAATAACATAATCAAAATATAGAGAATATAGAAAGAATAAATGAGATAAATGCTGATAGTATAATAAAAGAGGATAACAATGATAATAAAATAAATAAAAAAGAAGAAGAAAAAAATAATAATAATAAAGATCTAATTATATTACCAACTAAATTACAACCTAAATTTATGTAATTATTAATATTAGCAGATGAAATAACTATTATTTAATATATATAATACTAGTTTAAAAAAAGAAGAAGATTATGTAAAACATTAATTATCTTGCTATTACATGAATACATAATAGATATATTAAATCCTGTATTCTCTAATAAAGGGACCATTATAAAGAAGGGAAGGGGTAAATTATGAAAGAACTTGTAAACATTTTCATATTTACAAACTTTTGAAATTTAATAATTTATTATTTAAAATAAAAAATCCAATTAGTGTATTTAATTATATTATTATTTAATTACACCATTATCCAATTTATATTATATTATTTATAACTCAAATAAAGAATATAGAATTTAAAAAAATTATTAAATATATTTATTTATAGATATTATAAATATACTTATCTAGTAGTGTAAATTTATAAATATCTCTTTATTATATATATATTTTATTATTAATTATTTTTTATTTTAATCTTCTTTTCTGCTTATTATTATATTATAGATTTATATATATTATATATATAATTATTAATTATTTCTGTTATAAAATCATTAAAACAACCATTATGAGTTTATAGAATAATACTACTATTCTAACTACTTTATCTACTTCTTCTACACCATTTATAACCATAATTATTTATTTGGTTAATAATATAAGCAATATTAATAGTAGTATACCCAATATTTATTTAAATAATATTATTTTTTTTATTTATAATATTGCTATTATATATATTAAAAGTATAGTAGATTTATATTATTATGTAGAGATTATAAATAAATTCAAAAAATAATTTATATTGTTTATAAATTATATACATAACAGTATTAAGGCGCTAGTCTCATATATAGAAAACAATAATACATAATTGGAATTATATGAAAATAAAAAAGATTTTATTTAAAAATAAAAATTATTTATTATTATTATAAAGGATATTTACCAAAAATATAATAATTATATGGAAAGTATATAATGGGTTACTAGTATATAGGGAGAAAATGTTGTAACATCTCTCACCTTCAGTTTCTAAAATAGTGGTAATGTTTGGAAGAAGTTGGTGAAATTGGCTGGCCTGTGTTAATACAATATGGTCATGAATTTTGTAATTTGTATCCAATATAAGTGTATTATTAAACAAATTTCTAAATCTTCTAATTTTATTTTTAACATTGTCCCTTGTATTACAAATATTAATATGGTTATTAATATAGTAAACTAATATATATATTAAAATAAATTTATTTTATATTATTACCTTACCATTGAAAAATAGAAATTAATCTGTTGTTACATCAATAATAATAACATACTAGAAACATGTAGTTGGAGTATAATAAGGAAATCTACTATTTCCAAGAACATAATATTAATACTAATACTAAATTCTACACTAATAATAATATAAATAAAAACCTATTTTTTAGTAATACTAGTTGAATTTAATACCACCATTTTAATTAGCACTTATATTCTGGTTTTTCTAATTAATATTGCAGTTGTAATCCTTACTGTTTCTACTGTTTTAATATAGATTCTTGTTAATACAGCACTAATTACCAGTAAATTAATTAGAGAAGGTAGAAATTCTAATAATAATAATAATATTATACCATATTAATATGCTAATAAAGGTAAGAGATGCCTGTACATCTTTGCATTTAAAAACAATTTTATAGGTAAGCAGAATATTAGCACAGCACTAAAATTTCATAACTATACAACCAAATAAACCTATATCACATATACTTGTAGTAAATATAAAAATAAGCCGATTAAACTTTGTTATTATCTGGATAATAGAATATTGGGTATTAAGAACTGCTATTATATAAGGAAAGCACATAAATAAACTATTAAAGTAGAAAAAAAGATATATTCCAATAAAATTTAAAAATAGATTTGTTTAATAGTAATATATATCAAGCTGGAATAAGATTATGCAGAGAAAATACAAAATAAAGAGAGTAAACTAAAAATAATAAAAAAATATGCTATATATAGGCACCATATCATAAAACTTATAAATACTATAAGCATATATTAGAAAGGTTTGAAATATACTAAATTAAATAGTTGCTTAACTTATATTATCAACAACTATTTCAACTTAAGCAAAATCAAAACAGATGCAGAAATATACCCATGGTTTTAAAAATTTTATCATTTTGAGTGCATTAGTAATACCCTCGATCAATTTAACTACATACCCTTAAAAAGAATGTTGTTCACATACAACCAAGATAATATATTCGATAATATCATACACCTATCAGGAAATAACCTCTATGAAATATATGCTGCATAGTAAAAAGACGGGATTATTAATATTAATAATATATTTAACTGGTTATAGGATTATAAACTGTTAACTAATGGACATAAAGACAATATTATGTATAGGTTTTTTATTAATTATATTAATAAGGAATTTGACTACTTCTATTATTACTGGTGTTTGATTGTTAAAGATAATATGGGGTGGTAGTACAATTAGTTCTACAGTATTTCTTAATAACTTATATGGTAAAACTTATACTATTACGCAATTTATACCTTTTTTTAGCCTAATATTAATTACTACTTGATTTTTTATCTGTATTATGTTAAGAACTAGTAGATTGGTAATTGTATAGGTTTCTATTATTTTAATGCACATATAAAAATCTTACTAAATAAGAATAAATATACTAGGTTTATTTAAAGTACACTTTCATTAACAAAAGAAAATCTAGAAAATTACATTAAACTGGTAAAAGGATTCTATAAACTGGGCAAACTAAAAAAATAGTATAATAAAGCAATAATTACTAAAAAAAAAAAGAAAGTATGGTTGAATACAAAGGCTTAATATATTAAGGACTTTATATATATTAAAAAAGATGAATTGGTATATAGTCCATAGAAAAGCATATTTTACTATTTAAATACAGTTTATATTTTATATCTCCAATTATTGTATAGTATTACTAAGTGTGCTATTATATATTAATATACTATCTTCCTTTGGTATATTATAATTTTCGAATATTATATTATATTAGAAAATGAAGGATTTGGTTTATGAATTGTTTTTGTGATTTTTATTATATAATAAATTGGTTCTTCTACTATTACTGTTGGTAATACTTATTATTATAAATATTTAGATATTAAGTTCAGTCCTATATGCAGACTATATAATATTAGTTACTTAGGTAATATCCTATAGAATTATACTTATTATAATAATTATAATATTTTTAGAGATTTTTATATTGTTCTTAGAAATAATTATGATGATTTTAAAGTATAGGTTATAAAATAGTATTAAAATATAGCTATAGTAGTATATAAGTTATTCTGGTATTAGTTTTAAAAAGATATTAAAATTTATAATTTTAAATCCTTCTTATAATTTAGGTATGCCTTATTTTTAAAAGATGATTTACTATCTAATTATCTAGGGTTGCATATTATGTATAACTATACAGATAAATAAAATATTAATGAAATAGGTAGTAAGATAAGTATAAAAGATAGTAATATAAATGGCATTAACAATAAAGATGATAGAGATAATACCAGTGATAAGGTGAATACAAAAGATCTAGCTGACAATATTGATAAAGAAATAAAAAAATGAAATATTAGCGTAGCGCTAAAAATTTAGTTTTTACAATTATAAGATAATTATTAAAAAAGAAGAAAAATATATAAATAAAATAGATAATTCTCTTAATAAATTTAGTATTATTAATTTTTTTTTTATTAACATAGCGTTCTGGAGGTTTGTTGTATTTTATTCAATTAACCCATTTAAACATAGCAGCATCTTGTATACATATATATATATCTATTCCTAGTTTTTAATATATTTCTATTCTCTATTCATATTTTATCATCTATTTTGATTACAATATATACATACACATGTATGGCTTTATTATTATAGTTTTATCATCATATACACTAATCTTGTCATTCTGTTGTTTTTTAGTTATGCATCCTATTTTTTTTATTTTGTATATATGGTATTCATTTTTTTTCTATTTAATCTAGTTATTGTCTGGTTAATCAATCAACTCTCTCAAAATTATAAGGTACTAATGTGGTGTATGGCTATGGATACCATAAGCCAACTTAAGATCCTTACAATATTAGAATAAATTATAATAATTATTTATATTTATATTAAAATTTATACAATAACTGAAAAATATATTTTTATAAATAAAAATAAAAATTTTGGATTATTAGAATTAAACCAATTAGAATTATTATATAAAAATAAAATATACTCTAAATTTACTTTTAAAAATAAAAGTAAAAAATGTTAATTTTTATTAAAAAATCTTAATGAGGATTTTAGTGATAATGACTCGACTTCTAGTAGCAACAATAAACTTTTTTATTATAAAAATAATTAATAAAATATTTTTTATAATAATATTAAACTACTAGAATTAATTAAATTTAAAATTTTTTTTATAAAACTTAATTAATTTTTCAAATAGTTTAGTAAAATTTTTTATTTTTAACCTAAAGATTTCCTTAATAATAAATATAAAGTCTGTTATGTATTTCTTTTTTTTAAAGGAACCACTTTTAATATTTATAATATTTATTATAAAAAGTATGATAAAAATATTTCTTACTAGTGATATTATAAAATCTTTGATATTATTTTAATTTTTACCAACTATGTTATTTTTATTAAATTCCTCAGATAAATTTGCAAATATAAGAATAAGTAAAAAAAAGCCCTCCGCAAATTTTATAAACTTTAACAAAAAAAATTAACAAGAAGTTATTTTTAAGAACTTGATCAATATATCCTTCTTACAAATTATAATAATAAATAATTATTTTACTACGCAAAAAAAAGTCTTAAATTATAATGGAGACAAAAAATTATAAAACAAAAAATTATTAATAAAAAATTTATTTATAAGGAAATACAATTCCTTATCATTAAACTTGATGATGTATTATACAAAGATAATAAAGTTAATATAATACAATTTAGAATATTAGGATTATCTAATTCCGGAAATCAATAACCTTATCAAAATAATTGCCCTTATTACAAACTAAAAAACCAAAATAATTATCAACTAAATTAAAATTAGTCTTGATTTAACAGCAAATTTTAAAATTTATAACAATGAAATGGCTAAAAATAAATTCCTAAAACTACTTATAAACCAATTTTTATGGAATTAGGAACCACTCAGAATCAATACAAATCATAATATAACAAATTTTCAAAATTTAATAAATTTATTTGTTTTAAATGTAATAAAGAAGGACATATAGCCAAAAATTGTAAATAGAACTAATCCCAAAAAGAATGGTAATCTAAGCAAGTTCACATTATAAATTATAAAACAACTCCTAAATTCTAAAAAATAATATATTTTTAAAAATCATTTAAATTTATTTTAATCAGAAAATTATATTATCATTTATAAAACAAGGATGTGGAAAACCAAGAAAAAGTCTAATTTCAAAATTAAGATTATAAAAATTCAGTATAATTAAAATTAAAAAACCCCGAAACCAATATTAATAATTCTTTTCCAAATTTTTTAATTTTTTTAAAGAATTATTTTACCTTTGTTTAACTTTCTTCTATTTTGATATTTAAAGATTCTTTTTCATAAATTGTTGTTTTTAAATATTTTTGTTTAATCTAATAAAAAAAATTTTTTTTTCAATTAATTTTTACTTAAAGCTTAGTAGCCTTCTATTGTACCATAGTTTATTTTTTTTTTAAATTTTTTAATTCCTTCTCTTATTTATCTAATTAACGATCCAGTTGTTTAATTAAAAAAAAGGAATTAACAAAATCCATCCTAACCACCCAAGAAAGACCTACAAGAATCAACAACACAACCCCTCCGACCATTTCTAATACAAATCGCACAATTTTTATAACCAAATATAATAACACACAAATAGTTGTTCCTTGCATAATATTTACAAAAATTAAAAGCAAGAATTCCAAGTTTTTTAATACAATTAGCTTACAAATTCTAATATTAATAAAAAAATATTTTATTTTTTTTGTTTACATGTTCTACTAGTATTTATACTTAATTTTAAATATATATTAATTATCTTTTTATAAGAATATTTTAAAATTTAAGTTTTAAACTATTATCTTAATTTAATTATTACCTTTTTATATACTATTTTTATTTATATTATTTTATTTTATATAATTTATATAAATAAAAGTTCTATATAAAATAATAACTTATATTAAAACTATATTTATATCAGATATTAATTTTATAAAATAGTTTTAATTATATAGAACTTAATTTCTATATAGATTTCTACACCTTATAAAAATAAAATTTTTATAAAAAATATTTCTACATAAAACCTATTCTTTAAAAAAAAAAGATAATATTATAGATTTACAGTTTAAACAACATAATTACTTATATTTTATTCTATATTACATCATTTTCTATTCTATTTGTTTTACTCTTATATAGTATTTGTTTTTTATATATTTATATTTATTTATTTAATTTGTAGATTTTTATTATATAATTTATATATCACATAACTCACACGCATACACACACATACAAGTATACAAATATGCGAATATTAAAATATAAATAATACAAATATGCGAACACTAAAATATAAATAATATAAGTATGTGAATATTAACATATAATTATATGAATATTAACAATTATATAAAATATTATTATATATATAAGACTATTGTTAGGATTGATAAATAGTTTTTATTTTTTATTAATTAATTTAAATATAATATAGATTTATAGTTTATTATAATTTTTATTATTATTACACATCTTATATATTATTCTTTGATATTTTGCAGTATACATACTCCCGGATCTGAGAACCCAGGTATCTTAGAGTGAGAGATCAGTGTTTGGTTAGACGGACTTGACCAAAGTGTAACACTAACTACATAATAAATATTATTAAATTTAAATAAAAACAAAGAAATTATAAAGTTTACTTTGAATAACTAAGTTATAAATAAAAAGATTTTGGAAAGTTTATAATTAGAATTTAAATTTCTTAATTGCTTAGCTAAAGAAAAGAATAAAGTATATATATTTAAGAAAAGTAAAAATCAAATTTTAAGTTAAATTAAATATTGTATAAAATAAAAGAATAAAAGGTTAGAAAGGATAATTTAATAAAAATAAAATTGGTTATAAAATTTTTTTTTATATGAGATTAAATAGATTTTAAACTAAACTAAAATTTTAATATTAGTATATTTTTAAAAATAAAAGAATTAAAACAATATATTATTTATTTTAATAAAAAAAAAAATAAAAGTATAAAAAACTTTATTATTTTAATATATAATTTAGCTATTAAAATTTAAAATAAATTAAATAAATTAAAATTAATTAAATTAATTACTAGATTGATTTTAAAAATATTAACTTAATTCTATAAATTTATAAGATTTAAGTTTGTAAAAAAAATAAAAAATATAATAAAAAAAGCATATTATCTGCTTTTAAAAAATTAAATTATTATAGGTAAATATAAAATTCTTTATATAATTATATTTAAATTTAAAATTAAAAGATTTTTAAAGTGAATAGGTATATAAGGTACTTGATGATAAATATAAAAGATAGGTTGTTAATATTTTATTTTATTGATGATTATAAATTTAGGAGGATTATAAACTATATAGATTATAATACTTCCTATATGTTAAATTAATAAATAAGTTAGCAAAAGTTTAATCTTTACTCTTCTAATTTTTAAAAAAAAAAAAAAAAAAACTTATTTTAAGTATATATTTAGTTAGTATATATATATTAAATATATTTTTTATTTTGCTAATCAATAATTATATACTGTTAAAGATAGCTCTGATACTAGAGATATAGATCAGGGAAGATATGTAAATCAGTTCTATGATACTCGAGAGAGATTGATTAAATTTTAGAGATCACTCATTCATAAAAAAGGTTGTTAATATATATAAGCTTGCTGCTTCTTATATAATAAAGGTTACATTATCAACCACTCTTAAGACCTGGTATTATTGTGTTTGTATATAATATATTAACACTTTGGCTTGTAGATAAGTGTGAGTGTTGATAAATATAATCTTATTTTTTTATAAAATATTACTTTTTTTTTTAGAAAAATTAAATTATTTGTTTTCTGATTGTTATATAGTCTTTTATTTTTTGGAGGTTAAAAGTATAAAAAAACTTCTATTATTTTATAAATTAGAAAATAAAAAACTTATATTATAATATTAGCTAATGTTATTACAAATTATAAATATAAAAACCTTTTATTAATTCTTTACTCTATAAATTAGGTAAAAATTATATTAATTATTGGATTTAAAATTATAATTATTATTCTTTATTTTTTAAAATATTTTATTAATGATTTTTAATAAGATTAGTAGCTTCTTGTTATAAAAAAAATGTTTTTTAATTATATAGCTTAGCGGCTATTAATACTTCTAATTATTTAGAAATCTTAATATTAATTTTATTAAATTTTTTTTTATAATTCTTGATTTTATAAGATTATGGTGAAAATTTCAATTATGGGTTCTTTAAATTTAAAAAAACTGATAAATTGGAATATAATACCATTAAAACTTATTTTTGGTTCTTAGATATTTATATTCTTATTAGGAATCTTAGTCTTTAAAAATTTTAAATAAAGAACATTATTATTTTTATTAATGATTCTGGTTTTTAAAAATTTCAAATTCAGAATACTATTGTTCTCTTTGGTTTGTTCAATTAAAGATTATTTTATTGAATAGTTTGTGTTACAAGTTTTTTGATTTTATAATAATTATTATTTAGTTTTTTTTCAGTTTTGATTTTGATTAATAGGAGTAATTTTTAATTTAGAATTGTATGTTTATTTTCTGTTGGTACTAAATTTCTACTTTAGTTTTTAAAATTATTATTATAGTTTTTTTATAAATACTATAATGTTCTCTTAAGGTTTCTATTTATAGATTTCTCATACTCTAGTTTATGTTATGAGCTTATAATTTTATGAAGTTTTGATTTTAGTTTTTTTAACTCTAGCTCTTAGCTTACTAATTAAAATTCTCATAATTTTAAAACAATTATTTTTATTTTCATGATTACCTTCGGGTAACCATGTTGTGAGTTTATTATAATAAACTTTTAAAATTTAAATTTCTTTAAAATTTTAATTTATTAATTATTATATTTTTAAATATTATATAATTTTATTAGTTTACTAGTTATTTATTTACTTATATGTTGTGGTTTTATACCTACTAAAATGTTTTTGTTAAAAATATTATATCTTATTTTTTTAGTTTTTTGATGCTATAAGCTATTATTGTAAGTTTCTGATTAAAAATTTATAATTACTTAAATTTATTATTCTATAATAATTTTCTAGAATATTATATTCTTTTAATTACATTCTTTTAGTTATTTTTTTGATTTTGTAGTATAAGTTCCTGAAGTGGGATTTAATTTCATATATTTTAAAATTTCTAAATTATTTTATTATAATTTTTTTCTTCTTGATATTTAAAATCTTAATTTTTTTGATATCTGTTATTTAGATTTAATTTCTTAAATCTACAAAAGTTTTAAAAACTTTAATCTAAGATTTCAATATTTTTTGATAATTTTTTAATTTTTAAATTTTCTTTTAATTTGACTTCTTTTATATCCGAATATTTTTAAAATGTTTGGATATATGTATTTTAATACTAGCACAGGTTTTTTAGTTTTTGATATTAATTTTATCATAAATTATCTTACTACCTACAAGGTAGTTATTCTTTGTTAAAGGTATTTTAATCATAAAAAGGAGTACGTAGTTGCCAATTAGTAAAATAAAAAATATACTTAATATGTATATACTAACCAAATATGTACTTGGGGTAAATTCTTTCTCTTTTTTTTTGAATTAAAAAAGTAAAAATTAAACTTTTGCTAACTTGTTTATTAATTTAATATACAAAAAATATTATAATTTATATAATTTATAATTTTTTTAAGTTTGTCATCATTAATAAAGTAAAATATTAATAATCCATCCTTTACATTCACTATCAAATACTTTATATATCTACTTATTTTAAAAATTTTCTAATTTTAAATTTAAATATAATCATATAAAAAGTTTTATATTTATTTATAATAATTTAATTTTTTAAAAATAGATAATATATTTTTTTTATTATATTCCCTATTTTTTCTACAAATTTAAATTTTGTAAATTTGTAGAATTAAGTTAATACTCTTAGAATTAATTTAACAATTAATTTAGTTAATTTTAATTTATTTAATTTATTTTAAACTTTAACAACTAGGTTACATACTGAAATAGTAAAATTTTTTACACTTTTATTTCTTTTCTTACTAAAATAAGTAGTATACTATCTTAATTTTTTTATTTTTAAAAATATACTAATATTAAGATTTTAATTTAATTTAAAGTTTATTTAATCTTATATAAAAAAAAAATTTATAATTAATTTTATTTTTATTAAATTATTTTTTCTAACTTTTTATTCTTTTATTTTATATAATATTTGGTTTGGCTTAAAGTTTAATTTTTGTTTTTTTTAAATATATATATTTTATTCTTTTCTTTAGCTAGGTAATTAGGAAACTCGAGCTCTAATCATAGGCTTTCCGAAGTTTTTTTATTTATAACTTAGTTATTTAAAATAGACTTTATAGTTTCTTTGTTTTCATTTAAACTCAATAGTATTTACTATGTAATTAGGCCATAAGTATTTCAATGTTTTTATTAATTATTTCAAATTATAAAGATATTGTAGTAATTATAAATAGTTTGATAACTTAATTAAAAGAGATAAGTTTGGAAAATATTTAAGTTAAAAATAAATTAATTGAAAAATGTGCCTTATAGGTACAGGAATTTAAAAAAGAGAGAGAGTAGATTTTTACCTTTTATCATTTTAATTTAGAAAAAGGCTTAGTCTTTTTTTTTTATATTTTAAGTGTTTTTTTTTTTTCTTGTTTTTATTAAAATTTATTTTTTTATTTTATTTATGTTATAATGGTTTTAGTTTATATATTCTTATATATTAGAGAGTTTGGTTTAAAAAGTTAAAATAAATATTCTAATTCTTCTAAAATAGTCTATTGAGTTTAAGAGATTTATAGTATTTTTTTATTTAAATTTTATTAAAAACTTTTGTAAAAAGGTTTGTTGCTAGATTGTTTGTATTTTGATATTTTATTTTAAAAGTTTTTTTTACTATCATTAATCTTATTTATAACCATCTTACTTGATAGTGTTTAATTTTTTGCTAATTGTTAGGATTAGTATTAATAACTATTATAGTTATATTATTTATTTGAAATACTATTATTTCCAATTTATTAACTTTTGTAATAAATAGAAATACTTATAGAAGTTTTTTTAATTATATATTCTTATCTCTTATTATATTCAAAGTAATTATTTCTGCTTTAATACTAGACTTAACAATAATTAATTATAATTTACTATAGAGTTCGACATGGGTCGGTTTTAACCCAGAAACCAGCGGGTTGGTTCGGTTTTAGGGGAGTCATAGGGAACCGCTAAGTGGTTTTTTTTTTTTTTAATAGTTTTTTTAAATTATAAATTTAATTAAAAACCATAATTTTAACTATTTTTAATAATTTATTACTATTTTTAATAAATTTATTACTATTTTTAATAAATGGTTTCTTAGCAGGGCAGTTTTTTATAATTTCAACAATTTTTGGATCAGTTTTTGGTTTTCTTAAAAAAAAAAAACCAACCCGTGGGTGGTTTCTCAACACCGAAAACCGACCCAACCCGCCCCATGTCGAACTCTATACTACCTATACATTTTAAACTAACTTATTACAATGTTATAGCATTTAGAAAAAGTTTTTTTGGAATAGTCAGATATGAAACTACTATTATTCTTATCATCAATAATTATTTCGAAAAAAGGATAGTTAATATTCTCAATCTCAAAAACAATAACTTTATCCTAGGATATGATTAATTATAGGAATATGATTTTAAAATCAATTTTTGATTATAAATTATTAAATTTATCTAATACAACTACCAAATTTCTTAGAAACATTTTAAAACTAGATTTTAAAGAAAGAAAGTATACTTATAATTAATAAAATATTTCTTTAATAAAGAAATTTATTACCAATTTTGTAATAAGCCTAATACCCTTAAATAAATATAAATCAAAACCAAAGATATCTACAAAACTATCAAAAAAATCATCAAGAATACTATATCCAAAATACCCGAATAAATCCCAAAATAAATCAAGACCTTTGAAAAGTTACCTAACAAAAATGTATTACCAAAATTCAATAAATTCACTCATGAAATATTACTTAAAGAAGGTGCTACCCCCAAATTTATACCTATTTACACATACACCCAAAAAGAGCTTAAAGCATTACACAAATATCTTAAAAAAAACTTACACAAAAAATACATTCGACCTTCATAATCCCCAATGGGATACCCTATCTTATTCATCCCTAAAAAAAACGGAAAACTACGAATCTATATAAATTATCAAAACCTTAACAACATCACAATCAAAAACCGCACTAAATTACCACACATTAACAAATCACTTGATTGCCTCCAAAGAGCGATTATATTCACCAAACTCAATATTATTACAACCTACCACAACCTCAAAATCACACCCAAAAATATTTGAAAAACAGCTTTTAAATGCAGATACAACCTATTCAAATATCTAATCATACTCTTTAAATTGACTAATACCCCAACATCATTTCAGATTTTCATGAACCATATTCTCAAAGACTACATCAACAAAATATGTATTATCTACCTAGATAATATTCTAATCTTTAGCAAAAATCTTTAAAAACATTAAAAACACATCACTCTAATCTTCAAAACACTTAATAAATATAATTTCAAAATTAAATTTAAAAAAATAAAATTCAAAATTACCAAATACAAATTCTTAAAAATTATTATCACCACCAATAAAATAAAAATAGATTCAAAGAAAATTTAAGTAATCCAAAACTAACCAAAATTAAAAATAGTTAAAAATATTTATTTTTTTTAAAAATTATATAACTACTACTGATAATTTATTAAATAATATAGTTATATATTAGTAGCTTTAATTAAACTTACCAAAATTAGAATTTAATTTAATATAATTTTCAATCAGATCAATACCTTCAATATATTAAAATAATTATTTCTTTTAATACCCATACTTCAATTATATAACCTGGAATTATTTATTAAAATCAAAATTAATATTTTAGATATTGTATTAAATATATATTTATATTAACTATATCCCAACCATAAATAGCATTTTATTACATATTTATTCCATAAATTTAATGCTATGAAATTTAGATACCTGATTTATAACAAAAAATTTATAGCAATTATTTACACTTATAAAATATAGAAAATATATTTATAAATAAAAAAACTTTTTATTATATATTCTAATTATAAAAACTTTATTTTTTTTTTTATTATTAAAGAATTTAATTAACAACAAATCTACTAGTAGAAACTTTTTAGTAAATATAATATACAAATTATATATTACAAAAGTAAAGAAAACTTAGAAGTAAATATTATTAACAAAAAACCTAACCTAATAATAAAAATATAATTAAATAAAAAAACAATTTTCAAAAGAAAACTATTTAAAGATATTACCATCAACCAAATTTTTAATATTATCTTTTATATACTTAATAATTAATTTATTTAGGAATTAAAAGAAAGTTATAAAAAATATTTAATAATTATTTAAATTTTATTTAATGATTTAAATATACCAGAATATTTTATTATTAAATATAAAATTATTTTCTTTCAAGATTTCTATTATATTTTTATTAAAAATTTCCAATAAAAACTTATTAAGCAACATTATAACACATTTATCCATAAATATTTAAAAATTAAATAAATTTAAGAATTTTTAATTAAGAACTATTTTTGGCTTTAAATATAATAATATATTAAATAATATATTAAAATTTACAATATATACTATAAAAATAAACTTAGTTAACATCTATTTTATAAAAAATTATAATTTTATAATATATTATCTATACCTTTTCAAGTTATTTCTTACAATTTTATTTAAAAAATACTATTTTCACAAGACCCTCTTATAAACACCATCTATAATAAAATTTTAGTAATAATAGATAAATTCAATAAAATTACTATCCTAGAATTATAATATAACAAATAATCTACACAAGAACTGGAATTAATATATAACCAACAAATATTCAATCAATATAATTTATAAGTCAAATATATCTGTAACAAAAATATTTTATTTGTTAATAAATTTTAAAATTCAGTTAAAAATTAAACCAAAATTAAAATTAATATCACCAGCAAAAAACACATATAAATAAACAAAACTACTAAACAAATCATTTAGATAATTAAAATATAATTATACAATTTCCTAAACATTATATAAAATAATTAGGTTAAGTTACTCTCTAATTTTAAATTTACTTATAATATCTCTAAACACTTGATTATAAAATATACCCCCTATAAAATATTTAAAAAATAAAATTTAATAATAATACTACCACCCCTAATATTTAAAAAAATAATACCTAAAGCAAATCAATATATTAAAAATATAAAAAATTTTTATAAAAATCTTTAAAAAGACCTCTAATTTATAATTAAATAAATATTATATTATTATAACCAGAAAAAGATGGAAGTATTATTTTTTAAAAAAAAAAATAAAGTATATTTACTTACTAAATATATTAAATATAAAGGATAATAAAGTAAAAAACTCAACTACCAGAAACATAAACTATTCATAATCATAAAAAAATTTAATAATAATATTTTTAAATTCAAAATACTAGGACTTATACAAATTCATTAATTATTCCATATCTCACTTTTAAAACCAGTTCTAAAGGACCTAAAAAAAAATTTAGATAATAAAAAACTAAAACTCAAAAATCATATAGAGTACAAATTTAAAAAAATTTTTAACAAATTTAATAAAAAAAACAAATATTTTATATAATAATTACCACCCTATAAACCCCAAAATAATTCTTAAATTTTAGAAAATAATATACCCCCAAAATTCATTTAAACTTACCTCAATCAAAGAACTACATTATTATTAATAAAACAAAAACATAAAAAACCAAGAAAACAAAAATAAATTACCAATTAAACAGGAATAATATTACTAAATAACTTTTAACAAATTCTTTCCATTTTCTTCTTAGTAACCACCACGTTTGTATCATTCTGTGACTTGATCTCTTCGCCTATTTTGAGTATAGATGGAATAATTCTAATAATCTGATATAACTACATAAAGATGATTGTTTCTAGCGCAATACTTATAAAAAAGAAAAGTAGGAATTCTAGATTTTTCAATACAATCAGTTAAGATACTATAATACTAATAAGTAGAATTCTATTTTTAATAATGTTCTACCAATA
>JAJTUB010000037.1:0-443726 GCA_036971345.1 Dactylellina drechsleri
AAAAAAAAAAAAAAAAAAAAAAAAAAAAAAAAAAAAAAAAAAAAAAAAAAAAAAAAAAAATAAATATAAAATAAAAAAAAAAAAAAAAAAAAAAAAAAATAAATTTAATCCTAAATTCAACAATTATAATTTAGAAAATAAAAAAGACTAAAAAAATAAAAATAAAAGTAAATAAAAATAAAAATCTAAGTTCAGGGGTAATATTATTTTTTAATAATAAAAAAAAAAATAAGCTAACAAAACTTTTTTTTAATAAATAAAATCATTCTAAATAATATATAAAATAAATATATAAACTTATATCATCTACAGATTTTAAATATAAGAAATAAATATTATTTATCTAATATTCTTAAAAAATATATTTTATTGTTTTATTTACAAAACCCTTTTCATATTATTAATATATATTTATAAAATTAAATAAAAAATAAAAATTCTATTAAAAATAATATTTTTAATTAATAAACAGTTTATATACCAATTTTTAAAAAAATATTATAAAAATAATATTTCAATTTATAACTATAACTTTTTATTATTAAATTTATAAAAATCTAAATTGATTTATTTTATACTTACTGAAGGTATTCATAATATAAATATCACAAAAAATCTGCAGTATAATAAGAGGAAAATAATTATTATATTTCTAAATATAAAAAAATATTAATATTTTTCAAAGATATACTAATATAATTTAAAATATTATAGCCAAAAAGTCTAATTTAGCTATCCAAATCTATTTATTATAAAATTTTTAAGCAAAAATTATTTTATATTTATGTTAAATTAAAAAATTTAAAAAATTTTTTATTAATAATATTTTTTAATTTATTTTTGATAATTTTATTTTATTTTTAATTTTTCAATTTCTATTTATAGAAACTATTATATTTATAAATATAATAAAAAAAAATTATTTATAAATTAATATAAAATAACTAACTATTTTTATTTAATTCTCAAACCTAATAATACTGTTCTATATTTATAATAAAATTCCAATCATCAAATATTTAAGAATTAAAGTTTTTTTTTATTAAATTACAAATATGAAAATAGGTAAACCAAAACTTATTTATAAAAATTATCAAAAAGTTATTTAGTATTCTTTTCTTGATACAAAAAACACTCATATTATAAATAATCACCTCACTAGTAAAAAATGTATCAGAGTATCAAAACCTAAGCAACAAATAATCTTTTTCTTAAGAAAGATATTAAATTAACTTAAAATTAACACTCATTTCACTTTTTATTAAAGGTATATTAATATTAATAAATAACAACATCAGCAAAAAAATTTGTTAACATCCGAGCCATCAGATGGCTCAGATGGCTCAGCAATCTTTTATATCCTGAAACTATCCCACCAGCCACGAGAGGTTACGGAAAGTCAATAACATCTGGTCCTATGTATGACCTCTGATGTCTGATTATACCTCCTTATAGTCCTGCAGTCGCCTTCCGGCGTCTGATTGAATTTTAAAAAAAAAAATTTTATTATAATTATTTATATATCTAAAATTATATATTAAAATAAAAGAAAATAAATAAAGACCTCTATTAGATGCTCTTAGTCTCCTTTTATTTTTTTAATAATAAATCTAATTCTTTTTTTTTATTATTATTTATTGGTATAAAATTTTGAGAAGCTTGAATTCCAGATAGTTTGCTTAATAATATATTAATATGAAATTATATAAGATTTTAGTAGTATAATACTAGTTTTTCCTAGGTTTGACTGATTATATTAATGTATAAATTATCAAAGATTACTAAATTTTAGTTAGTTGTGAAAATGTTGTAATAGATGTTGAAAATCTTATTATAATTATTTATAGTCTTAAAACTAATCTTCTGATTATAGATATTTTTTTTCTATAATTTTAACATAATTTAAATATATGCGGTGGTTTATGCTAAAATCTTAGGATTTAGTTTTTTTATAAAATTTAGTTTTTTAATTTTTTTTTTTTTTTGCGAATTCTAATACTGATAGATTAGAACTTTCAAAATTGTTGGATATATAAAGAAAGTTTATAAGTATTTATTAATAGATTATAGATATCTATTAACAAAAAAATTAACTATAATTCTTTTTTTTATAAGATATCTTAACAACTTAATATCTAATAAAATTTTAATTTTGTTTAATTAAATACTAGTATCAAAATGGCTTAGATTGTACATGTTTAGTATAGTATTCCTAGCAGCGCTTACTAAATATAAATAAAAATTTTTAATATAATAGTATATCTGACTAATATTAACTTATAGTTATAATATCTAAATTATAAAAAAAAAAAATTTATAAATAGTTTTAATAAATATTAAACTTAGTTTAATATTTTTTATCAGACTTTGAGTGTATACTTCTATTTGAAAAACATCTAATCAAATTTTATTATAGAACTACTAAAAAAAAAAACTAAATTTTTATTTTTCAAAAATTAAATTTTCATATTCAAATAACAAATTTTTATTAAATCTTTTTTTAAATAAAGGAATTTTTATAAAACTAGCTGAAAATGTTAGAGGGCTTATAAACTTTAATTAAGGTTTTATCAACTTTCTTTTTATAATTTTTTTGTAATTAAGATTAGTAGTTAATTTAGTGTACTAATATTTTTTTGAGTTATTAGCTAATATTGGTAGTTTAATAAAAATTATTATTTATATTATAAATTCTAGATATAATAGCTTAAGATTAGATATATTATCTTAATATTAATTATTATTTTTATATTTATTATTTTTTAGTTTTATTATATTAAATAGAATATGTTTGTAGAAGGACTGAAATATTTTAAAAGAGTATAATATAAGAAAAGAAGTAAGGAATAGTGGGAAGTTAAAAAGGGGCTTATATTAATTTAATATTATAAAAAAACTATATCAGACTTCAAAAAGTAGATATCTACAGCCAATTACTTTAAAGTTTTAATGGAGTATGCTAAGATTGGTATTGGCCTCCTGTTGTTATACAACAACCTCTCTACATCCCTATCAGCCTCCCGTACTCCACATAATGACCTCTGGGGGGTTCAGATTTTTTGCTGATGAATGTAAACTTATTATAGTTAGCTAATTTAAAGCTTTTAACTAATAAGTTTTTTTTTATAAATATTTGAAAATTATTCTGGTGTTAAATATGAGTTTTTATATTATTAATAATTTAAATTTACAAGGATTTTTTTGGTTTCTAAAGCTATTTTTAATTGCTTATTAAATTAAAAAGGTATTGATAGAAGAATAAGAAGTTATTAAGATAGATTTTTTTTAAAAATTATTTTTTAATATAAAAGTATTTTTGATAACTAGTAAATTATTGGATTTTAATAAATTATTTATTTTTTATAACTATAGTTAGTTATTTTATTAATTTTAACTGAAAATTGCAAAATATTTTATTAAATTCAAAAATATTAAAAATTTGTATATAGGGGCAAATTTCTCTGTTACTATATTTTAAATTTTATAAACTTTTAAACTCAAGTCAAGGCTTTTTATATTGATTACTGATAATGTAAATAATAATAAAATTCTTAGTCAGGATTTAACCTTGCAAATTAGAAAGCTAGTTGGAAATGGGTGGTATGTAAAGGTAATGTATATATTTTATTTAGTATATATTCTGTAAAAATTTTATAGGAAATATTAAAATGCTTCTAAATAAAAAAAAATAAATACCTAATATATATTTATAAATATAAAGTTAGTTAAAATAACTAGTATATCAGAAGGATTTACTAAAATTTTTTAAAAAATACTATTTTATTATAATTTTACTTTTAGGATAATATTTACTAATATTAGTATATATTTATATAAATTTGCTTTTTAGTAAAAGTTATTATCAGGGTTCCGGACCATTTTTCAATAATTTAAGAAATAATATATTATTGAATATATTTCATACAATTTTAAAGTTATAAGTATAAAAATTATAAAAATTTATTAATTTTTTATAAAATTATTATTTGTGTAATTTAGATAATATACTACTTGTGGCTGGATATGGCTAAATTATTAAAAAGGTGTTTTTATTTTTATAATTATTTTATTGTTTTTTATAGCTGATTTTGTTTTATTTGATATATTAATAGGAGGTTGTTCTAGTTTTAATTTTTATTATATAACTATATTTGTAAAAGTAATAAATTTTTTATTTAATTATATATATATATATATATATATATATATTTAATTGGTTGAATAGTTTTTAATTTAGTTTTTTGTATTTTTAAATTTTTGTTTATTAAAATAAGTTAAATTATAAATTTGTTTTAATTTTTATTAATTTTATAAATTATTAGGTATATAAAAGGATTTTATATGGAAGATTTAAGTATGTGATTGATATTTTAGTTTTTTATAAGTATAGTAATATTAAAGATTAGTTTAAAAACTGGGGTAATTACTAAATTATTATTTAATAATTTTGTAATGGTTTATGATGATTGTAGGGGTAAAATTTAGTTGTTTTTTATTTTATAATAATATTCTTTATTATAAAGGTAGTTATATATATTTTAATATAAAACTAAAAGAATAATATTTTATTTATATATATGATGTTATTTAGGTTTATAAATTTATTTAATTGTTATTAATATATTGTTTTTAAAATTAAAAAATATCTTAAATCTAATAACTAGGTATAAGAGGTATGGGTAAATAAAAATAATATATATATATTATTAAGATAGTATTAAGCTATAAATTTATTAATTATATATAAATTATAATTGTTAATTATTAGTAATTTTATTTTTAAGAAATTGCTAATAATTGTTTTTAATAGAAATATTTTTATTAATTATTTTAATATAATAATATTATTTATTTAGTTATTTTTTAAATAAGTTATTTATTATTTAAAATTATTTTTTAATATTTTTATATAAAATTATTAATTTTGAATAAACTTTGTTTTAAAAATTACTAGGGGATTAAATAATATATTTTTGGTTTCTTAGGTTTATTTTTTAAAGATGGGTACATAAAGTTATCTTATACGTAATTATATTTTTAGTCAAATTTTGCTGTGAATAAATGCGAGTTTTTATGTTTTAAATTAAATTATTTTAATATTATTTTTGTATATATAATATTTTTTTCTGGTTTTTAAGTTAAATTTGCTAGTAACCAGCCTTTTTATTTGATTAAATAGTAAATTATTATAACTTGCAATTTTGGTTTTTTCTTAAATTTTTTTGACTTCATACTTTTTTTCTTTCAATAAGCTGCGGTTCAAAGTAAATTAGGTGGATTTAATTAATAATATATGGTTTTAATAGAAAAACATGAAAAATTTTATGTTGCCACATTAATCTAGGTATAACCAGTTCATAGGCATGCAAGCTGACGCGGGCAATAATCTTTTATAGGTTTAAATATTTATATTCTAGTTTATAACTAGGTTTTTTGGTTTGAATATTTCTACTAGATAATATAACCTTTTGACCAATTTTATATTTTGGTATTTTGCTTTATTGTTTATTGTAGTACTTTACTTGTTCATTCTAGGTTTGTTTTATTTTGGTGTAATAGGTTTCATGTATTGTCTTAAATTCTTCTATTCTCTTTTCTACCACAGGCATACGCATTATTACATTGCTTTTGGTACCAAATCTAGAGTAAAATCTATGTTTTATAAAAAATAATATCATTTTTATAGTGGCTTGGAATGTGTTATTATAAATAAATATTATGAAGGGCAGTAGTTTGTACTAATTTTCTTATTGATAATTACAATAATTTTATAAATATTATTTTAATATTTAGTTTATTCTCTTTATTTAATTATTTGTTTAAAAATAAAAAGCTGTTAATATATTTCCTTTAATACTATACACCTTATAGAAAGTTATAATAAACTTAAAAATAAATATTTTACCTTAATCCAATACAAAGTCTTCAAAAATATTATTATATAATAAATAACAAATATATAATTTTATAAGTTTGTCTACTTATAATTTATTATAAAAAATAAAATAAACATACTTAGTTAATTTATCTATTAAATAGTATTGTATTATAGTAAGCTGTTATTTAGTATTGGATTTTTAAATTTTAATAGTTTTATAATAAAGTCTATTAAAATATTATACTATAATACATCAAAAATTAATAATGATAGTAGTTTGCTTTGAACTAATTTTTGTATTGTTGTGTTTTACTAGTATATATTGTAATTTGTAATATATTAATAAATAAACTTAGTGAATTCTGGAAAATAATAACTTCTAAAAAAGAATTCAATTATTTTGCAATAATTAAAATAACCTACAAGGGGGGTATTATATACGCGGTATATTACTTCTTTCTATAGGCTAAATAAATTAAATATATAGAGTTAGTCTTGGAATATTAGTATACCACCTTTTTTTAAGCAGTATCTTTTTGTATATTTTATTTTTTTGCAGCTTATTATATCTATAATTTATTATACTTTTACGTCTTTCTTATATTCTTTAATAAAAATATTAATGTTATTAGAAATTTTCTTTTTATATTTACAACAGTCTGTAGTTTGATGCTTATTGTTTCTAGTAACTATTCTGGTTTTAGTAATAATAAAAGTAAATTAATTAATTCTAAATTATCTTAGAATGTGGGTTGATATAAAAAAATATTAATTCTAATGTTTTTGATTTTTGGTTTATATTGAATTTTAAAGTTGTAGTTTGTTAATAATAGTAATTATTTAATCTGTTTTATATTGAGTTGTTTTGAGATTATAAAGTATTTTAAGCTCTTATAATTACTGTATATAATAATTTTGTCACAGACCTATGGTTTTGACAGCACAATCACCTGTGCCGCATTCTACGCTACATTGTTCCCAGCTCTGCTTCACTGTATCCCTCATGAGAAACTATTTACTTATATACTGTGTTTACCTGTCCTATTCAAATTTCTATATTTTATATCCATGTATTACATGATCACTCGCAAACTCGCACAATACTAAGCAATAAACAAACAAACAACAAGTACTGCTTGATAACTTACAAAAACCATATATGTGAGTATACAATTACTTACATTTGTATGAAGTATTTTTATGTATATAAGATTATTATTAGGACTGATAAATAATTCTTACTCTTTATCAGTTAACTCAAATATAATACAGATTTATAGTTTACTATTATTTATTATTATTATATTTTTTATTTAATAGTTCTATTATTCCTAATAATATGTATACTTCCCTAAATCAAGACCTGAGTAATAGGACTAAGAAACAAAAGCCAGAGTAAGCTTATTGTAACCTCCTAAAGTTATAGGTGTAATATTTTGACTAATTTAACTTAATTTAAACAGAAGACTTATATGTATATTGGATTTCCTTATACTTAAAGATATTTAAGAATATTTTTTTGAAAATATAAAACTAGGGACACTTTGGATTTAGAATCCATCAAAAACAAAAATGAAAAATATGATTATTTCTGTAAAATATGGAAATAGTAATTGAATAAAAAAGCGCATTCTATTATATAAATATTAGAATATTAAAAATTTAATAGAAAATAAAGGTTAATAGTTACACTTCCTAAACTAATATTTAAGATTATTATAGGAGAAGTATATATTAACAACCAAAATTATGTTTATACTTTTGATGTAGAAATATAAATTACAAAAAAAATATTTAAAGAAAGTTTAGAAAAACTTTAAAAAAAAAAAACATCAGTATATAAGATATTAGTGTACACAGAAAGATATATTAGAAATTTAAGTACAGTAACAGAAATCTTAGAACAAATAAAACAATAACTTGAAATGGTAATTATGGAATAGCTACTAATATTACTAATGGATTTCTCTAGTTAATACATTAAAAACTCTATAGAAATCTTAGAAAAAACTGTTAAAATAATTAACTCTACTAAGAACTCTAACAAAGTACCTAAATTGGGAGACCCAATTAAGTTCAAAGAATAACCTAAGAAACTTGATCAATTTCTTAACTAGTTCTTAACTTACTATTTCTTTAATACAAATCAATTTCCTATAAATGAATATAAAATTTATTTTACAAGAATGTATTTAAAAGAATTATTTTTTTATGTTTTTGTAGCCTATTTAGAAAAACAAAATAACTATAATAAGAAAAAACATGAAGGTAAAAAATTTAAATAAGTATATCTAGATATTTATAAGGTATTTACTAATATCAATTGTTTTATCATCTTTCTTTGACAGAAATGTAGATATAAAAATAAAAAAGAAAAAGTATGATACAAGATTGTCATCCTATGCCAAACTTATTTAATACAAAACTATTTTTAAGAACTTGATTATTATATCCTGCTTACAAAATATGACAATATATAACTCTTTAATTTTGTTAGAGAAGAACTTAAGCTAATAGTCTGCACTGAGATTATTAAAAAAAAATTTAGAACCCCAGAAATAACCTACATGGAAATACAGAACCTTGCTATACAAATAAATAGACAACTCTATTTTTTGATAAAATCAACAAAAACCAAATCAACCCTAAAAAAACTATTAAGGAAATCGCTTTGATAATACATTAAGATAAAGAAAAACTGGATAATATTGTTCTTATAATAATTATTAGAACTATTGTTTTAGAAATAGTATTTATTAAGAATATGGATCTATTCCAATAAATCTTAATATCATCAATCATAGATAATAACGTACCTCACCGGGAAGCGGGACACACCAGGAAGCGGGACACTTACTCTAAGTGAGAAAACCACACCAAAGAAATCCAAAAACCATATTAAAAATCCATTATTAAACTATTAACTGACCATTAACCTACCATCAACTTCTGTTATGTCCACAATTATAACCATGTGTTATATATTGTAAAAAACGTTGTAAATTATATTATAATCATTATATTTAATGATATATATAAAAAAACTGATTAGTTTACTAGTGTAGCACTAATAAATTATGTATTGTGTTTAGTATTATACATGTACATATTGCTTATTTTCAGTAGCAATTTTAAAAATAATTATAAACAGTATATAACCGAAACATGTACTATATAATAAACTTGATCTTCTGGATTGTATACCATTGGATTTATAATTTTACAATTTTTTTTAATAATTTTATTATTGATGGAAGTTAATAATCGATTGATGTGTTTAATAATGGATTTTTGATATGGTTTTTGGATTTCTTTGGTATGGTTTTCTCGCTTAGAGTAAGTGTCCCGCTTCCTGGTGTGTCCCGCTTCCTGGTGAGGTACGTTATAAAGGATTATTAAAATCTAATGTAATTGTTTGCTGTGATAGACTAGGACATTTTACTAAAAACTACTGACAACCAAAAAAAAATCAATTTAAATATATACTTAATCAAAAACTCCAGAAAAATAATAGGAGTAATACAAGAGATTGACACAATAAATTTGTACCACCCAAAATACTTTAGTACTAGAACTGCTAATTCTACCCTATGAAATAACTATTCCCTTTTAAAGAAGTAAATCTGTAGTATACCTAGCAATTAAAGAAAAACTCCAAATATTATAAGAAACTATATAGTAAGAAAATGATGAGGACACTAATAATATTATATTTAATACCCTAATATATACTCCAAGTAAAAATTTAGACTTAATTATCCACAAACTTATACCCTTATTTTATAATCTTATAGTATATAAATATTATTGGATATAAAACTACTCTGTGTTAGAAAAACATCTTAGATATTAATAATAAAACTTAAATAAAGAATTATAATAATTTTATATTGTACTTGTTCTAAGATAATCAGCTAGGGAAACCTGTTTTAAAATTATTCTTAAAATTATTCTCTTTGAACCACAAATTTATTTACAAAGACCCTATTAAGAACTAAAAATAATATACAACAAAATTAATACTAGACTTGGAAATAAATACCCATGTGAAGGAAGGAATTGCTAAAATTAATTAGTTACCCTAAATAATCTAGGAGGAACTGGATATAAAAATTTATTTAACCCATTATGGCCAACTTTTATTGATAATTGTACCTAAAGTTGTAGAACTTATTAATACCAATTCTATAGAACTAATAATATTTATAAATTATGAAATTTATATAATATTTATTTAGATAAAATTCTTATAGAAGGATATTATTTTATAGAAAAGTTATAAAAAAGTTATTATAAATTTTATTAATAAGCTATTTATCTTACTATGATAAATTTATATAAAGTAGAATTAGTACAAGATTTTGTTATTTTTTATTTTAAAAAAAAAATTTTTCACTTTAAAATTTTTTGAAATATGGTCTTTATTAGATTATATTTTCCAATTTTTAAAATATATTATATAATTTATTTATAGAATAAAAACCATTACATCACTTATAAAAAACAATTTTTTACTTATATTACCTATATATAAGAATAAACTAATATTATTAAAAAATTATATTAGGTTAAAATCATATTAAAAAAAGAAACTTACCTTTGATACTTATAATAATTTATAATAAAAAGACTTTAGTAAATCCACATTTATGAATATTATATAATAATTTTATTACTTACTGAAGTTTTAAACTAACTTGACTTTAGAATTTGAAGTAATTTAAGAAGTTTAGCTCTAGTTTTATTAAAAAAGAACTAGATAAACAATTAAATCTAGTTAATAATAAATATTTTAATATTAATACTACTATTAATGGAATTTTTGTTAACGTACTTGTAGATAATAATATAAAAACCTCTTACATCTTGATTAAATATATGATTTAAAAATATTTTTTTATATGATTTAAAAATATTTTTTATGATTTAAAAATATTTATTATAATGTTATTGCTTTTGGAGGAAATACGCTAGGAATTATTTATTACAAAATTATAATAACCATTTTTATCAATGGATATTATGAAAAATGAATAATTAATATTCTTGATCTTTAAAAACATGATTTAATCTTAGGTTTTGATTGATTACAAGAATATGACCCTGTTATCAGTTGGAAAAATAAGATTTTTGATTTTATTTGTTGCAACTGCTGACAATCCCATCCAAATAATAACTATAGAATAAAAGGAAAAGAAATATACTTATGATTTATAGAACATTTCTTTGATAAAAAAATTTATTATTGATCTTGAAATAAATTTAATATTTTTAAATGTATATGGTTTAAGGTTAAGGATATCTACAAAATTATTAAAAAAATTATTAAAAATATTATCAAGATCTCTAAATAGATTTCTAAGTAGATCAAAATTTTTGAAAAACTATTTAACAAAGATGTTCTATCAAAATTTAATAAATTTACTTATAAAATATTACTCTAAAAAAGTGCTATTTTTAAATTTATACTTATTTATACTTGTACTTAAGAAGAGTTTAAAATATTCTAAGAATATCTTGAAGAAAACTTACACAAAGGATATATTTGACTATCTCAATCTCTAGTTGGACACTCCATATTATTCATACTAAAAAAAAACGGAAAATTATAAATATATATAAATTATTGAAACCTTAATGTCATTACTATTAAAAATTAAATAAGATTATTTTAAATAAATAAGTTGCTTGATTAATTATAAGAAATTAAAAGATTTATTAAAATAAATATAATAGTTGGATATTATAATCTTAAAATTATACCTAAAGATATTTGGAAAATAGTTTTCAAATACTAATATAAACTATTTGAATATGTAGTTATGTTTATAAGATTGATTAATACACCAGCATCTTTCTAAACCTTCATAAATTATATTCTCAGAAATTATATTAATAAAATATATATTATTTATCTTAATAATATATTAATCTATAGTTATAACTCAAAGGAATATAAAAAACATATTATCCTTATTCTTAAAACACTTAATAAATACAACCTTAAGGTTCAACTCAAAAAAACAAAATTTAAAATTATTGAATACAAATTCCTAAGAGCTATTATAATAATTAATAGAATTAAAATGGATTTTAAGAAGGTATAAGTTATTTAAAAATGGCTACAATCTGAAACAATTAAGAACATTTAATCCTTTTTAGGACTATATAATTATTATTAACATTTTATTAAATGATACAGTCATATATTAGCTGCCTTGATTGAACTTACTAAGATGGGAACCAAATTTGATATGATTTCCAGTTAAATTAATGCTTTTGATATATTAAAATAGTTTTTTTTTTTAGTACTTATACTCATTATAATCTAAAATTATTTATCAAAATCGAAACTGATGTTTTAGATGTTGTATTAAATATATGTTTATGTTAATTACATTTTAATAATAAATAGTATTCTATTATTTATTTATTTTATAAATTTAATGTTATAGAATTCAGATATCCAATTTATAATAAAGAATTTATAGCAATTATATAAACCTGTAAAATATAAAAAGTATATTTATAAATTAAAAATATTTTTATTATATATTCTGATTATAAGAATTTTATTTTTTTTCTTATTATTAAAAAATTTAGTAGATAACAAGTTTATTGATAAAAAGTGTTTAATAAATATAATATAAAGATTATATATTACAAAAATAAAGAAAATTTAGGAATAAATGTTATTAGCAAAAGACTTGATCTAATAATAAAAATATAACTAAACAAAAAAGTGATTTTTAAGGGAAAACTATTTAAAAATATTATTATTAACAGAATTTTTAATATTATTTCTTATATATTGAATAATTAGTTTATCTAAGAACTAAAGGAAAGTTATAAATAATATTCAATAATTAGTTAAATTATTTTAAATAATTTAAACACTTTAAAATATTTTATTATTAAATATAGGATTATTTTATTTAAAAATTTTTATTATATTTTTACTAAAAATTTTTAATAGAAACTTATTAAACAATATTATGATATGTTAGTTTATGGATATTTAAAAATTGAATAAATTTAAAAATTTTTAATTAAAGACTATTTTTAACTATAAATGTGATAATATATTAAATAATATATTAGAATCTATAATATGTATTGTAGAAATAAATTTAGTTAATATTTATTTTATGGAAAATTTTAATTTTATAATATACTATCCGTACTTCTCTAAGTTATTTCTTATGATTTTATTTAAGGAATACTAAAATCTAGAAATTTTCTTATTAATATTATATATAATAAAATATTAGTTATTATTTGTAAATTTAATAAAATAGCAATCTTAAAACTATAGAACTCCAAATAATTTACAAAAAAACTTAAATAAGTTTATAATAAATAAGTATTTAACTAATATAAATTATAGATTAAACATATTTATGATAAAAATATTTTATTTTCTAGTAAATTTTAGAACTTAATCAGAAATCAGATTGGAACCAAAATTAATATTGCTAGTAAAGGATATGTGTAAATAGATGGAGTAACTGAACAAATTATTTAAATAATTGAAATGTGGTTATATAATTTCTTGAATAAAATAATTGGGTTAAATTGTTTCTTAATTTTGAATTTATGTATAATATATCTAAATACTTAGTTATGAGATATACCTTATATAAAATATTTAGAGGATGGAATTTAATAGTAGTATTATTATTTTTAATATTTAAAGAAATAATTTCTCAGGTAAATAAATATATTAGAAATATAAAAAATTTTTATAAAAATTTTTAAAAAGATTTCTGATTTATAACAAAATAGATATCATATTATTATAATTAGAAAAGGATGGAAGTATTATTTTTGAAAAAAAAAGATAAAACATACTTGTTTATTAAATATATTAAATAAAAAAAATATTAGAGCAAAAAACTTAATTACCAAAAATATGGACCTTTTACAATTATAAAAAAATTTAATAATAATATTTTTGAATTAGAAATCTTAAGATTTATATGTATTTATTAATTATTTTATATCTTATTCTTAGAACTAGTTCTAAAAAGTTTAAAAAAAGACCCTAATAATAAAAAACTAAAGTTTAAAAATTATATAAAATATAAATTTAAAAAAATTCTAGATGGATTTGATGAAGAAGATGAATATCTTATTAAATAGTTATTATTTTATAGATTATAGGATAACTTATAGATTTTAGAAAATAATATACCCTTAAAAGTTATTTAAACCTACCTTAATCAGAAAACTATATCACTACCTATAAAATAAAAATATAGAAGATTAAAAAAGAATCTAGTTTTGAATTAGAATTATAAAAAACCAGAATAATTAATTTTTGAAAAATTAAAAATTAATTTTATAATATCCTTTTCCAACTTTATAATACTTTGAATAATTTAATTTATTTCTACCTAATTACTTTTGATAACCTTTTTATCTAATAAATCTTCTTTATGAATAATAGTTTCCAGATGTTTTGTTTTTAGAATTTTTATTAACTCCTTCCTCTTTTATTTAAAATAATTTTAGCAAAAATTTCTACTATTTTTACTTAAAATTTTAACTACTCAGTCTGCAGCTTAGCTTACTTTTTTTCAATATTTTCTAATTTTTTTTTTTGTTTATTTAATTGATGCCTTAGCTATTCTATTATAAAAAGTTAAATAAATTTATCCTACAAGAAATTATAAAAGGATATTTACAGAAATCAACTACATAATTCTTTTACTTATTTCAAATATAAACAAAACAACGACAATAACCTATCATAATAATATATAAATAAGAATTCCCAGTATAATATTTATAAAACAAAAAAATTAAAATTCTGGATTTTTTAATATAATCTATTAAAACATTTTGATATTAATAAAACAATTTCTTTTAATAATATTTTACCAATATTTATATTTGATTTCAAATATGTATTAATTATTCTCTTACAAGAATATTTTAAAATTTAAGTTTAAACTATTATCTTAATTTAATTACTATCCTTTTTATACATTATTTGTTTATATTAGTATTATTCTATAAAAACCCCACAAACAGAAGTTCTATATAAAATAACAACTTATACCAAAAATATATCTATACCAGATACCAACTCTATAAAATAACCTTAACTATTTGGAACTTGACTTCTACATAGATCCCTATTTTTTTTAGAAATTAGATTTTAATAAAAAATGTTTTTGTATGAATTTTATTTTTTAAAAGGAGGAGATAGTATTATAAATTTATAATTTTAACAGTACAATTACTTATACTGCATTCTATATTATATTGTTTTTAGCTCTGCTTCACTATATCCCTCATAAAAAATTACCCACCCATATACTATGTTTGTTTGTTTTATTCAAATTTTTATATTTTATATCCATATATCATATAATTACTTATAAGCTTGCACAACACCAAGCAACAAGCAGATGAATAACAAGTATTACTCAATAGCTTATAAAAACTATATATGCAAGTATACGATCACTTATATTTATATAAAGCGTCCTTATATATATAAGATTATTATTAGAACTGATGAATAGTTCTTATTTTTTATTAATTAATTAAAATATAATACAGACTTATAATTTATTATTATTTATTATTGTTATACTTTCTATTCAACAGTTTTACTATTCTTAGTGATACGCATACTTCCCTGAATCAAAATCTGAGCAATAGGACTGAGAAACAGAAGCCAGAGTGAGCTTGCTGTGACCTCCCAGGGCCACAGGTGTAACAAATTTAAAATAAAAAGTTATATAAATATATTTTTTATTTTTTAAATACTTTTATAATTACTAAAATTTTTTGATTAAAAATTTTATAGTTTCTCTTTGCAAATATTATTTTTTTATTATAAAAGTATATGGACTTTTATATGTTAGTTTTATCTTGTTACAAGAGATATGCGTTTATACTAAATTTAAAAACATCAATTTCGATCACAGTAACTCGCAAATAATCAAAGGATAATAATATTATATTAATACAAAATTTTTTTTTTATATAAATAAATGTGGCTATTTGCTTTTTTTTCTAGTTTTATGGAGTTTTTTTGTTAAATAATCTTGTAAAAAATTCTGCTAGTGTGCTATGTCTCGCAACAAAATGCATATAGAAATTAAAGAATTTAAGGAAAAATTGTAATTCTTTAATATTAATTGGTGGTTTTTAATTATAGATTAATTTGATTTTTTTTGGATCTATTGAGAGACTGTGGGTTGATACGATGAACTTTAGGAATTTGATTATTGTTATATGAAATTGGTATTTATTTGTTTTTATTAGTAATCCTACTTTTCTTAGTTATTGTAAGATAGTGTGTGCACAGAATAATCTTGGATATTTTTTGAATATATTAATATATTGTTAAGGTAAATTATAATAAAGTTGTTAATTAAATTGTGAAACAGTGTGTTAATTAGAAGTTTGCTAATATATTTATAAATCCAAAAGATATTACTAGATATTTAAATAATTTATATTAAATTTTAAAAGTGGTTTTCTACTTATTTTCTACTATAATTTATATTAAATTATAAGTTTTTTTTAAGTTTAATTTAGTAAATATTACTATAACTTATCAAAGAGAGTATTAATAAAAAGTAATAGATAATAATTTTTAATTATAATTTTATTTAAGTTATAATAATTTATATATGATTTTAAATTATTATTTTTTTTTTTTAATAAATAGTATTAGTATAGCTGGTGATTTATTTTTTTTTATAAATCCTTTTTTTTTTATTGTTTGAATATAGTTGTATAATGCTTTGTTTTCTAGCAGGGATAATTTGTAAATTAGTTTGAAGAGGGGTGTAATTTTTTATTTTAAAGGGATTTTATGATCCTAAAGTTATTATACAGATAATTAGTTTGCTATTTTGTCCAAAAATAAATTTGCAAAGTCGTGGTATTACTTTGGGATGTTGCAAGGTAGTTTATAAGATTATAATAAAAATAGAATAACTCCTACGGCTATTAAATTGTTAAGATTAGTTAAGAATTTGGTAGCCGAGATTATAAATATTATTATAATATAGTGTTTTGTATTTTTTATAAAATAATATAATGTCTAGTTTAATTAATATGTTGGTTTTTAGCTATAATAAATCTAGAATTATATTATAATTTTTAATATTAATAATTTTAAATTAAATATTTTTTTTAATTCTATTTATATTGAGCTGTAGCGGCTTAGTACAGTGCCTTACATTTTTATTAGCAATTATAGTTTTATTAAATAATTTTAATAAAATGTAAGTATTTTTTATTTTTATTAAAATCTTTCTTTCTATAATAAATTGTATAGATATAAAATTTGATAAAATACCATAATTTAATAATATTCTAATTAGTATAGAATTAATTATTATTCCAAATAATATTAACTTTAATTATAAAATAAAACAAATAATTAACTAGTAGTAAATTATTATAGTATATTCAAGTTATATTTAACTATAATTTGTATTTATTTATTTTTTTTAATATTAGGAGTTTTAATGTTAAATTTATTTTTTTTGCTGTTTTTGATTTTTTTTGTTTATACGAAGGCTTGGAAGAAAAGTTCATGGGTAAAGCTTGGCATTATAGTCTGAGCGCCCCGAGGGCCACTTAATGGTTCCGGGGTGATCTTCTTACGGTACCCGGAACATTCTACTGTACCGGTGATTATAAGATCTGGTGAATGAATTAGGTACATGATTAATAGTTGCTTTAACAATAGGACCACTAGTTATATCAGGAACAAAATTTACAATAATAATAACAGTAATATCAGCAGTATCAAGAGTAATACAAACTAAGGTTTAAGGTATTGGCCAAACTGTGTATTATAAGCGTTCTGTTAGTGGTATTTTTGGTCATCAACCTAACTAACTGTTGTTCTACTGCTGGGGTAGTTTTCTGTGGTCTTCCAGAGCGTGGTGCATTGATGATATAATCCATAATTAGTGTAGTGTAGTTACTGGAATCGTAGCCATGGTTTTTGGCTTTAGCCAATAAAGCGGTGATAGTCTTGTATGATGTGGTAAATTGGTTTATAAGTGTAGTTTTGGGTGTACTAGCGGCTAGAAGTATCAAAATCTGGATTCTTTGACATTTGGTTTTGTGACTTCTGGGCCTGGTTGTTATAGTTGTAATCATGGTGGTGCTAGGTATAGTAATAGTAGTGCTGTGCTGATAACAATAGTAGTTCTGGTGGTGGTTCTGGTAATGGTTCTGGTAATGTTCTGGTAATGGTTCTGGTGATGGTTTTGGTGATGGTTTTGGTGATGGTTCCATCATGGCTCTGGCGCTCTTATAATAGCGGATTTGGTAGCGGAACCGGCGGGGAGTGAGCTGGTAGATGGTGAGCTGGCGATAGTTGTATTGTTCGATGTCACGAAGCGGCGGCGCCGCCCGTGATGATCACGTGGCTCCGGTGACGCTCGGGGCGTTAGGATCAAAATGCCAAGCTTTACCCATGAACTTTTCTTCCAAGCCTTCGTAATGCTTTGTTGGTAGTTGCGTGCTATATAATCTTTTTTTTATATTTAAAATAATATATATATTTTTTTTTATTTTTTGAATTCTTTTACGGAAATGTTTTTGGCTTTGAATATATTGAGATTTATTGTATTTAAATATAGGTTGATTATAGGTTTTTATGTTGCAAGATATTTATACAAAATTTTAAACAAAGGTAGGTTAAATTAAACATTTTTTGGGATTTTTTGATTCTAACTGCTAGCTTTACGAGTTCGCTTAAGAAAATAAATCATTACAAAGTAAATATAATAATTGTTTAAATTTTTTCTTTTAATCTTTTATAATAAAGGAAATAAAAGGTTTTATTATTTTATCCTAGTAATTTATTATATAATAAATTAAAATAAATTATATAATCAAATACCTTATTATTTTATTTAATTTTATAGATAGTGTTTTTTACTATTTCTTTTTTATTAAAATCTTTAAAATATTTAATTAATAATTTTTTGAATGATTTCTAAATTGTAAACACTTTTACGTGCTCTTCTGCTATAACTTGCATAATATATAGCACAACCCAATTAGCTGCAGTGTTTTATAACAAATTAAATATAAAAAAAATCTAATATATTTCTTAATTTTTGAAAATTTTTATGTTTATAATAATATATAACTTAACTTGGTTAAACCAAATATTAAGCTTTTTTTTTTTACCATAATATATATCAAATTGATTAATCATTTTAATATATTTTATTATTATACTGGTTGAATTATTTTTTTTAATCTCTGAGCACGAGAGGCTGCACGAAACTAATACTCACTAAATAATAAGATATAAAAAGTTTCTTCTAATAAAAATAATTAAAATAAAACTATTCCACTTATCATAACATTACTATAAGCTGAAATATAAAATTATATATCTTTTTCTAAATATTTAAACACTCACTGGCTCTCACTTATATACAATAAAAAGAAAGAAAGTTAGATAAAGATATAATCTATTAAAATATCAGACTTCAAACAAAGAAATATAAAAGATAATATATAATAAGAAACAGATTTAAATTAATAAACCAAAAAATTAATTTTTATTATCTATAAAAACATCTATATATATATAAGCTCAAAGTAAGAAATTACAAGTGATATTGGACAGTACCCTAGTTATAAGGTATATAAACAGATTATAAAATCCGAAAATTCTATATCTATGTAGTTGTCGCAGCCATACACTACAGCCCGCGCCACGCCTGACAAAAGCAAGGCCTGACAACTCATATATTAAATAAGTTATTAATTTTAAAATATTATTTTTAATATTTTTATTTTAATATTAAAATAAAATATAATAACAGACTATTAAAGGTTACCTATCTCCAAAATCAAAAACTTGAAATAAATTAAAATTTTGATAAAATAACAAATTATAATTTTAATCAAATATTAGATAATAAAATAGATTTTCTTTTTAATTTCCAATATTATTAATTTATATACATTTGATTTTAGATATTTTAAAAATATAATCCTAGAATAATCTCAAGACAATAATAAATTTTTTAAAAATATTATTAGTTTTTTAATTATTTTTTTGAATATACTTATATATTTTAATTATTATCTAGAATCTAATTGTGATATTAAAAATTTTAATTTATTTGAAGATTTTATCAATTTTAGGTTAATTTTTATATTTATTAATTTTAAATATAAAATTTAAAATTAGAATGTCTAAAAAATTCAGATAATAAATATTAAAAAATCAATAGCAATAATAAAATTATTTAAATCATTAAATAAAAAAAATAATAATAAAAAATTTAATAAAAGTACAAATAAAAAACTTACTGATAAGAAACTAAATAAATAATAAACTTCCAGAATCTTATTTTAAATTATAAAAAAACTTTAACTATTAAATATAAAATAATACTTATTATTAAAAAAAAAAAAAAATTATAAAAAATAAAACTAAAGATAAAATTAAAGATGGTAATAAAAATAACCATAAAAATAATAATAATAACAATAATAATAATAATAATAATAATAATGATGGTGGCAAAATTGCACTACCAAGAAGAAAGAAGCACAAAATTAGTAAATATTCTAAAATAATAAATTATAAGATATTAGGAATTAACTACCAACTTTTTAATTAAAAAAATTAATATTAATATAACAATCATAAGAAATAATAAGGCCATGGAAATCTTTGGAGTTAACAGTATAATTAAAAAACAATCTTTTTAAGAATTGGAAGGTAAGAATCAAAATTTTATAAAAAATTTTTAATATCTATTAATAGTTTATATTTAAGTAAAGGATATAATAAGGTTGCTAATATGAAAATTATTATTAATTTTGATTCAGATAATCTTAATTATATCTATCTTAAATTAAAAAATAAAATAATTACTAAGATAAATTTAAAAAGTAAGTTTTTATAAAATGCTAGAAATTTATTATAACTTATATATATAGATTGGGTTAGATTTAAAAATCTTACCTTAAATGATGATTAGTAAGTTGTTGCTAATTTTTTAGTAGTTAAGCTAAAAAACCAACATACTAAGTTACAAAACTGGCAGATTTTGTGAATCTAGTATTGGGTAATAGTAGAGAAAATGGAAGAGATAATGGAAATGGTGGAGACGAGATGGGGGCACTGGATTTTTAGGCACAAGAAAAAAAATAATAAATGTGGGGTAGTGGATTTTGTAAATTTTTCAAACTAACAAATATAATATTTTGTGCTATATTAATGGTTAATAAAAGTGAATCGGCTGAAAAAATCTTAATATTAAGCAAAAAAAATATTTTATCTCTAAAATTATGAAACCAACTTATTTTAATATTACTAAAAGTGCAATTTTTATAAATAACTGACTGATGCTAAAAGTCCGAAATTGGTTAACAACAATTTAGTAAAATTCATTTTTATTAATTTAAAAAAATTATTCATATTTAAAAAATGCAAGGAAGAACTACTTTGGAATATACTATTTTAGATAGATATATATATATTAATAATGGTCTTATAAGAGACTTCAAAAATCTTCAATTAAAGGCAAAATAAAAAAAAACAAAGATTAAAAAAACTAAAAAAATAAAAATAAAATAAAATTATAAAGGTTATTAATAATAGTAAATATTTATTAATTTATAACTAAATACTGAAAGTCTGCTAACTTATTTTTATAGTTATTTTTAATAAATTTATTATTAAAAAAAATTTTTTTTATTATTATTATATTAAAATTATTAAAAGTTTTAGCTTTATTTCTAAAATTCATATCAAAATCTAGATATTCTATTTAAATAATATTACTAAATTTATTTTTACCTAAGATAATATAAACTATTTGTATGAAAATTTTGGGAATCTAAAAATAAATAATTTTAATATAATCAAATCTTATAACATAAATATAAATTAGATTATTATAACTTTAGTAGATTTAAACACTTTTATGGTTATAAAAAATAACAAAATAATTTTAATTTATTTATACTTAAGTAGCTAAAAGAAAATTATATTAAACTAATAATAATAGCCACTTTTTGCATAGAAAAATTACTTTAACTAATGCTTTGAAAATGTGGCTTAATAATATATAAGCAGTAATCTAGAAAGGTATGGTAATAATGTAATTATATTATTTTTATATTATCTTTCATTAAACTTTCTAAAACTTTAACTCTTCTCTAATTAACAAAATAGTTTAATTAAATTTTAAGAAGGTAATAATAATAATAATAGTAGTAACAATAATAAAATTAAATAAATTAAATTAAAAATATTAAAAAGCTAATAAATTAAAAAAATTAAAAAAGACTAAAATATAATTAGTCAATACATTTTTTTAAAAAATTTAAAAAGATTAAAAAAAATTTGTTAATAATAAAAATATTAAAGAAAACTATAATAATCTTTTAAAAAATTATAATAAAAATATTTAAATTTAAATTTAATTATATATTTAAGATTAATTGGTCTAATAGATAATTTACAATAAAAATATATATTTTTTTAAAAAAACATATATCTTATTTAATTAATCAAATGATGAAGAGGTTGTAAGAGGTCTATAGCGGATTCTCAGTGTCTACCTCCAAACTAAAATAAAAAGTGTTATTCGAAGAAATTTTTTAAAGAAAAGAAAAAATATGATGATTGATAATTAAAATTATATATATAAATTTAACAAATTTCAAAATTTTTTAAAAATATTCTAAAGATTTTGAACGTCTTTTTTTATACTCTCGATAATTCTTTTCACTATCAATTTAGATATGTTTAATGAAAATGACTTTTGATGGGGCGCCAGTTTTTGAGCGTCTGAGGTCGTCTTTTATACAATTCCTGCAACCTCTCAACACCACCAAAGATCCTCTCAGGCTACCAGATTTTTTGCTGATGAAAATTAGTCTTGGTTAACTTTTGGGTATAAATATACTTAAAGAATTTTTAAAAAATTAGTAATTAAAAATAAGTGAATATTCAACTTAATAAAAAAAACTTTAAAAAAATAAATTTAAAAAATAATGTAAATAAAAATAATATAAATTTAATAAATAAAACTAAAAAGTTTGTAAGTAATAATAATAATAATATAAAATATTCAGATTAAGAGGTTTAAAATTAAAAAAAATTAATACTTTAATCTTTTTATATATTTGGGAAATGGTGTACCAATACTTTAATATCTCTAATAAAAATAATCTAAATTTTAACTAAAATAAACACATCAGCAAAAAATCTGAACCTCCCAGAGGTCATTATATGGGAGCACGGGAGGCTGACAAAAATGTAAAGAGGTTATTATATAAAGGCTGATATTAATCTTAGTACACTTCATTAAAATTTTAAAGCAATTGGCCGTGGATATCCACCTCTCAAAATCCAATACAAATTTTTTATAATATTAAATTAATATAAACCCCCTTTTAACTTTTTATTATTTTTAACTTTTTTTTTTATATTGTATTTTTTTAGATTATTTTAATTTTTCTATAGACACATTTTGTTCAATATGATAAAACTAAAAGATAAATAATATAAAAATAATAATTAATATTAAGATAATATATCTAATTTTGAATTATGGTATTTAGAATTTATAATTTAGAATATAATTTTTTTTTAAGAATAAGAACTATTCATCAATCCTAACAATAATCTTATATACATAATGATGTTTCATACAATTATCAATACTCGCTTGTTCACATATTAGTACTCGCATTATTCGCATATTCACATCTTTATACTCGCATACTCACATATTTGCATGTACATAGGGATCATGTAATAAAAATCTGTAAATAAAACAGATAAGCACAAGTACATAAAAAACAAATGTTATATAAGAAGTAAAACAAATAAAACTAGAAATAACATAGCATAAAACAAAATACAAGTAATTTATACTATCAAAACTGTAAGTCTATAACACTATCTCCTTCTTTCAAAGAACAAATTTCATACAAAAATAGACTTCTATAAAAACTCTGTTTTTGTAAAATATAAAAATTTATGTAGAAGTTGAGTTCTATATAATCAAGACTACTTTATAGAGTTAGTGTTTAATATAAATATGTTTTTGGTGTAGGTTGTTGTTTTATATAAAACTTTTATCTATTTATATGAAGTGAAAATAATATAAGCAAATAATGTATAAAAAAATAGTGATTAAATTAAAATGGTAATTTAAAACTTTAAACTTTAAAACATTCTTACGAAAAGACAATTAACATATATCTAAAATTAAGTATAAATGCTGGCAAAACATGTAAATAAAAAAAATAAAATGTTTTTTTATCAACGTCAAAATCTACAAGCTAATCACATCAAGAAATTTGGAATTTTGGTTTTTGATCCTTATGAGTATTGTACAAGAAACAATTATTTGTGTGTTATCATATCTGGCTACAAAAATTATGTGATTTACATTAGAAATGGTTGGAGGGGTTGTATCACTAATTCCCATAAGTCTTTCTTGGGTGATCAAAATAAATTTTACTAATTTTTTTCTTAGTTGAGCGACTGGATTGTTAATTAAATGAGCAAGAGAAGGAATTGGAGAATTTAGAAAAAAAATAAACTACAGTGTAACAAAAAACTACTAAGCTTCAAGTAAAAATTAATTAAAAAAAAAAAAATTTTGTTAGGTTAAATAGAAATACTTAAAAACAATAATTCATAAAAAAGAATCCTTAAATACTAAAACAAAAAAAAGTTAAACAGAGGTGGAGTAGTCTTCTAAAAAAATCAAAAAATTTAAAAAAAAATTATCAGTATTAGTTCTGGGGTTTTTTGATTTTAATTATACCAAGTTCTTGTAATCTTAATTTTGAAGTTTGGACTTTTTTTTTGGTTTTCTATGTCTTTGTTTTATAGGTAATAATATAGTTTTTTGATTAAGGTAGGTTTAAATAACTTCTAGAGGTATATTGTTTTTTGGGATCTAGGAGTTGTTTTGTAAGATAATAATTATTTAATAAAATATTTGTTTTCTTTATTAGGTTTATCTAGAATTTTTTTAAATTTGTATTTTGTGTAATTTTTAAGTTTTAGTTTTTTATTATTTAAATCTTTTTTTAATCCTTTAAGAGCTGGTTTTAAAAATAAGATATAAAATAATCAATAAATGCATGTAGGTCCTAAGATTTCAAGTTTAAAAATATTATTACTGAATTTTTTTGTGATTGTGAAAAATCCATGTTTCTGGTAGTCAAGCTTTTTGTTCTGGTGTCCTTTTCGTTTGATATATTTAGGTATATTTTATCTCTTTTTTTTAAAAAGGGTACTTCCATTCTTTTCTGATTGTAATAATATAACATTTATTCTATCATGAATTAGAGATCTTTTTGAAGGTTTTTGTAAAGGTTTTTCATTTTTTTAACATGTTTATTTATTTAGGAGACTGTTTCCTTTGGTATCAAAGATAGAAGTATTATTATCAAATTTTATTTTCTAAGTATTTTATAATAAAATATTTGGAGGTATTATAAATAAATTCAAAACTAGGAAGTAACTTAACCCAATTGTTTTATATAATATTTAAGAAATTGTGTAATTACATTTTTATTGTCTGAATGATTTGTTTGGTTACTCTATTTGTTTAAATATATCCTTTATTAGCAATATTGATTTTAATTTTAATTTGATTTTTAATTAAATTCTAAAATTTACTAGAAAATAAGGTATCTTTATTGTAAATATACTTAATTTATAAATTGTATTAGTTAAATATTTGTTTATTATAAACTTATTTAAGTTTTTCTGTAAATTATTTGGAGTTCTATGATTCTAAAACTACTACTTTACTAAATTTACAAACAATGACTAATACTTTATTATAGATAGTATTAGTAAGTAGGTCTCAAGATTTCAACATTTCTTAAATAAAATTATAAAAAATAATTTAAAAAGATATTAATGGTATATTGTGAGATTATAATTTTCTATAAGGTAAATATTAATTTAATTTGTTTTTATAATATATATTATAAGTCTTAATATATTATTTGATATATTATTACATTTAAAATTAAAAATAATTTTTAATTAAGAGTTTTTAAGTTTATTTAATTCTTAAATATTTATAAACAAGTGTATTATAATGTTACTTAATAAGTTTTTACTAAAGATTTTTAATAAAAATATAATAAAAATTTCTAAAAAAAAAAATTCCATATTTAATAATAAAGTATTCAAGTATATTTAAATTATTAAATAAAATTCAAATAACTATAAAATATTATTTATAACTTTTTTTTAATTCCTAAGTAAACTGATTATCCAATATATAAAAAGTAATATTAAAAGTTTAGTTAATAATAATGTTTTTAAATAATTTTTTTTTAAAAATTACTCTTTGATTTAGTTGTACTCCTACCATTAAGTCAGATCTTCTACTAATAACATCTACTCCTAAATTTTTTTTACCTTTGCAGTATACAATTTTCATATTATATTTACTAAAGAGTTCCCATTAGCAGACTTATCATCTACTAAATTCTTTAGTTATAAAAAAAAAAGTAAAATTTTTATAATCTAAATATACAATAAAAAAATCTTTAATTTATAAATAAACTCTCCATACTTTACAGGCATAAACAATTACCATAAATTCTTTATCATAAATAAAATATCTAAATTCTATAATATTAAATTTATAAAATAAATATACAATAAGGTACTATTTATTATTAAAATATAATTAACATAAACATACACCTAATACAGCGTTTAAGGCATCAATTTCAATTTTAATAAATAATTTCAAATCATATAATCAGAATATTAGTGCCAAAAGAAATGATTATTTTAATATATTAAAAACATTAATTTAGCTAGAAATTATATCAAATTTAGTTTCCATTTTAATAAACTCAATCAAAACTACTAACATATAGCTATATTATTTAATAAATCATCAATAATAATTACATAATTTTAAAAAGGATTGGATATCCTTAACTATTCCAAGCAGTAACCAGTCTTAAATAATTTAAATTTTTTTTAAATTTATTCAAATTCCATTAATTGTAACTATGATTTTGAGGAATTTATATTCAATAACTTCGAATTTTGTTTTTTTAAGTTGAACTTTGAAATTGTATTTATCAAGTACTTCTAAGACGAGTATAATATATTTATAATATTCTTCTAAATTATAACTATAGATTAATATATCATTAAAATAGATAATACATATTTTGTTGATATAATCTTTAAAAATGTAATTTATAAAGGTTTAGAAAGATACTAGAATATTAATTAATTCCATAAATATAACTATATATTTGAATAATTTATATTTACATTTGAAAACAATTTTCTAAATGTTTTTTAATACAACTTATAAGTTGTGATATTTAATTACAATATCTAATTTAATAAATTATTTAGTTTCTTGTAGTCGATTTAGAAATTCTGAGATTAGAGATAATCCAGTTCGATTTTTTATAATAATATTATTAAGATTTCAATAGTCAATATATATTCATAATTTTTTATTTTTTTTAGATATAAATAAAATAGAATATCCTACTAAAAATTAAAAGGGTCAGATGTATCCTTTATATAAGTTTTCTTCAAGGTATTTTTGTGGTGGGGCAATTTTTTATAATTTTGATGGTTTTTAAATTTGTCCTTAGTTTTTTTTTTAAAAGAAAAATTAATTTGTAGATAATTTCAACCATCTAAAAATTAACTTGTGGGTGGTTTCTATTATTTAAAAACCAACCCATAAGTGGTTTTGATTATTTAGAAACCAACTTAACCTGCCCTATGTCACATTCTAATATGTATTGTAGCGGTATATGTACAAGGCGTTAGCCAGGTTGATATGTATAAATAGAGAATAGGCGGATTTATGATATATAATTAATTGATCATATATACAAAGATTTATATATATTCTAGCTATAAGTATTAAGTTATAAATTATTATATATTATTAGTATTAACTTCTGATTTTTAGGAAATATATTACTTATAACTATTTATACTAATATTTTACCTATTATTTTAAAATAATTTCTAAATTATAAGATTATTTTGTTTTTATAAATTAATATATATTATACTTCTAAAACTATAATGTTATTTATTCTCATATTTTATTTTTATTATTAATAGTAGTAATTATTGATTTTAATATAATAAAATTATACAAACTTGAATACTAAACTTACATATCAAGTATAACTATTGTTTTTTTTAATTTATTAGAAATATATTAGTAATTATTTCAGTTAGTATTTATACTATAATATTAATCAATAATTTAATAACTATTAAAATTGGAAACTTATAAATTATAATTAAAATTATAGATACTATTAATATTCCTTCATCTGTAAAATATGATGTAGCGAGAATTATTGTTAAAATATAATTTAAGATTTGGTATATAAAAATATTTATAATAATTTTATTAATCTCACCCCCCAAAAAATAATAAATATATTTAAAAAATAATACCTACCTAAAATACTATAAATATACTAGAAAATTGGTTATTCATTCTTACTATTTGTCAGAGCTTGCCTCTAGAGACCCCTCGTGGTGACTCGTACGGCTAGATTGCTATGGTAGATAATTAGATTATTTAGCGCTGGTTTTATTGGTGCTGGTATGAGGTTTTTATATATAGTTCTTCTATAGCTATTCAGGCTCATAAAACCTCGGTATATTTTATGATACTGTTACACTTGGTTTATTAGTTCTAATGATAGTTTTATATACATAATAATATTTTATATAAAATGGTTTGATATATTGATTGTTTAACTGATTAATTTATTTAATTAATATATTAGTAGAGGACACGACCACCATATCAGTTATGTGATATATGAATATGGTAGGACAAAATTCAAAATAGGATAGGTATATAGAAAATAGATATTACATAAGAAATATAACAAACAGAGCAGGGAATGATGTAGTGTAAAATTAGCGTTTAAAATCGGGGCGGGAAAAATCGAGTCGGGACGGGGAATTCCCCGACTAAAGTCAGAGAAAAAAAAATAAAAATGACTGTTCTTGAGTGTTCGGAATTTTTAAAATATTATTACTTTGGTCGGGATATTTCTCAGATTAGGGTAAGATTTTTAAATTTTTTTTTAATAAGTAAAAAGTTTTTTTAGGGAAATTTTTAAATTTTTTTATTTTAAAATAATATTAAAAGTATCTCAAGAATACCCTAAATCAAAATAAGAACTAAATAATTAAATCAAAAAAAAATATAAAAGATTAAAATTAATTTAAAACTTAATTGTAAACACATACTAATAGTTTTAAAATATATTTATAAATAATGTAGTATTTGATAATATAAGTAAATAAAATTTAATTTAGACAATTAATTGCTATATATAAAGTTAAGTAATTAAATATAATAATTTAATTCTTTATTCTGTTGTTTTAGACTTCTTTTTATTGGTGTTCTAATAGAATCAACATTTCGCTTTCTTTTGCTTATAAATTCAGATGTAAGTTTAAGTATTTTGCTTTTTTTCTGTTTACTTGTAATTTTTTATCCTTTTTTTTAATTTTTTTTATTCTTGATTTTTTTTTTTTTAATTTTTTCTTTTTTATAACTTTCTGATATTTCAAAATTAGCTAATTTTATTTTTATTAAAGTTGTTAGTATACTTAGATTTTCTGATGGTATTAAATTTTTATTTTTAGTTTGTTGTTGACGAAAGGATAATAACTATATTTAGTTATAAATTATTTAATAATTAAATGTTTTTGAGCTTAATTTTAATTATTTATTAACTGTAGTATTTTTTCTTCTTTTTTTTTCTTCTTTTTTTCAGTCTTCTCTTTTTTTAATTGTTTAAAATAAAATTTTGCTATTATAATTTTTATAATAGTTGAAAGTGTTATCTTATTATAACAATAATTTAAAATATTATAGGTAGTGTTAAAAAATTTTTTAAAATATAATTAAAACTAAAAATATTATTAAAACATTTTATATTATTTTTGCTAATTTAGGAAACTTATTTTTGTTTAATTATTAAAATTTGAATATTTTTTTTTTAATAAATTTGAAGGTTATTTATAGTATATCTTTACTTCTATAAACTTATTACCAATATTCCCATGTTATATAAAGTTAAAGAGGTTTTAGAATAAATATTATTTATCAAACTCTAGGATATTTTTTTTATTATTATTATTAAACTTAGCCATGTTGTTATATTATTTAAAGTAAAATTACTAAAACTCATTATAATACTATCTTTTGTAATTAAAACCCCATATTTTATAATTATCAAATTTAACTACCAGATTTAAGCAATTGTCTAAATTATAAAATAAACCTACAGGAAAATACATTTTCTTATAATACTTCCTCAACTTTTGAATAATAGGCTTTAAGACATTAAAAATATTAATTTTCAAAAATTCAATTTCTTTCTTAAGAATATTTTTTATATTATTAAAATAATTAAATAACTTATTATAAATTTTTTATACTAAATATATTATTATATCTTGAAATTGTGAGACAAAATTTGTATACTAATAAAATAATTAAAAAAAAAAAATTTATTTATCTAATTTATTCCTATTCTTCAGAAATAAGAATAAAATTACTAAATTGTAGATTATTAGTTACTTATAATAAAAAAATATAGTAAAAGCAAATAGTATAAATTAACATTTAAGCAAAAGAATTTTAATAAATAAGAATATCTCTAATAAAGATAACAAGTTTCTGATTAGTTTAGATTTAAAAAACCTTAAATTATTTATAGTATTAAATACTTCCAATAATAGCTTTTACTAAAAAATAAATTTATATACTAACATTAATAAATAATTGTTTCAATAAAAAAATTAAAATTTTTTTATTTATATCTAATTAAACAATTTATAAGTAAATATTAAATATTAATTTCTTCATTAAATAAAACTTTAATTTTTATCATAAAATCTTTACAAATAAGTTGAATAATATATATTAAATAAAAAATCTATATTAATTTTGTATTTTATTTATTTCTAATAAGTTTTTTAATTTATTTAGTTAGATTTTAACTAAAAATTTTATTATTATTAGTATTATTTATTATTAAGTTAAATTTTTTTTTTAAAAATTTAAAGGATTTTAATATATTAAATATAGTTTGAGAGAGAATAAGTTCTGTATGTGGATTTTAAATATGTTTGAATTTTAATAAAATATTTTATAATTTTTAATTGATATTAATAAGGTACTTTATAATAACTATAAAAAAAAATGATTTAAAAATGTTTAATAGTTAATAATTAAGAAAACTTTTATATTAAAAAGTAAAGTTTTTAAAGGATTTGATTTTATAATATTTTAATTTTTTATTGATATCTTTTTAATCGTATATGCCAATAAAATTTTAAGTAATAGTTTAAGAAGTCTTAAAAAAAATTAAAAATTTGGATTATTAATTATATTAAAACTCAAGTTTAATACAAGAACTAATTTCAAATATTTAAAAAGAAAAATTTTTTAATTAAAAAATATAATTTAACTAATAAGAGTTATTTTCTAGTACTATTTTATTATTATTAATATATTTTTAATTTAAAACAAAATTAATATTAATTTTAAACTAATTTAGCTACTAAATTAAAGTAAAGATTATTTATTACTTAAATTTTTAAAATTTTTAATATTTTTAGCTACTAAAATAATTAAGTATTAACGTACCTCACCGGGAAGCGGGACACACCAGGAAGCGGGACACTTACTCTAAGCGAGAAAACCACACTAAAGAAATCCAAAAACCACACCAAAAATCCATCATCAAACGCGTCAATTGACCATCAACTTCCATCAACAATAAAACCATCAAAAAAAATTGTAAAATTATAAATCCAACGGTATGCAATCCAGAAGATCAAGTTTATTATATAGTACACATTTCGGTTGTGTACTGTTTGTGGTTGTTTTTAAAATTGCTACTGAAAATAGGCGGTATGTACATGTATAGCGCTAAACGCAATATGTGGTTTATTAGCGCCGCGCTGGTAAACTGATCGGTTTTTTTGTATATATCGTTAGGTATGGTGGTTATAATGTAATTTACAACATTTTTTACAGTGTATAACGCATGGTTGTAGTTGTGGACGTGACGGAAGTTGATGGTAGGTTAATGGTCGGTTGATGGTTTGGTGATGGTTTTTTGGTGTGGTTTTTGGATTTCTTTGGTGTGGTTTTCTCGCTTAGAGTAAGTGTCCCGCTTCCTGGTGTGTCCCGCTTCCCGGTGAGGTACGTTATTTTTGTATTTATATTTAATATAAAAGGATATTAAATAAAGTCTTGATAAATTTTGTAAATAAGTTTTAGATTTTTAATTTGGATATAAGCTACTTAATAAAAAAAAAATTAAATACTTTAATATTTAATATTTAAAATCCTATTGTAAATACAAAATTTTACTATTTAGTCTAGCAGTTGATATAAAATATAAAGTTATATTATATTAATTATTAAATTTCTTATATTTTATAAATTTGTAAATATAGTGTTTATAAAAAAAAATTTTAAAATTATAAAGAGAGGTGGACCTATTAAAAATGGCTTAAAATATACTATTAAAAGATATTTTAATTTAAATAGGGATTAATTCTGGTTTAAAAAATTTACAACAGGTAAATTTAGTTATTAAATAGGAATTTATTTACTATTATATTCTGATTTTTGTTAATATATTTTTGAGAGATATCAATATTTTTTTATATTAAAAAATATAATAATTGGATATTTTTTGTTATACTATAGCTATTTTTTTTCTTTTATAAAATGAATACCTTTGGCAAATATAAAACAAATCAGTTCAGGTTTTATTAAATATAATAATAAGAAATTACTATCATAAATTAAAAGAATATTATATATAGTATATTTTTTAAAATTTTGTATATATAATTTTAGTTAGTGAAAAAGTATAATTTTTATTAAAAACTATTTATTCCTTATATATTTTATAAACACATACTAATAGTATAAAAAGAGTGATAGAAATAAAATAATACATAAAGAAAATAAAAAACAAAAGGTTTAAAGGCACCTTACTCTATTTTAGAGTTTATAAATAACATAAACTTATACATTCATTTTAAATAAGAATACAACTATTTAGAATATTATTATTATAAAAGTAATTTTATTAGCCTATCTTCCTCCTTATTATTAAAAAATGAAATTACCCCTGATCCTAGATTTAAACTTCTATTTCTATTTTTATTTTTATTTTCCTAGTCTTTTTTTCCAAATCATAATTATCAAACTCAAAATCAAATTCATTGTCTTCTTTGCTAAATTTTAATAATATTAATTTTACTTTTTCAGAATTTACTATTAAAGAACTTGAACTTTTACTCTTTACCTTATCACCCTTAGCCTTTTTTTTTCTTTTTTCTTTTCGCTCCAACTTTGTTTTTTTAACTTTTACCAAAAATTTTAATATTCTATTATTGTTTATAAAAATTCTATTTTATAAATTGTATTTTTCTTTAGCATTAAAAGTTTTATTAAGTCTTTTTTAATTTTAGATTTAGACTTTTCCTTTTTAAAATTTAAAGTAGGAAAAATATTGTACTCTTTTTCTCTCTTTACTTTCTTTAAACTTATTTTTATTTTTAAATTTATTTTATACTTTATTTTAATTCTATTTTTTAGAATTTGTTTCTCTTTATTTGTTCCATTTTTCCACTTATCTATTTTCAACAATTTGCTAATTACTTAATCTTTATTCACCATATTCTGATATTTTAGTTTATATTCAATTACTTCCCAGCCAGTTAACTTTTCTTTATATCTCTTTTAATATTTATTTAATATCAAAAAAATCTTTTTAATATATTAATATACTTTTACAATAATATTTATTTAAAAAAGACTATTAATTCCCTTCCTCTTAGATAAACTCATTTTCTCTAATATAATATTGCCGACCATTTTTTCTTTATTCTCTTTAATAACAGTACAGCTTTGAGTTTCGCAAGTAACACACAAAAAAAGAGAAAATATAGGAAATGTTAGAAATAAAGAAATATTAATTAAAATCTTATTTTAGTTTGCTAGATTAATTTAATTAAGATAGATAGAAAAAAACAGAAAGTAAAGAGTTCGATTTTTTCATAAAATAAAAATATTTATTAACATTTTAAAAATAATTTCAGAATTTGGATTTTGTATATTTTTATCATATTTAGTTATATTGTATAGACAACAATATAAACAAATGTATTCACATTTATACAAAATCCTGTTTTAGATTTTGTCTCAAATTCCATCTTTATTCAAACCCTTGTTGTACAATTCGAATATATAACCAAAACCAACATCAAATTTACTTTTTATAACTATTTTCCAACCTTGCTAAAATTAAGAAATAATCTGTTCATTGATTATTATTAGGATATTTTGTTATATTCTGTTTGGTTTATTTATTTAATTTTTTTATGTTTGTATTTATTGATTGTTTATTTTTTTTTAAATATCTACGCTTATATTTTATATATAATCAAAATAGTTAAAAAAACTATTAAATTAATTGCAGTTTTTATTGTACTTAAAAAAAGAAGACTAAAAGTACCAGCAAGAGTCCCTGCTATAGTAGCAGGAAGAGTAATAGCAAAAACTAACACTTATACTTAAATTTTAAATATATAATATTTAAATTTAGTTTTTATTATATTTATTAATAAATTTAATAGGTAGAGCAATTTATAAATACAATTTTTATTAAAAGTATAATAATAAATTTTTTATTTGAAAAAATTTTTTTAGTGTTTAATTCATAAACTGTATAATAGTACAATTCTAAATATGAGATAAGGGTTTTAGAAATTTTATAAATAGTTACTAAAATATTTATAATTAAATTCTTTAATAATAAGATTTTATTTATAGTATTTTTTTATTTTGTTAGTATATATTTTAATTTTATTATTATTATAGAAGCTGTTTTTATTTAAGAAAATAATATGATAACTAATAATAGTATACTAAAAGCTAATTTTATTAATTACATTATTCTTTAGCAAAAAGATTTTGAAATTATTAAAAATCTATAATAACAAAAAAATAATAGCTATTTATCCTAACAAAAATAAAAATAATAATAATTTGGGAAAAGTAGGAGAATATATTATTTAGAGAGATGAATTTTATATTTACTTAAAACTTTAGCTTAAAAATTAAAATTATCCAATTTTAAATAAAAGAAAAGGAACCTATAAAACCAAATATCTTATACTTTAATTTAAACTCAACTAAACAATAAGAACAAAATAAAATTATGAAATTATAGTAATAACAATAAAAGTTAATATAATTTTTACTTAATAAATTTTAAAAATAAATATAAAAAGAAAACATATAATATTTAAAATAAAAACAATATTTTAATTAACTTATATTTATGATTATACTAAAAATAATTTAGATAATATAATAAGAATAAATATATAACAAACTTACTTATTAAGTAATTAATAATTTAAAATTAAAATATAATTTAAAATAAATTTTTATAGTTTTTTAGTATTAGTACTAGTCTTCTACCTGAATTTCTGGTACTTATTTGTAAAATTATTTATGATCTTATTATTTCCAAGAATTTTATTATTTTAATTAAAGCTTATATTTAATATTTGTATTATATTTTTATAACTAGCAAATATATATTTCCTTAGTTTATTATATATAGAAAAAGTATTTATTGAGTATACTTTTAAACTAAAAGTTATAAATTAAATTTTTTTAATTTAGAATAATATAATAATATAATCTTTAATATTTAACTTTTTAATTTATTTAGAATTATATAATAGCTTATTTATATAACTCTTTCTAAACTAATATATATTTATAAAAATATATTATTACAACAGGGGAAACCCACTCCAAATTAAAAAAAAAAACCAGAATCAAGTCAAAAAATAATAAAAATTTATATTAGAATATTTTTTTTTAATTTAGTGAGATATCAGCTTCTTTTTTTCTCAATAAAAAACCCGGGTTGGGGAGGGGTAAATTGATTCCCCGACTCAAAAAATTTTTCTAGGCTCGTTCCTCGCCATCCCCGGTATATTTTAAACACTGGTGTAAAATAAAGTATAGGTAATTGTATTATTAAGATTATAAGTCTATAATATATTTTTTTTTTTTTTTTAAAAAAAAAAATAGGGTATAGAAATGTTTTTTATAAAAATTTTATTTTTGTTGGAAATAAAGGTCTATGTAGAAGTTAAATTTTATATAATCTAAATTATTTTATAAAGTCAGTATTTAGTATAGATATTTTTAATGCAAATTATTACTTTATATAGAACTTTTGTTTATTTAGTTTATAAAATAAGGATAATATAAGCGAATAGTATATAAAAAAGGTAATAATTAAATTAAAATGTTAGTTTTAAAATTTAAACTTTAAAATATTTTTTGTAAAAAAATAATTAATATATATTTAAAAATATAAATACTGACAAAACATCAAAAATAAAAAAATAATAATTGTTAAAAACTAAACTTTTGGTCTTGTTATATGGTATAATTTAAAAATATTTAAAAAATTAAAAAAAAGCGCAGTTTCCTTATAAATTTTATATTAATAACAGTTATAAGTATATTATTATATCAAAATATACCTATTATTCTATTTATAGTATAAAACCAGTCGTACTATTTAGTAATTTTTTATAAATATATTAATTTTATATATTTTTCTTACATACTGATTTATTTTAGTAAATCACATTAGTCAGCAGATCAAATTACAAGAAAAAAATTAAAGAATATTAAGAAGGAGTAAACAAAATTACAAGTTAAATAATCAAAACTTCAAACAAAAATTACAAAATTATTTTTAAGAATAATTAGAAAATGGAAAGAATTAAAATAACGTAGGTCACCTAGAAGTGGGCCACACCTAGAAGTGGGCCACTTTTTTAAACAAGAAAACCATATTAAAAAAATCTAAAAACCATATTAAAAATCTATTACCAAACCATCAATTGATTATCAACCATTATTATAACCATGATTGTGATATGAAGCACAACCACGCCTATAATTTGTTAAAACCATCATAATTTATGTTATAATTATTGTGATATATACAAAAAAACCGATCAGTTTACCAGCACAGCATTAATAAATTATGTATTGTATTTAGCACTATCTATGTATATATTATTTATTTTCAGTAGCAATTTTACAAACAACCACAAATAGTATACAACCGAAATACATATTATACAATAAACTTGATCTTTTGAATTATATACCATTAAATTTATAATTTTACAATTTTTTTTAATAATTTTATCATTAATGAAAGTTAATGGCCGGTTAATAGCCAGTTGATGTGTTTTAATATGCTTTGATTTTTGATGTGGTTTTCTCGCTTAAAAAAGTGGCCCGCTGTGACCCACTTCTAGGTGACCTACGTTAGTTTAAATTGAAATATCTTAATATTATCATTTATGAAAATAGAATTCTAGTTGCTAAAAATACTAAAAAAAAAACATATTAAAACAAAACAATTATTTAAAATATAAAAAAATTAAATCATAAAATTATAGAATTAATTCCAAATTCTTCTGAATTTTAATTTGAAATTGGGTCTTTTTTGGTCTTCCGCGTCCTCATTTTGTAAATAGTAGTGTTGATTTTTGTTTGAGGTAATTTTAAATAACTTCTAGAGGTATGCTATTTTTTAGGATTTATAAATCATTTTGTAATCTATAAGGTGGTGACTATTTGATGAGGTATTTGTTCTTTTTATTTAGTCTATCAAGGATTTTTTCAAATTCATATTCCATATGATTTTCAAATTCTAATTCTTCATTTTTCAGATTTTCTCTTAAATTTTTCGAAACTAGTTCCAAAAGTAAAATATAAAATAATCAATAAATATATGTAAGTTTAAGGATTTTAAATTTAAAGATATTATCACTAAATTTTTTTGTGATTATAAAAAATTTATGTTTTTGGTAATTGAATTTTTTGTTTTAGCATTCTTTTCGTTTAATGTTTAGTAAGTATATTTTATCTTTTTTAAAAAAAATAATACTTTTATTCTTTTCTTATTATAATAATATTCGTTTTATTATAAATTAACGGTTTTTTTTGACGATTTTTATAAAGATTTTTCATATTTTGAATATATTTATCTACTTGGGGAATTATTTTTTTGGATATTAAAAATGGTAGTATTGTTGTTAGGTTCTATTTTCTAAGTACTTTGTATACTTTGTAGTTAAATATTTAGAAATATTATATATAAATTTAAAACTAAATAATAGTTTAATTTAATTATTTTGTATAATGTTTAAAAAGTTGTGTAATTATATTTTTATTATTTGAATAATTTATTCAATTACTCCATCTATTTAAACATATTTTTTATTAGCAATATTAATTTTAATTCCAATCTAGTTTTTAATTAAATTCTAAAATTTACTAAAAAATAAGATATCTTTATTATAAATATATTTAATTTATAAACCATATTAGCTAAATATTTATTTATCACAAACTTGTTCAAACTCTTTTATTAAAATTTTATGGTTTTAAAATTATTATTTTATTAAATTTGTAAATAATAACTAACACTTTGTTATATATAATATTGGTAAAGAAATCTCAAGATTTTAATATTCCTTAAATAAAATTATAAAAAATAACTTAAAATGGTGTTAATAATATATTATAAAATTATAATTTATTATAAAATAAATATTAACTAAATTTATTTTTATAGCATATATTATATATTTTAATATATTGATATACTATCACATTTAAAGCCAAAAAATATTTTTAATAAAAAATTCCTAAATTTATTTAATTTTTAAGTATTTATAAGCTAATATATTATAATGTTGTTTGATAAATTTTTATTGAAATCTTTAATATGAATATAATAGAGATTTCTAAAAAAAATAATTCTATATTTAATAATAAAATATTTTGGTGTATTTGGATTGTTTAAAAGGATTTAAATAATTATCAAATATTATTTATAACTTTCTTTTAATTCTTAAATAAACTAATTATCAAATATATAAGAGATAATATTAAGGGTTTAATTGATAGTAATATTTTTGAATAGTTTTTTTTTAAAAAATTGTTCTTTTATCTAGTTATACTTCTGTTATTAGGTTAAATCTTCTGCTGATGGTGTTAGCTCTTGAGTTTTTTTTGTTTTTATAATATATAATCTTTATATTATATTTATTAAATAATTTTTATTAGCAAACTTATTATCAACTAAGTTTTTTAGTAGTAAGGAAAAAAATAAAATTTATATATATACAGTAAAAAATTCCTTAATCTATAAATATATTTTCTATATTTTACAAATATAAACAATTACTATAAATTCTTTGTCATAAATCAAATATTTAAATTTTGTAACATCAAATTTATAAAATAAATATACAATAGAATACCATTTTTTATTAAGGTATAATTAATATAAATATATATTTAATACAACATTTAAAATATCAATTTCAATTTTGATAAATCTAGCTAACTAATATTAACTTATAATTATAATATTTAGATTATAAAAAAAAAAAAAATTTATAAATAATTTTGATAAAAAATAAATTTAGTTTATTATCCTTCACCAAATTTTAAACATACACCCTAAAAACCATTTAGCTAGATTTTACCACAAAACTATTAAAAAAAAAAACTAAATTTTTATTTTTTAAAAATTATATTTTTATATTTAAATAATAAATTTTTATTAGATTTTTTTTTTAATCAAAAAAACTTTTACAAAATTAACGTTAGNATATAAAATAGCTAAATATATATATATATAATTAATTAAGATACTATTAAATTATTTTTATAAAAATTTACTAATCTTTTCTTTCTTTTATTTAAGAAATATAAATTGATTATTTATAAAATAGGCTATTAATATTACTTTAAGTCAAAAGACTTTTGGTAATCCTAATTTGATTAAAATTATAATTACTAATTTATATAAAATATATATTGCTCTTTTAATAATACTATTTTATTTGTATATATATAAAGTTGAAGGTTTTATTTTAATACTGTATTTAAGATAGAATTTTTGAATTTTTACTTATAAGAATTTTTTTGTATTGTTGAATTATATTTCTTTAATTTTAGAGATTTTACTATATTTATTTTTATTATGGTTACAAACTAGATGAATTGTATGTAGTATTTAGAGTAGTGTGTAAAAAAGTGTACTTATTTAAATTGAGTAATTTTATTTATGATTATAAGTATATATTTTATTTTGCTGTACAGCTTGGTTTAATATAATATTTATATAAAAATATAATAACAAATAGTTTTACTATATTTATATATATATATTTAAAAAAAAGTACTCTTTTAAAATCAGAAGGTTCTAAATTACAATAAATTATAATTTTTAATAACAAATAAGGTTTATAAATTAGATTACTCTACGAATTAGAAGGTACCCATTTTTTAGCTTAAGCTATAGTCCTATATACTATTCTTTAGCTAACATAACCTAGTTTCTTATACTACCATAATAGATTTGTAACTTCAGTTAGAAGTATATAGTTTATAATTATTTAATAAACTATTAATACTATAAATTTATTAATAAAAATTATATTATTATTATATATTTCTTTAAGTATACTATAGTCTCCACTATTTTTTAACTTATAAAATCCTATATTATTATTATAAATAGATTTTATTATAATTATATTATTTATTTTTAGAATATTATCCTATGGTATGAAATATACACCAATACTTTGTTCTTATAGTTTCCTAATTAAATAAAGGTTTAATACTATCTAAGGTGTAAAAAATATGTTATATATAGTTAAAACTGTAATATCAATCTCAATAATTACTTAGCCATATTTATATGCATATATAATCAAATCATTTCCAAGTTGTATGTACCTGGATATTATAATTTATGAGTTGTATTAAAGGACATTTAAAAAACTGCTTTTTGATGTAGATATGGATTATTTGAATATGTAGTTATGTTTATGGGATTGATTAATGTTTTAGTATCTTTTTAAATTTTTATGAATCATGTTTTTAAAGATTATATTGATAAAATATGTGTTGTTTATTTGGATGATAATACAACTATAACCCAGAAGAATACCATAAATATGTTATATTTGTTCTAAAAACACTCAATAAATATAATCTTAAGGTTTAATTTAAAAAAATGGAATTTAAAGTTACTGAATGCGAATTTTTTAAAACCATCATTATAACTAATAAAATCTGAATGGATTTTAAAAAAGTTTAAGTTATTTAAGACTGGTTATTACCTAAAATAATCAAAGATATTTAATTCTTTTTAAAATTATGTAATTATTATTGATGATTTATTAAATAATATAGTTATATGTTAGTAGTTTTGATTGAGTTTATTAAAATAGGAATTAAATTTGATATGACTTTTAGTTGAATTAATGCTTTTAATATATTAAAATAATTATTTTTTTTAATATTTATATTTTGATTATATGATTTGAAATTATTTATTAAAATTGAAATTAATGTTTTAGATGTTGTATTAAGTGTATGTTTATGTTAGTTATATTTTGATGATGAATGGTATTTTATTGTATATTTATTTTATAAATTTGATGTTATAGAATTTAGATATTTAATTTATGATAAAAAATTTATGGTAATTGTTTATGCTTGTAAAATATGGAGAATATATTTATAAATAAAAGAATTTTTTATTGTATATTTTGATTATAAGAATTTTTTTTTTTTTTTTTTTATTATTAAAAAACTTGATGATAAGTTCGTTGGTGGGAATTTTTTAGTATGTTGTATTAAGTGTATGTTTATGTTAGTTATATTTTGATGATGAATGGTATTTTATTGTATATTTATTTTATAAATTTGATGTTATAGAATTTAGATATTTAATTTATGATAAAAAATTTATGGTAATTGTTTATGCTTGTAAAATATGGAGAATATATTTATAAATAAAAGAATTTTTTATTGTATATTTTGATTATAAGAATTTTTTTTTTTTTTTTTTTTATTATTAAAAAACTTGATGATAAGTTCGTTGGTGGGAATTTTTTAGTGAATATGATATGAAAATTGTATATTATAAAGGTAAAGAAAATTTAGGAGTAGATGTTATTAGCAAAAGATTTGATTTAATGGTAGGAATATAATTAAATAAAGGAACAATTTTTAAAAAAAAAATTATTTGAAAAAATTATTATTAATTGAATTCTTAATACTATTTTTTATATACTCAATAATTAATTTATTTAAGAATTGAAAGAAAGTTATAAATAATATTTAATAGTTATTTGAATTTTATTTAATAATTTGAATATACTAGAATACTTTATTATTAAATATGGAATTATTTTTTTTTTAAGATTTTTATTATATTTTTATTAAGGATTTTTAATAGAAATTTATTAAGTAACATTATGATATACTAGTTTATGGATATTTAGGAATTGAATGAATTTAGGAATTTTTAACCAAGAATTATTTTTAGTTTTAAATATAATAATATATTGAATAATATATCAAGACTTGTAATATATATTGTAGAAATAAATTTAATCAACATTTATTTTATGGAAAATTATAACTTTATGATGTATCATCAGTATTTTTCCAAATCATCTTTTATGATTTTATTTAAGGAATGTTAAAATCCAAAGATCTGTTTACTAATATTATTTATAATAAAATACTAATCATTATTTGTAAATTTAACAAAGTAGTAATTTTAAAACTATAAAATTTTAAATAGAAAAACTTAAATAAGTCTATAATAAATGAATATTCAACCAATACGGGTTATAAATCAAACACATTTGCAACAAAGATACTTTATTTTCTAATAAATTCTGGAACTCAATAAAAAACCAAACTAAAACCAAAATCAATATTGCCAGTAAAGAACATACTCAAACAGATAAAATAATTGAATGAATCATCCAAACAATAGAAATATAATTACGTAATTTTTTGAATATTATATAGAATAATTAAATTGTTACACTTTGGTCAAGTCTGTCTAACCAAACACTGATCTCTCACCCTAAGATACCTGGGTTCTAAGATCTGGGAGTATGTATATTACAAGATATCAAAGGATGATATATAAAATATATAATAACAATAAAAGTTATAATAAACTATAAATTTGTATTATATTTAAATTAACTAATAAAAAATAAGAATTTTTTATCAGTCTTAATAATAATCTTATATACATAATAATACTTCATACAATAATTATTACTTGCATATTTATATATTAATACTTATATTATTCATATATTCATATTTTAGTACTTGCATATATATATATATATATACATACAAATTACATAGTACATAAATCATATAACAAGAGTCTGTGAACAAAACAAATAAACACAAATACATAAAAAACGGATATCATATAGGAAGTAAAACAAGTAAAACGAAAAATAATATAATATAAAATAAAGTATAAATAATTATATTATCCAGATTATAAGTCTATAACACTATCTTTTTTTTAAAAAAAACAAATTCTATATAAAAATAATTTTTATAAAAATTTTATTTCTATAAGATATAGAAATTTATATAGAAATTAAATTTTATATAGTCAAAGTTCATAAAATTAATATCTAATATAGATATATTTTTAATACAAATTATTGTTCTGTATAAAACTTCTATCTATGTAGGTTTATATAAAGTAAAAATAATATAAACAATAATATATAAAAAGAATAATAATTAAATTAAGGTAATAATTTTAAAATTTAAATTTCAAAATATTCTTATAAGAGGATAATCAATATATTTTTAAAATTAAATACAAATAATGTATAAACAAAAGAAATAAAATATTTTTTTATTAACATCTATAAACCAATTATATTAAAAAACTCGGAATTCTGGCTTTTAATTTTTGTAAGTATTGTACAAAAAACAATTATTTATATATTATTATATTTAACTACAAAAATTATGTAATTTATATTAGAAATAATTAAAAAAACTATATTATTAATTTTTATAAGTTTTTTTTAAATAATTAAAATAAATTTTACTGATTCTTTTCTTAATTAAACAACTAAATCATTAATTAAATAAGCAAGAGAAGGAATTAAAAAATTAAAAAAAAAAAATTATAATATAATAAAAAACTACTAAGTTTTAAGTAAAAATTAATTTAAAAAAAAAGAACTTCATCAAATCAAACAAAAATATTTAAAAATAATAATTTATAAAAAAAAATTCTTAAATACTAAAGTAGAAAAAAATTAAATAAAGGTGGAATAGTTTTCTAAAAAGATTGAAGAATTTAAAAAAGAATTATTAGCATTAATTCTAAGATTTTCCAATTTTGATTATACCAAATTTTTGTAATTTTAATCTTAAAATTAGATTTTTTTTTAGTCTTCCACATTCTTATTTCATAAGTAGTAATATAATTTTTTAATTAAAATAAATTTAAATAATTTTAAAAAGTATATTATTTTTTAAAATCCAAAAATTATTTTATAGTCTGTAGAGTAGTAATTATTTAATAAGATACTTATTTTCTTTATTAAATTTATTTAGAATTTTTTTGAATTTATATTTTATATAATTTTCAAGTTTTAGTTCTTTATTGTTTAAATTTTTTTTTTAATTTTTAAAAACTGGTTCCAAGAGTGAAATATAAAATAATTGATAAATACATATAAGTCCTAAAATTTTAAGTTCAAAAGTATTATTACTGAACTTCTTTATAATTATAAAAAATCCATATTTCTAATAATCTAATTTTTTATTCTAGCATCTTTTCCATTTAATATATTTAGCAAGTAAATATACTTTATTTTTTTCTTTCAAAAGTAATACTTTCATTTTTTTTTAATTATAATAGTATAACATTTGTTCTATCATAAATTAAAGATCTTTTTAAAGGTTTTTATAAAAATTCTTTATATTTTTGATATATTCCTCTACTTAAAAGACTGTTTCTTTGAGTATCAAAAATAAAAATATTATTATCAAATTCTATTCTTTAAATATTTTATAAAAAATATATTTTATAATTAAATACTTAAAAATATTATAAATAAATTCAAAACTAAAAAATAACTTAACCTAATTATTTTATGTGATATTCAAGAAATTATATAGCCATATTTCAATTATTTAAATAATTTGTTCAATAGCTTTATTTATTTGTACATGTTTTTTGCTAGTAATGTTAAGTTTAATTCCTGTTTAATTTCTAATTAAATTCCAAAACTTATTAGTGAATAAAATGTTTTTATTATAGATATATTTGATTTATAGACTATATTGACTAAATACTCATTTATTATAAATTAGTTTAAATTTTTCTGTAGATTATTTAGAGTTTTATAGTTTTAGGACTGTTATTTTACTAAATTTGCAAATAATAACTAATACTTTGTTGTAGATGGTATTCGTAAGAGGGTTTTATAAGAGTAGTATTCTTTAAATAAAATCATAAGAAATAACTTGAAAGGGTATTGAGAGTATGTTGTAAGGTTATAGTTTTCCATAAAGTAAGTGTTGGTTGGGTTTGTTTTTGTAGTATATATCACAAGTTTTGATATATTATTCAATATGTTGTCACATTTAAGACCAAAAATAATTTTTAGTTAAAAGTTTTTAAATTCATTTAATTCCTAAGTATCCATAAGCTAATATATTATAATGTTGTTTGATGAATTTCTACTGAAGATCTTTAATAAAAATATAATAAAGATTTTTAAAAAGGATAATTTTGTGTTTAATAATAAAATATTCTGGTGTGTTTGAATTATTAGATAAGATTTGAATAGCTATTAAATATTATTTATAACTTTCTTTCAATTCCTGAGTAAATTGATTATATAAAAAGTAGTATTAAAAATTTAATTAATAATAATATTTTTAAATAATTTTCTTTCAAAAATTACTTTTTTATCGGGTTATACTTCTACCATTAAATCAATTTTTTTGTTGATAACATTTATTTTTAAATTTTCTTTATTTTTATAATATATAATTTTCATATTATATTCACTAAGGAATTTTTATTAGCAGACTTGTCATCTACTAAATTCTTTAATAGTAAAAAAAAAGATAAAATTTTCATAATTAAAATATATAGTAAAAAATTCTTTTATTTATAAATATATTTTCCATATTTTATAAACATAAATAATTGTTATAAATTCTTTATTATAGATTAAATATCTAAACTCTATAACATCAAATTTATAAAATAAATATATAATAAGATGTTATTTATTATTAAAATATAATTAATATAGGCATATATCTAATACAATATTTAAAATATCAGTTTCAATTTTAATAAATAATTTTAAATTATATAATCAAAGTATAAATTCTGAAAGGAATGATTATTTTAATATATTAAAAGTGTTAATTTAACTAAAAATCATATTAAATTTAATTTTTATTTTAGTAAACTCAATTAAAATTACTAATATATAACTATATTATTTAATAAATTATTAATAATAATTATATAATTTTTAAAAAAATTAAATATTTTTAACTATTCTAAGTAATAATTAGTCTTAAATAGCTTAAACTTTTTTTAGATTTATTTAAATTCTATTAATTATAATTATAATTTTAAGAAATTCACATTCAATAACTTCAAATTCCATTTTTTCAAGTTAAACCTTAAGATTATATTTGTTAAGTGCTTTTAAAATAAGTATAACATATTTATGATATTCTTCTAAATTATAGCTATATATTAATATATCATCTAAATAAATAATATATATTTTATCAATATAATTCTTAAGAACATAATTTATGAAAATTTAAAAAAATACTAAAGTATTAATCAATCTTATAAATATAACTACATATTCAAATAATCTATATCTATATTTGAAAGTAGTCTTCTAAATATCTTTAGATATAATTCATAAATTATGATATCTAACTATAATATCTAATTTAATAAATCATTTAACTCCTTGTAGTCGGTTTAAAAATTCAGAAATAAACGGTAATCTGGTTTAATTTTTTATAGTAATATTATTAAAACTTCAATAATTAATACATATTTATAATTTATTATTTTTTTTGGGTACAAATAAAATAAAGTATCTTATTGGAAATTAAAAGGATCAAATGTATCCTTTATATAAATTTTCTTTAAAATATTCTTACAATACTTTAAGCTTTTTTTAAATATATGTATAAATAAGTATAAATTTTGGTATAATACCTTCTTTAAGTAATATCTTATAAATAAACTTATTAAGTTGAGATAAAACGTTTTTATTGGGTAACTTTTTAAAAATCTTAATTTATTTAAAAATCCATTTAAGGATTTTAATAGTAGTGTTTTTAATAATTTTTTTAACAATCTTATAGATATCTTTAGTTTTGATTTATATATGTTTAAAAATATTAAATTTATTTCAAGATCAATAATAAATTTCTTTATCAAAAAAATGTTCCGTCAGTTGTAAATGTACTTTTTTTCCTTAAATTTTATATTTAAAGTGTTTTTAAATAGTCTAACAATTATATTTAATGAATCTAATAATTTATAATCAAAAACTAATTTCAGGGTTATGGTTTTATAACCAATCATATCCTAAAATGAGGTTATCATTTTTAAAATCAAAAATGTCAACTATTCTTTTTTTGAGGTGATTATTAATAATAAGGGTGATAGTAATTTCGTATCTAACTGTTTTAAGGGGGCTTCCTCCAAAGACTATAACATTGTAGTATGTTGATTTAAGGAATATAAATAATATATATTTTTTAACATAATTTTCTAAAATATAAATGGTTTCTGTTTTACTATCAGCAAAAACTTTAGTAAAATTTCCGTTAATTATACAAGAAATATTAAAATATTATTTAACAATTCTATTGAATATTTTATCAAGTTTTTTTTTAACAAAGCTTAAACTAGGCTGTTTGGAGTGTGTTAAGATCCAAAACTTTCTTAATTTAAAAATTCATCAACTAAATTTGTGATATTTAGGGTGATTTCTTCATCTATTAATAATTTATAATCAATATATTGATATTCAAATAAACTAAATGAAAATCAGATAATAAAATAATATAATTCTTCTTATTATTCTGAAGATATTGCCAAAGCTTTAAAAAATAAATATATTTTTAATAAAGTGTTTGGGGTCTAATGAGGTCTTTCTTTTATATATTCTTTAACAATTATCTAGTTCCACAATTGGTTTTTAGTATAAGTTGTTTATTCTTGTGTATAATATTCATATATGGCGAGGTATCTAATATATGTTATGTATTTAGGTTTTTGTTTATACATGTATTTTGTAATATTATTATATTATTTAGATTGAATAATTATTAGTTTTAGTTTTTTTATAAAAATTTCTTCTTTCTCAATAATATTCCAATAGTTATTAAAGTTTTTGGTAAGTTCTACACCATATTTAATAATCATAACAAGATAGGTGGTATGTTGATAAAATTTATAAAAACTTCATCAAAATCATTCTACAAAATGGAATCCTTCCATAAAAATATTGTCTGTACAGGAAATACAAACATTCTCTAATTTATAAAATTCATAAATTCCACATAGATGATATTTTTAATTTCCATATTCTATGGAGCATATTTCAAAAACTTGTATTTTCAAATCTTCATATTTATAAAATCCATCATTATCTTTCAATTCAAAATATTGATTGCATCGTCCCTTTGAACATTATTTAGTTAGTTTATCTTCTTCAATAAAGGTTTTTTTGTATAACTCATTATCTAAAATATCTTATTGACTTTTTTTGTTACAAATAACTCGAAGTTGTTTTTTAAAATATACTTTGGGTTGATAAGGTCTAAGATCTTTGGGGATAAATCAGCTTTAAATTTCTTCTTGGTATTGATATTCTTATCTTAAGTCATTAATTGAGTCTCGAATGTATTGTAAGTGTTGTCCTGGATTGTTTTAAATCCAATAATATTCTTCAATAGTAAATAAATTAGATCGTCTGGGTGGTATAATATATTTTTGTTCTGTGTTTGATGTTTCAGGAGTATCTTGATCTAAAAACATGGCTTCCGTTTGCCAATCTTCTTCAATAAATTTTTTAAATTAAATAATAGTTTATTAACTTGTTCAAGTATTACTCATAATATTACAAATTCATTGAAAAATAATTTCAAAAAAATCTTTTTCAAAAATGGTTTAATTGGTGGTGATATTAAGAGTTCTATTAAGCTCTTATTCTAATTCAAATTCTTAATATTCATCCTTATATTCGGATTTATTATAAGTTTTATGTTATTTATATAATTTTTTGTGGTTTATAATGCGAACTTATTTGGATTGCAATTTTTTTAAAATTAATTCTATCTACAGTTTCTAACTATGTATCCTTTCTTATTATATTTGAAATAAACAAATTTATTAAATTTTAAAAGTTTATTATATTATAATTTATATTGATTCTAAATAACTCCTAGCTCCATAGAAGCTAATCCATAAATAATTTTAAAAATCCATCCTTAACCATTTTATTATTATTAATTTTAAAATTTATTATTGAATCTTAATTATTTTTAATTAAATTTATAAATATTCTGATATTTTATTTTATTATAAGGTCGGTTATTTTAATAAGTTTGCTAATTTTTAAGATTAAATTGTTTTAATATTTTAAATTATATTATATTAGCTTTATTATTTTTATAAAAAGCATTATCAAGTTTAATAATAAAAAATTATATTTTCTTATATATAAATTCTTTATTAATAATTTTTTATTATATAATTTTTTATTTTTATTAAAGTTTAAATCCTTTTTTAATATAGTGAAATAATTATTTATTATTATAATTTATAAAAAAAATATATTAATCAAGTTTTTAAAAATAGCTTCTTATTAATTCTTTTTATCAAAATTCATAAAATTTATAAAGAATTTTTTTTTACTTATTTTTATATTTACAAATCTATTTAAGGAATTTAGTAAAAGTAGTATAATTAATAAAAATTAAAATAATATTAAAGATTTTATAATATTATTAATAAAAAGTACTTTTATCATATTTTTTATAGTAAGTGTTATAAATATTAAAAATAGTTTTTTTTAAAAAAAAGAATATATAATAAATTTTATATTTATTATTAGAAAAATTTTTAAATCAAAAATAGAAAATATTGTTAAGTTGTTTAAAAAATTAATCAAGTTTTGTAGAAGATTTTTTTAAATTTAATAAATTCTAATAATTTAATATTACTATAAAAAATACTTTGTTAATTATTTTTATAATAAGTGAATTTATTATTACTACTAAAAATCAAATCATTATCATTAGAATCCTTATTAGGATCTTTTGATAAAAATTAACATTCTTTGCTTTTATTTTTAAAAGTAAATTTAAAGTATATCTTATTTTTATATAATAATTCTAATTAACTTAATTTTAATAATTTAAAGTTTTTATTTTTGTTTATAAGAATATATTCTTTAATTACTGTATAAATTCCAGTATAAATATAGATAATTATTATAATTTATTCTAATATTTGTATTATAATTTTTAAATTTCTTGAATATCTAGAATTATTTGTGAATATAATATTTGTAAGTTTGTTTTTAAATTTTTTTATTAATATAATTAGTTTTTTGTTGATTTAGGTTCTGGTGTTAATATATAATTTGTCATTTTTTAAAAAAATATTATTTTTTTTGTTAAATAAATTTATAGTTAGTTTTAGTTTAGATAAAGACAATACTTTTTTTAATTATTCAAGTTTTCTAGAATATTTATTAGTTTAGTTAATTTGATAGGCAATTAATTTATAATAATATTAAAATATATTGTAAAGAAGTATATAATCTCCTTCATCATCTATCATTTTATATTCTAATATAATAAAATTTTTAAAATTAAATTTTATTATTAATATATATATGCTTCTTTTTCAAGTCTAAGTGGGATTGGTTAAAATATTATATTTTAATCAAATCCATCTAACTAAACACTGATCTCTTATTCTAAGATACCTAAATTCTAAGATCTAGAAGTATATATGTTGCAAAATATTAAAGGATGATATATAAAATATATAATAACAATAAAGATTATAATAAACTATAAATCTGTATTATATTTAAGTTAACTAATAAAAAGTAAGAACTTTTCATCAATCTTAACAATAATCTTATATACATAATAATATTTTATATAATAGTTATTACTCACATATTTACATGTTAATATTCACATACTCACATTATTTGTATATTTGTATCTTAGTACTTGCATACTTATATACTCACATATGTGTGTATGCATGCAAGTCACATAATACATAAATCATATAATAGGGGTTTGTGAATAGAACAGATAAACACAAATACATGAGAAACAGGTATCATATAGAAAGTGAAACAAGTAGAGCGGAGAATGATGTAGCGTAGAACAGGGTACAGGTAATTGTGCTGTCCAGACCGTAGGTCTGTGACATAAATTAAATTATTTTTTAGTTTTAAATTTACCTACAATACCTCCAAACACTTAACCACAAAGTACACTTCCTACAAAGTATTTAGAGGATGGAATCTAATAGTAATATTATTACCTTTAATACCCAAAAAAATAATTCTATAAACAAATAAACATATTAAAAACATAAAAAATTTCTATAAAAATTTTTAAAAAGATTTTTAATTTATGATAAAATGAATATTATATTATTATAATTAAAGAAGAATAGAAGTATTATTTTTTAAAAAAAGAAATAAAGCATACCTACTTGCTAAATACATCAAATAAAAAAGATGTTAAAATAAAAAGTTTGATTACCAGAAATATGGATTTTTTATAATCATAAAAAAGTTTAGTAATAATATCTTTAAACTTGAAATCTCAGAATTTATACATATTTATTGATTATTTTATATCTTACTCTTAGAACTAGTTCCTGAAGACTTAAGAGAAAATTTAAATAATAAAAAATTAGAATTTGAAAACTATATAGAATACAAATTCAAAAAATCCTAGATGGACTAAACAAAGAAAATAAATATTTTATTAGATGGTTACTATTTTATGGATTATAAAATAATTTCTGGATTTTAGAAGATAATATATCTTTAAAAGTTATCTAAATTTATTTTAATTAAAAAATTATATTATTATTTATGAAATAAAGATGTAGAAAACCAAGGAAGAATTTAATTTCAAATTAAGATTGTAAGAACTTGGTATAATCAAAATTAGAAACCCTTAAAATTAATGCTGACAATTTTTTTTTAAATTCTTTAATTTTTTTAAAAAACTGTTTTATTTCTGCTTAATTTTCTTTTTTTATAATATCCAAAAATTCCTTTTTATGAATTATTGTTTTTAAATATTTTTATCTAACCTAATGAAGTTCTTTTTTTTTTTAATTAATTTTTGTTTAAAACTTAGTAGTTTTTTGTTATATTATAGCTTGTTTTTTTTTTAAATTTTTTAATTCTTTTTTTTATTTATTTAATTGATAATTTAATTGCTTAACTAAGAAAGGAATTAACAAAATCTATTTTAATTATTTAAGAAAAATCTATAAGAATCAGTAATATAGCCTTTCCAATTATTTCTAATATAAATTATACAATTTTTATGGCCAGATATAATAATACATAAATAGTTATTCTTTACATAATACTTATAAAAATTAAAAACCAAAATTCCAAGTTTTTTAATACAATCAGCTTGCAAATTTTAACACTAATAAGAAAATATTTTATTTTTTTTATTTGTTTGTTTTACTAATATTTATACTTAATTTTAGATATATATTAATTATTTTTTTGTAAGAATGTTTTGAAGTTTAAATTTTAAGTTATTATTTTAATTTGATTACTATTTTTTTTATACATTATTTATTTATATTACTCTTACTCTATATAATTTATATAGATAGAAGTTCTATATAGAATGATAACTTATATTAACAATACATTTATATTAAATATTAATTTTATAAAGTAGTTTTGATTATATAGAATTTAACTTTTATATAAATTTTTATTTCTTATAAAAATAAAGTTTTTATAGAAGTTGTTTTTGTATAAAACCTATTTTTTAAAAGAAAAAAATAATATTATAGATTTATGGTCTTGATAATATAATTACTTGTATCCTGTTTTATGTTATATTGTTCTTAGTTCTGCTTATTATATAATATCTATTATTTATGTACTTGTATTTATTTGTTTTATTTAAGAGATTTTTGTTATATAGTATTATGTATTACGTGACATGTGAGCATGTAAGTATTAAAATGTGAATATGCGATTATGCAAGTATGCAAACACCAAAATACGATTATGTGAGTATGTGAGCACCAAGATGTGATTATGTGAGTATTGATAATTGTATGAAGTATTATTATGTATATAAGACTATTGTTAGGATTGATGAATAGTTTTTATTTTTTATTAGTTAACTTAAATATAATATAGATTTATACTAGTTTATTATAATTTTTATTATTATTACATATTTTATATATTATTCTTTGATATCTTGCAATATATATACTCCTAGATCTGAGAATCCAGGTATCTTAGAGTGAGAGATCAGTGTTTGGTTAGACGGACTTGACCAAAGTGTAACAAGATTATAATATTTTTTAATATAAAATTTGTAAAAAGTAGATTATTTGAATATAGTCAATTATAATTTTTAAATATTGAAAAATTAAAATACATTACTCAGGATCAATAATATTTTTAATAATAATAATAATAGGTATTAAGAAAGAAATCTTTAAAAATATTATAAAAAAAACTTACTAGTAATAAATAGATTAATTTTAACTTAAAAATTAATAATTTAAATAAAATAAGAAATATTCAAAATTCTAAATAATAAAAAAAAGTATATTAATATTAATAATTTTTTTGATGTATTATTATTATTATTATTATTATTATTATTATTATTATTATTATTATTATTATTATTATTATTATTATTATTATTATTATTATTATTATTATTATTATTATTATTATTATTATTATTATTATTATTATTATCATCATCATCATCAGGAAAAAATACAAGTTCCATCGCGCTTATTCGGATGGTAAGATAACAGGATAGGCAGGATAAAAAATATACATGTTATAAAGTTTCCTTCCGAAGAAGGCTCTTTTATCGGATAAACTGCTTTTTATCCAATGAACCACTCTCTATCGGATAAAGCACTGGTACCGTACGTATCTCACACGTTACGTATCACGTGTTATAATAACAATAACAACAATAATAATTTAATTATTTTAATTATTTACAAAAAAAATCTATAATAATAAGCGTGATTATAGGCGTGATCATAACTATGATCCGGACCATGATCGAACTGTGACAATACACGTGATAATAAGCATGATCATAAGCGCGATTCAATTGATCATAGGCGTGATCATAAGTGTGATCATAAGTGTGATCATAAACGTAATCATAAGCGTGATCATAAATATGATTAATTCAATTAATCAAAATTGTTAATAATAAACATAGTAATAGGCGTGATCCGGATCATGATAGAACTGTGATAATACGCGTGGTAATAGGCGTGATCATAAGTACAATCAATCTAATTGATCAATCCAATTGATCATAGGCGTGATCTAAACCGTGATAATAAGCGTGATCGAAAGCGTGATCTAAACCATGATCTAAACCGTGATCTAAACCATGATCTAAACCGTGATTTAAACTGTGATATTAGCTGTGATCGAAACCGTGATCGAAACCGTGATCTAAACCGTGGTTATAACTGTGATCAAAACCATGGTAACAGGCGTGATAATAGGCGTGATCCGGACCGTGGTGACACAGTGGTTGATATGGTTTTTGATTTGGTTTTTGATTTGGTTTTTGATAAGTTAGATTTTTAATTTTTGATGGGGTGTTTGATCCGCCAGATGGCACCAGATGGGCATGATGGGCGCGATGGAGAGGCCTCCATCCCGATGTCCAGATGTAAAACTGTCTTTTTCCTGATGATTATTATTATTATTATATCTTATCACATAAATACAATAGCAATTTGGTTCACATCAATATGTTACAGTACTCATAGCGTTTAAAACACACCCTACTTAAAGTACTCCATTGGCTAGCTGAAGGTCTTTCTTGTCAACCATAGACTGCCTTTTGAAGCGAAGTCATGGCTCAAAAAAGTGAATACATCCAAACAGAGACTGGTACGTAAACCCATCCAAACTGAGAAAATCGTGGACATATTGAATCTAACGTCATCGTAGGCAACAAAGTATCTCGAAAATCGCTTATTATCGGGAGCCAAAATATCATCCTGGGAGGAAAGGTTAGCTTTAGTTCCACAAACGCTATCGAATAATTACCCGTTCGCTAATTTAATGGATGCACTTAGACGATCATCCAAGCGGAATGCTGCATTCGAGGGGATCTGCGTAGGCTTGTTCCCCAAGGCCAAAGTGCAGCAGCTGTGGCAATTGCGGTTGGGCGTTATTGCTTTTTAAGCAGAGGTAGCCTTCTTCGCCCTCCGAGCAAGATATACAGGGGGTATACCACTCTATTAAACCTAGAAAACATGCGAGAATACTCTAATAGTTCCTAGTCAATTTAGCTACTATCCGATGAAGCTGGGTGACCATGTGTTCGTCGGAGAGGGTAGTGTAATAGAGGCAGCGGTGATAGGTTCCTACGTCAATATTGGGAAAAATTGTGTAATTGTACGAAGCTCCTTGCGCTATTCGTAGCTAGCTGTTCTCTTACCTAAGTGTCGCTTCTGCATATTTAGGGGAAGTTTACGATCATCAAAGATTGTGTACGGGTCGAAGATGGGACAGTCATTGCCCCAAATAGTGTTATACCCTCATTTTCATTAGTGGAGGGACATCCTGGTCAGGTTACTGAAGAACTGCCTGAGACTGCAGCGGAAATTTTAGAATGTGAGTTATTCAAACCATCAGCCAAATGGTTCTTTGCTGAACAGCTGTGTTTAAATAGTAAAGGAATTATACAAAGGTGTCTAGGGCAAGCGGTCTTGTTTCCCAGGAGCTTTATTTCCCGTGTTTCATAGAGAAATTGGTAGGTCTTTTACTTTAAATACTAAATTTAATTTCATTAAAATCCCGAAACACTGCCTTATTCACTTCTTCGGAGCGTGTACTTCGCGAAGGCCCTCGCAAGGCTCTTCTTAACACTTAGTTTTTGAGCGCCAATAAAACTTTCTATTATCACACCGATAGCAAGATCGATGTCCCTTGTTTGGACGTAGTCAGAGAGCCTCATTTTTGCGAAGGCCTCGGAAAGCCGAATGATGGACTCCAAATGTCGAACCTACAAAGTCTGATGTGAGCGATGCGAAAGGGACCATGTAAATACTGCATACTGAGGTTTACCTACCGTTATTGGCAAAGAACCGGTGGCTAGAGATTCTCGTCGCATATCCGAAAAGAGTCTGGCTAGTTTTTCTTCATCAATGTGGTGGATTTTTGGCTTGCACTCTTGTCTAGCAAACAAGATATACTTTCTTAAAAGGTCCTGCGAAATCAATTGACGATTATCCAAGGCAAGCGTGAAAGCGGTTTCCGTTGACTGTGAGAGGGGGTGAGAGCGTCCGTGGGACGAAACAACAAATTTGGCCAGTAGCTCATCTGTCTCGGGATTAACTGTATCCCTCACGACACATAAGACATCAAAACGAGAAAGAATAGGTTCCGTCAACTCTACGTTTTGAGCGAATGGGATCGTAGAGTTATATCGACCACCAATAGGGTTCGCAGCTGCTATTATTGAGCATCGGGCTTGCAAGGTTGTTATTATGCCCGCTTTGGAGATGGATATCGACTGCTGCTCCATTGCCTCGTGAAGAGAGGTTCTATAGGTGTATTTAATGAGTATTTGATCTTGGGTGCATGGGGGAAAAGGGTTGAATGGGAGATATCCTAATATCTTACCTGTCTCGGTCATTCATTTTGTCAAACTCGTCGATTAGACATGTTCCCTTATCTGCCAAAACTAAGGCGCCCCCCTCGAGGGTCCATTCATTCGTAATGGGATCTTTGCGCACACTTGCTGTAAGTCCGACAGCGCTGGCTCCCTGTCCAGTTGCAAAAACCGCGCGGTGAGCGACTCTCTCAACATACTTTAAAATCTGCGATTTCGCTGTCCCTGGGTCTCCCAAGAGGAGAACATTGATATCACCTCGAAGTGTGTGTTTTCCCTGGATATTTTTGGGGACGCCACCAAAAAGAGATGCCGCAACAGCGGTTTTGATATCTCTATGACCGTATATAGAGGGCGCAATACTGTTGATTATCCTGGAAACAATATCAACTTCCTTGGCTAGACGACGTATGGTGCCCTCATCTTCCTCCGTAAGTTGGAAGCCAGCTAATTGGTCATGAGCTTTAATGACGTTATTGGCTTCAAGAATCGTTGCAAAGACTGGGAATCCGTTTCTGTTGTTAAGTTGGGCATCGTAGTTGTTTCGATAAATACCCGTTATTTCAACTTCTTCCCCAGGTTTTGCCGAGTCAATTAAATCCCACAGGAGGATGACCTCCCGGTGACGTGGCAACCTTCCTGCAGGAACGGTACCAGGTGACTCTTGTAGCGTTAGTTTTTGGTAGTTCCTATAGACTGTTTTTTCCGAATTGAGGGTGAACGGGCCTCGAGATTGGCAATTTTGGCAGTAAGATATTTTCACTTCGACATTTGATTCCTGTTGAAAGGGCCCGATGGTTATACCACACTTGGTGCAATCGAATTTAACGACTTTGAGCTGTGGGAAAACGCCGGTTCGCCGAGTGACTACTCCGGAGACGCGGACTAAAGCGTTCAGATGTGTCTGTCGCAGCTCACGAAGCGTGAAAACAGCGGGTACCTCTGAAACGCGGACATGTATTTCAGGGTGAATGCGAAAATACCGTGGATATTGGACAAGGACAGCCTCCATAGCGACTGAGTCGAATATGGGTAGAATTTCTGTTGGCGCATTTGCTAAAAAATAAGCAAGTACTGCCTTTGTATCCGCGAGATGTTTGTATGATATCTCGAGTGACTCTGCATTGACCTCTCCAAGATTCCGGAGTCGCGTTCCATAAATAGATAGATTTGTATTAGGGTCAACATATTCAAGAAGAAAACCTTTAAACTCTCGAGCTATGGAGCGCTGAACGGCTGGGAGGGCAATCCATTCTGGAAGCGAGGCATTTTTTACATCAGCTAGTGCCTCTAAACTTAGTTCTTGTTCCCAGGAATCGTCGTCGTTAGGTAGTTCATCGTAATTGGTATATCGGTGTCGTCGCCGGCGTGGTTGACCTAGCAAGTCTATATCTTCATCGTCTTCTAGAAATGCACGTGGCACCCCTCGAGCGCGAACTTCTCTATCGCGGCGAGCCATGTGATCATCAAGTATGCGTCGCTCCCCAAGGTCAATACCCTTGTATTCAGTATCGTCAAGGCCTTCCCTCTCGTAATTATCTTTGACGGGATCTGAACCGTAATCACTGTGTAAGGAACGAGTCTCATTAGATAACCATATCATCAATGGGTTGAACAAAAGAACGGGCCTTATACTCTTCGGCGTAGGCCAACAAATCTATTCCATCCTCATCTTCAACCATATCCTCCAGGTCCTCAATATCTTGGATGCCATCCTCTTCCTCAACAAGATCTTCTTCCTCGATATCGTCATTTCGTGGAGGGGAACTGGGGAGACCCAGCGATGCTGCAGGAGAGGCGATTGAGTGAGAATTTATGTCATCTTCTTCTCGATTGCGCTTCCTATTCGTATTGGAAGTTGACATTGTGTTCGTAAATTAGATTGATATCCCGTCTCCGGATTGGATCCGATCAGCACAGAATACATATATTTCGCGGGGTGTTGGTTTTTGTGTCACTTCGTTACTCATAAACTACTTAGTTGCAGTTTGCAGTTAATTTAGGGCCATTGGTATTATATTTACAGAACAACGCGCTCACTTCTGCACTCAGTGCTTATAACACAACTGAAGTAAGGAAGTGCTGTAGGTACTCAATTACTCATATCAATATATTAATACCTATGAGTACCGATTTGGGTTGTAAGTCCTTTAGTCGCTATCATGTCATCCATATTTTCGGCTGACTGCAGCTGGTACTTTTGACGCGAGCTTTGTGACTTGGGCAACAAACTTGCCGACGCGTTTGCTAATTCAATACCTAAAGGATGCATATGAAGCACATTTGATGATATGTTTCAAGCGCAGGTATGTGTAGCTGATGACCAGTGATTCCTTCATCCGCTTCAATATGTCTAAACTTCATCTCTCATTTGAGGCGAAAAGAGGCTTCGTCTTGTCTCAGATACGGATTCTCTCACAAGATATCGTTCCGGATCAGCACTGGAACGAAGACATTGGTGATACTGAGATAACCTCAGCAGCTTTGGAGGGAATTCTTCAAAAAGGTAAATTCTGATTCCCTTCTGAACCTCAGTCTTGCTCCCGAAACTTATGCTCATCAAAGTATAATCAACCAGTGAATCGGATTTCTCGTCGGCACTATCAAATATTTTACAACTCACCTGCAATAGATCACGTCACAGAGCAGCTCTTGGTGTTGTACCAACAGCCAAAGAATGAGTTTCAACTGAACAGTTGCTTAGATATTCTTGAGGGGCGTGCGGATTTAACACAACTACGGCATGTATACATACTCCTGCTTAGGTTTCTGTATTCCGAGAATGTGTTTTCTGACCGTTTGGTAGAACTATTGAAAAACTTCCGGAAGTTTGGCCGGAAAATGATGATGATGAAGAAGTCCGTCATCAATACAAAATATTGGTGGCTCGGTTATCAAGCATGGCAGCGGGTATGAAAAACATTCGCGCAAAGCACAAATGTTTATTGGAAACTAAGAAGAGGGTCGATGGCCTGGCTGACCCTTCGAGCACAATACAACCAAACCTGATTTTTAAAGAAGGCGAGCTGGTGGCTGAGTTGAAAAGAATGAGGATATTGGCTGCAAAGCTAGTTAACGAGCTGGAAGAGTCGAAACCAATGTTGCAAAGGAATGTAATACTGCAAACATAGACACGAACTTGAAGGGGGGAACAGCCTTAGAAGAGCCGTCTGTCTCTAAAAGCTGAGAATGATGCTGGTGTATCACCTTGAAAATAAGCATTGAGGGCATTTAGAAAGGGAAACCCCTCAAAAATTAAAATATGGTGCTCCATCTATCCTATACTCTGTTTTCTTTTGTGCTATTTTCTTTTGTTTCATTTTAGAATGGTAAAGTGAAAGTAATGTCTATGAGGTCCACGAGCTTTGAATACCAGATATTCATCTAGGTGTGACTAGACTATACCCTGCAGCTGCTTGAAGGGCATGGTCTGAGGAGCGAGTTGCGCCCACTGGATTATTTAACTCTACTGTGTAAATTGCCTGGACATGAAATGAGTTGCTTTTTGCGGGAGTTGGGAACTGCCATGAAAGAAGTAAGGTTCCGCCGAAATTAGGTCGCAAAATAGGGGTGCCAAAACGCCAAGGCATAGCTACTCGACAACCTCTCCGGTCCCCATCATACGCTTTCGAAGGAAAAACCAAATTCCCTTGATGATTTATCTTGGTGGTTCAAGCTCACATATTTCCCAAAGTCCAAGTTCCCGAAGAGTATGACCATAGTTCTCTATCGACAACGCCTCTCTCATGGCTAGCAATCCGCCAACACATAATACGCCTGCTCTGTCGATACTACTTCCCCTCGGTTGTCATTGTGCGATTTTTCTTTCAGCTGCATCTACAAACCCCTGGTTGCTCGATACTTTTTGAAGAGGAGAGAATTCCTTCATCGCCCGAAGAAAAAGAGATACGCACTACAATTGGCTCTAGTCGCAATCGAGCAGCTCGTTTCAATTTCTCCTCGCCTAGTTTTGTCAATACTGATTCCCTGGTGGAAGGATTTGCGATGCTTGAATGACGACACGCCGGGGAAATGACACGAACCTTGATGCATCAACTCATTGATCTGCTCGGAGACATGTTAGAATAATAGCTCCCTTGTAGGATTGAATATCCGGATAGCTTTGAAAAATATATAAGGCGAGATACAAAGAAATCTGATCAACTAAACCAGCCTTTATCCTTATACCCTCGGGATAAACGAGATACACAAAAACTCTTGGAACGCAAAGGCAGTAGATTAAACTGTCAATCTCATTCAAACGGTCACAGAAATCAACCTACAATCAATTTCTAAAGGCGAATGTGTCTTCGACCTTCAAGATCAAAACCACCCACCACTTACAATAGCGGGAAGAAGTGTAGAGGAAAAACACCGAGAGCTTTTATCACCAGATTTGGCTTGCACCATGCAAACTCTACCAAATAAACAGAAGCAACCAGTTGGACGCTTAGGTCGCGAGGGAGGCCTGCTGTCCCAAACATCGGATAGGACAAGCGTTCGGCCGACCATTATGAATACCACCAGCAGCCCAAGAAAATCCGCGATTTACAATGACCCTGTCTCCACACCACTAGCCCGCCAGACTAACATGGCCCAAACAATTTCAAAGCAAACTAGGTTACAAGATTCGGAGTACACGCCTAAGACAGGCAATATATCGCCCGCGGCTAGTCTAAGAAGCTTGAAAACCAAGTCGCTCCAACCCCCAAACCAAACACCAAGTCTAAAAGAGGACCGAATGCCTACCGAGAAACCTCGAGCGCTATCTGCATCCAATTCCTTGGTAGCCCCCTCCGGGCCTCGCTCTCCGAATACAAATGCGTCGAAAGGATCGCAAATCAGGATGAACCGTAGAATATCTACTTTTGGGCATAGTCATGCTACTGGTCTGGGAGCAAGGACAATTAGTCCAACTGACACACGTCGTCTGAAACGATTGTCCGTAATGCCACCCCCCCCGCTGCCATCCACGCGCAGTTCGCAACCGCCGTCTCCAAGTGGTCATTCACCATCCCAGATAGATGGCCCGTCATTCGCGAGGATAACACCAGATGCAAAGCGAAAATCGGTCTCATCTACGGTCTCCTTAAGCTCTAATAGTTCATCCGTGAAAGCCTCAAACCACTCCTTACAACCTCGTATCAGCCAAACATTCGTCGTGTCAAGATTGCCGACTCCAAAAACGAAAACTGGTGATACTGCTGAGGAAGAAGATATACCCCCGGTTCCCCCTATTCCGAAGGGACTTGCAACTGAGGGAGAACAGCCAGTATATTCTACCCGGAAATCTAGTTTGCTGTCACAGTCAGTCGTTCCAAGCGCTAAGCATACTCGGCAGTCAATGGCTGGCATTGGAGCGGGGGACCATCATCTAAAAATCGATTCAGATATACGGCGTAAACGTGGCCTGACCATGGGCCCAACACTTGATACGAAGTCATCTGTTTCATCACTTAAACAAAAGAGTCTCCAGCCATTACGCCTTCCACCTTTGACCGTTCTTCCACTCAGCGGCCCAACTGTTAGTCGTGTAAATGCTTTGGAGGCGCAAAAACACGATTTGGATGAATCAATGCCAAATAAATCTGCTCAGCGGGCCCCTAGCACACCTCTTACGGCTTCCAAAGCTACATTCGCAGAAAGTCGTCGAAGTGGTAATTCCCAGCACCTAGTCCCCCGGAGCACAAGCTCAACCCAGCTTGCACATTCGCCATCGACCTCTTCCATGAGAGCCTCCTCATCCAATTCCTCCAGTGTTCCTAATCCCAATGGGAACATTAGATATAGTAGATCCACCATATCACCCCATGTGTCATCCATGTCCAAACCTGCTTCTGTGCCTGGGGAGTCAAGTGCGGCGAATTCAAATTCAAAGGTATCTCGGAGACCAAACCTGCAGATAATATCTGGCACAGGGCGTCGGAAAAGCAAGGATGAGTTAGGGAACACTATAGTAGGTGATATTTCGCCCTCGAAATCTCCCGAAACACCTTCCAGTGGATCCTCCATACGACGGAAGCTTAGTATGAGCTGGAAACGGAGTTCGAGTAAATCATCTCATGTAAGAGAAGAACGAGATTCGGAAAATGTTGGAAAACACGAAACCCCACTTCTACCACGCCTTCCCCAAACAAGTGGATGGGTAAACGCAAGCCCAAGCTTGGAAGCTCAGCCGGCGCAAGGAAACAGCTCAGCTAATCGCAAGCGGAACTCGATCTACGGATTCTCCACGAATGGTCACGATCGAACGAAAAGTGAAAGTTGGAGCTCTTCGTCGTTTTCTCAGAACATGAAGGATCCGCGAACTCAAGATAACCAAAAATATTCTGAATCTTCTGCTTCCCCTAAAAAGATTTTTTTGGCTCCTGCACCTTCGACTCACCGATCTTTAAATTCCAAATCTTCAATAACTTCAATAAGGTCAGCTCGCTTGGAGACGCCGCCAGATGCCGATGATGCTCTAGCAGATGAGGAAATGAGAAAGCTAGCCACAAAGCGCAAGGGCTTAGAAACCGCTGCAGCTGAAGTCCAGGCATTGCAAGCTCGCGCGGGTCCCAAAGATCGGTTGTCAGCACACCAGGCGCTCAAGATCTTGCAACTGAATCTTTTCGAGCGTGGGGAAATCGTCGACTATAAGGATGTTTATTTTACAGGTTCAAACGATGCAAAAAAGATAGTCGGCGAACTCAATGGAGGACCATCTGTCTGTAACTTTGGCTATGATGATGAGAGGGGAGACTACAACATCGTTATGGGTGATCACCTGGCGTATCGCTACGAGGTTATTGACGTTCTTGGTAAAGGAAGCTTTGGCCAGGTGGTTCGTTGCATTGACCACAAGACCGGCGGTCTTGTTGCTGTCAAAATCATTCGAAACAAAAAGAGATTTCACCAACAAGCCTTGGTTGAGGTCAATATCCTTCAGAAGCTAAGGGAATGGGTAGGTCTCCTATAACTCCGAGGGTCTATTTTATACTAAGCCATTGCTAGGATCCTGGTGACCAACACAGTCTGGTTAAATTTACCCAGTCTTTTTATTTTCGAAGCCACCTTTGCATCTCTACGGAGCTATTGGGCATGAATCTTTACGAATTTATCAAATCTAACGACTTTAGAGGGTTTTCCTTACGTTTAATTCGGCGTTTTACAAAACAGCTCTTAGAAAGTTTGATATTGCTCAAAGGACATCGAGTTATACACTGCGATCTGAAGCCTGAGAATGTTCTCCTCGCGCACCCCATGCAATCGGACATCAAGGTCATCGATTTTGGTTCATCCTGTCTGGAGCACGAAAAAGTTTACACTTATATCCAATCGCGTTTTTATCGATCCCCGGAGGTTATTCTCGGTATGACATATGGCCTTCCTATTGATATGTGGAGTTTGGGTTGCATCCTCGCGGAACTATACACCGGATATCCGATATTTCCTGGAGAAAATGAGCAGGAGCAGCTTGCATGCATCATGGAAGTGTTCGGGCCGCCAGAGAAGCATCTCATTGAAAAGAGCAGCCGCAAAAAGCTCTTTTTTGGTAGGTCAAAACATTCCTGAATATCTGTGAATTGCAGCGATTCCCTGGCTTGACGATAACTTCTGACACATTTTTAATAAAAGATTCTTTTGGGAAGCCAAGAATGATAGTTTCATCAAAAGGTCGAAGGCGTCGCCCAAGCTCAAAAACGTTACAGCAAGCTATTAAATGCGACGACGAAGCTTTTCTTGATTTCCTGACGAATTGCCTTCGCTGGGACCCGGAGAAACGCATCAAACCCGAAGAAGCTATACAACACGAATTTATTACCGGGAGGAAGACCCAGAGGTCTCGTATTGATTTGGCCTCAGAATCTCCCGGAAAGCGTCTTCCATATACCCCCAGACCGCTACCAGAAATCCCTATGTCACAAATACATTCGTCTGCAAACCCACGAAATGCAGATGCTAAAGGGACAGGTCTCAATGGTTTCTCTATGTCCACCAAATCCGTGGCAAAACGCCATTCCTTAGTCGGCCCATCTCTTGCTAGCATGGGAAGTTCAAAAAGAACCCCAAACACCAGCGCATTGACGACCACCTCTATTTCTAGTCTCCCTAGGGTCACTGGTCGAGCAGCATCTATATCTGTACTCAAAACAGAACCCACTGATAATAGCAATCCTTTGACATCACGATCAATTCGTGGATAGTATTTATTGGCAATGATTCTTAAAATTTAGATGAATTGAGGCTTCTCTCATCTATATTCTCACGTATCGTTCTTTGCTTACTTCCCTTTTCCCTCTCTGCTCTTCGAGAGGGATGGATTTTTTACTTTCGGTCTTCCAAGCTAATGCCTGCTCTTCCGTTCTTTGAGGCCCACACAGCAAAGATTGCAAAAAACCTAGCCTCATGTTTTAAGGTATAACTATAGTGGTTAATAAGCAATGCATAGCGAGCACTTTGATCATTAGCAAGGGTGTGCTTATTGGACATTGTTGAAATCTGTTTGACATGGCGTTTTGAATCACTATACTAGGCCTGAGAATCGCATTGTATTTCATATTATAGAATCGAACCGTCTAAGCACACCAATTGACACCAATCAATTTCTTGGAGCAATTTTTTTTTTTTTTTTTATCACCATAGATGATATTTTCAATTATCCCAGAGCCACTGTGGATTCTTAAAATTCAAATGCCTTGACCGTGAGAGTATTACCATAGAGGGGTGAAAGCCCTACTAACGAGGAGCACTTGCTTATATAGATAATCACCAATGGCAAATCCCCCCTACGTCCTCACTATCTAACCACTGACCAGCTAGACCTTGGATCCGCACAGACCCCACATCACGACCTAATGGTGTTATACCTGAACTCGTCAGCAATCTGCGCGCCCATGCGCCTATAGAGGGCTCTCCAGTTTCATCTCGAGCTTGTTTGAGAAATTGAATCAAAGCAGTGCCCCCAGTACCCCTTAAATCAGACTGATTTTTAGGTGCACGGGCTAATCCCTTCGGTTGCGCGGGGTACATATTTAATGATGGTGATGGGGCTATCTGTTTTTGCTTCGAGATAATTCGGTCCCCTATCATCACCCGTTGTTCCTTTGCTGGTAGCACTATATACCGGCTTACAATTTGAATGTGTTTATCTCTGAAACTTCTCAGCATATGGAGACAAGCATCGTAGGCTACTGTGAGCGCTCCAGAGGTAGAATGTGATTCGACATAGCTTCTAATATTAGAAACCTGTGCCAAATGCTCTAGAAAACGACGATGGGGCCCAGGCATATAATTCCGCATTTCCTTGAGGAAAATCCAGTTAATACTTTCCTCAGTTAAGTTTCAATGTTGAGAAGATAAAGGGGGATTTGTATTTACCAAGATAAAGTTATGAGTTTTTGATTCTTTACCGGATGATGTTCTATCATCCGGGATTTCCCGACCTTTCTCACCAGTCGGTCGGTGTTCAACCCCAAGCAAAATGTCAAAGGCTTGTATTAGAGAACTCTGTGCGTTACTGCCCCCGGAATAATGTCGAAAAGTCTCATTGCCGGTTCCATCAAGATATTTTACACCTCGTGGTAGACCCGCCTCGGCCATATTCTTCGACCCTGCAAGGTATGGTCTGATGCGACTATAAAATATATGAGGGTCGCAGTTTTCGTACATCCGCCCAAGCATAGATGATAATTCACCGAGTCTTTCCGCAAAGAATTGCAAGTTTGAAACGACGAGGTCAAGGTCATCATTCCGAGCATTTTGTATAGCCTCTAGCATCAAAGGGAGAACGGCTGCGCCCCTAGCTTCTATAGCTACGGAAACAAGGTAGAACCACGATTCGTCTAAAGCACCAGTGAAAGTATGGAGAGTTGCCAAATTGTCTAAACAATCGAATGGATCGTCTGCGAATATTGGTTTAAAATTCCAAAGGCAAACAGCAGCATAAGATGCAACCGGCGGCACCTCGAGTCTTGCGCTGACTGATAAATATGGTATTGAAATTGAAGATGGAAGTATCTAATTTCCTCCAAGTTAGTCATAACGTTTGATTGGGTTAAAATGCGATTTTTCGAACCTCTGATGGAATTTTATCACCCCAGATATAAGAGTGGGAAAGGAATGAGAGGATTACATAGGCCCTTCTCCAGTCTGCTTCTGATTTCAGGTAGGCGGAGGATAGAATCGGAAGTTTATCGATCACATGACGGATTTTTTTACTCAATATAAGGGCCTGCAGGTTAGAGACTATTGCCTCCCAGGGTGCGTAGTATGGATTTTGTAGGATCGTTAAGGGAGGAAGGTCAGGGAGGAACCCTGTCGTGGCTGAGATTGAATAATCTTCCAGTATTGGAATAGGAATATTCACCATGATTGAGACTCTCTATCTTTAAGTAGCAAAAAGTATACTCGTAACAGAAGAGGAGAAAGAAGGAAAAGAAGAAGCAGCAAGACGAAAGAAGAGAATTGCTCAATGGTAAAAAAAGTTCGTTCGAGAGTTTCTATCAAGCTGGTTATATGCAATGTTGTTGCGATTGTCGTTGTGATTGTGCTGTCTGTGGTTGAATTTCAACTTTCCCGATTTCCTTTTTAGAAAGTGTTGCAGGCAGGGTTGAAGTTTTCGATCCAATCGAATCCTTTTACTTTGTCCGGCGGCGTGGAGGTATGTAGTGCATGTGCGTGAGTATAGTCAGACGTCGCCGATAGCGGAATCGGTGGGATGAGCTGAGCTAGGCTTGAGCAAAAGAGATCACTCGCCTGAGTGCTTGATCAAGGCATACCAGTCCCCTTTATACCTTTGGAGTTTGGTGGCACCGGTCGAATGGCCATTTTCGCTCGGATGGATCGGTGGAAGAAAAAGAAAGAAAGAAAGAAAGAAGGAAAGACAGAGTGAGAGAGAGAGAGTCGCCCCGTGCGGAGATGGGGTTACCTCCGTATACATGCTACAAGCCCGTCCTCCCAAGAAATTACAAATCGAACGCCGTTAAGTAATTGCGCTCTGAATAATCACTTGGTTTTCACATGGATTTTCGATCAAACAGACCAGGCTCGATCCACTCAAGTTCGGTCAGTGTTGGATCAAGTGAGGCGAATCGTATTACTTGAATAAATCCTTGATTTACCTGGGTGGACAAAGTTCCTCTTCGCAGCGGATACGGATTGCACCGGCATCTGTCAAGAGATGGCCGAAGGTTTCCTAAGGTCTCAATTCTAGCTTCGATGATTGGGTAACATATTACCTAACCGATTGCAAGCCGTCCTGCGCAGCTGTCCCCAACTACGGTTAACAGACGAATTTATGAAATACCATGACTGTTAAACAGCAAACCACGCAAGGAGAGAGGAAACGGAGCGAAAGAGGGGAAAGGAAAGAAGGGGAAAGGAAAGAAGAAAAAAGAGCACAGACATGAACGCTAGGTCACAGTTGACATAATTGAATAAAAGCAGCTACAAATAAAATACAGAAAAATGTCAATCCACTACGATCGTAATATCCCTGGCTTCTTTGTCCATACCATTCCCTAACCCTCAAACGTTTTAAACAATCCAACAAGAACTACACAAAATCTGCCGTATATGAAAATCCCCGGAACTCTTCTTGCATTGCTTGGGTGAGGACTATTTTGGGAAGGCATTAGGTTATGTTCATAAATATATTTAACTGCTGGACTCACCGGACTGCACAGGCGTGAGAACGGGCGTGACGCTCGTAAATTCTTGATCAAAGTTTGAGGTATCCGTGGGAGAGCTAATTTGAGGTAAGAATGGCGACGGGACGCGTTTGTGATATATGTCGTCCCAATTGACGTTTCTAAAGAAAGCGTGGGACATTATCTCCTGTGCATCTGTTGGACCAGACCCGAGACGCAATTCTGGTTCTCGAGTAAGTAGCTTCAGAAAGAGTTAGCATAGAGGTAAATCTACTCCTAAAAAGAATTATTTCGTTTAACACGACCAATTACCTTTTGCAGTATGGAAACGGAATCCCTCGGCATGTGGATAGGATAAAGAGGTTCGTCGGAAAGTATGGCATCATATATTTCGTCTTCGTCCTCGCCTCTAAACGGAGACTGTTGAAGAAGCATTTGGTATATTAACACTCCAAAGGCCCACCAATCTACGGCACGGCCGTAGCGTTTATCCAATAAGATTTCTGGGGCCATAAATTCTGGTGTCCCGCAAAACGTGCTTGTCGTAGATCCATACCACATTTCTTCCTTACACAAACCATAGTCTCCTATTTTAATATGCCCATCTAACGTGAGCAGAATATTATCTAGCTTCAAGTCGCGATAGATAACACCATTTTCATGGAAGTACTTTAGCGCCAGACATACTTCAGCAGCATAGAACCTTAGCGTGACGACTGAATTAGTTGCGGTGACAAAAATGGTATTTACGGAAAAGTGGGAAGTTTAAAGGGAAAAAGCTACTAGATTTAGTAGCATGGATTACACCTACTGCGCCCTTTTCGTCCCGAACTGGCCGCGCTGAATGTGCAGCATCAAATCACCACCACTAATGTACTCCATCACAAAATAAACGCGAGTTTCTGTTTGAAAACAGGCGTGAAGGTTCAATAAGAATGGATGGCGTTCTTTGTTAGCAATCAGGAAAACTCGTTTTTCGGAACGGATGCTCTCGACTTCGTCATTTTCTATGATGAATTCTTTCTTTAAGACCTTGATTGCGTATAGTTGTTTTGTAGCTTTTGTTTCAGCGAGCATGACTTTCCCAAAATTTCCCTTTCCAAGGACTGCAAGAAAGTTGAAGTGATCCAGGCCAATTTTACGTGATGGCTCCGACCGCGGTGCTTTGGTTGGCTGTGTTGGCTGTGGCGAACTCGAAATTGGTGTTGTGTAGTTTGTGGACTTTTGTAGTGTTGGATTTCCGGTAGGGGCATATGGTTGAATCTGAGCATGGGGGGGTATTGGATTCGTCGGAGCTGTCTGTGGCGGTAGCGGTAGTGGCGGGGGTGGCGGAGGAACATAGCCTACGGCGATGCGCTGTTGTTGATCTTGGACTAAAGCTGGATTAATAACAGGTTGTTGTTGCTGTTGATACATCGTAGGAAGATTAGGCATCATCGCTGGGTTATATGGGGCCGGCTGGACAGTGGGACGTCCACCACTAGCAGGACGGGAACCCGTAAGTGCAGTGATCGCAGCCGCCGCCGCTAAAGAGTTAGATGGGGACCTTTGGCCAGATTGCGGACGAGCTTGAGGTGGGGGCGGGGGCGGTATTGGGCTATATGGCCCGTATGCTTTGGCCGCAGCATTGTAGGCGCCTTTCCCATCAAAACCTTGAGGTTGCAACGTGTCGAATAGCGTAGACTGACCAGATATAGAGGAAGTAGGGGACTGTGTTGATTGTGTGCTTACTGGTGTCATCCGGGGTTCTGATACTTGTGAATCCACAAGTGACTCGGTTCTGGAACTTTGAATCGAGGTAGGTCTGGTACTAGTGGGAGTATTTTGGCTTGGTCTAAGAGTCTGGGTAGCCATATGGCTAGAGCTTGAAACGCCATTTCGTTTCATTTTACCCATCTCACTAAGAATACGATTGGCAACCTCCATTGACATCCCACAGAAATCTGGTACAAGATGCGCGCATTGAGCATGGCAAGTAAGTTGGCACTCTAACAATCTTATGTTTAGCTTTTGTGAAAACAAGCGTTGAAATGATCGAGCTTCAGATCTAAGAAAAGCAAAATGTCTAAGGCTTCGAGTCTTACCTGTGCATTTCCTAGCATTTTTCTTTCCAACGGGGAGCATATAGCCACAGTGACAGCACCAGTTAGCTCCGAAATTTGTCGTGGGCTCAAATCTATGTGGAATTCGGTGATTCAATTTCTCTTCTTCGGGATCCGTTTCAGCGTTTGATTTCGAGATGCATTTGGTTACCACTTTAGGATAGCATTTCTTATGGCAAGTGTATTTGCAATCCGCACATTGGTAGCCCACACTATACTTAAGAAAATCTCCACAAAGGGCACACCGCATAATGTTATAGAATTGCTGCTGGACGAATTTATGACCGTAAGTTTCGTGGACCTCTTCCTTTTGCTTCCTGACCGCGCCTTTTCTATTTAACCCAACATCGAATGGACGTTTGTTCTTGTTATATTTAACTGTTTTGAATCAGTAACCATTCTCAAGTAAGAGTGGATTGTTCTTACCGAAGCTGAGTTGCAGGCGAATTTGCCCGACTGGTTCAAGGACAAACCATGCGTCAATCACCACTGGTTTTGGCTCCTCTAATCCTTGGTTAGCAACCCCTGGTATGGCGTTTTGGGGAGTGCCCGTAGATCCGGAAGACAGATTGCTGGCCGTGCGTAATGATGAAGAACCCCCAGTAAGGGTTGGATAAGTCCCTTGTGTTGAAGCCTCCATATTATCCGCGCTGACCCAGCCTGTTGCAGATATATCCTGCTCGATGCGCTTTCGCCTTTGTTCCTCTACGATATCAGACAACCGGACCCACATCAGCCCGATTGGGAGATGATGATCGCCTGATCTATCATAGACAGTTATTTCTATTTCATTAGCTTTGTCAACATCAACTTCACTCGACTCATCCCAGCGGTCAGTCTTCGACGGTTTTGTTTTTGTTCTTACTACGTCTTCTACCTTGACGGTGACAAATGTCTCAGGTCCGCGGGAGAATCGGGAGGTGGCTGCATGGTCAACATCTTTGACTGCCAATATCTTTATGTGCAATCTCCCAGTTAGGGGCCGGCGGATATTTGGAGCATTGATACTGTCATCTATGGTCATCAACCCTCGTTAGCCGGCCATTTCGCGACTCATGATACAGCTCTAATCCTAGGAGAATTTTTCTCTATAAAAAAGAAAAAGAAAGGAAACTTACCATCGCCTTGAGTATCACCCTCTACATCAACATGTAGGTCCTCATACCGTTTAAGCGCTTGTTTAAGAAGATGAATTTTTTGATTGCTTTCGACGCGCTTTGAGTCCGCATCCGCTCTGCTTCGGCGATCACCTTCCATTTGGTACAACTTGGCCATCTTCTCAATTCCTTCTTTATACTGCTTCTCCACGCTCAGCTTAAACTCAAGCTGTGAAAGCATCAATGTGATTCGTGGCCCAAGGTAAGGCGAGTCGTATTTGATGAGGTCTTTTGCAAATATTTCAAGACATCAGTGCTAGTAGCTAATGATAGAATCAGAAAAACATCACTAAACAGACCTAGTTTAGAGTAGTTGGGACGACTCTTCGACATCCCTGGGCCGGGTTGGGCAAAAGGGGGCTTTGGGCCGCCACCTGGAATCGCACCGTAGACTGAGTCGGGTTCTTGAAGCACATCCCTCTGGCTCTTGGGAGGTGGTGTAGGAGGGCTCTCAGAAAACGTATTGGTTGATGTGAGGGACAAGCTATCTATCCCAGCACCCACGCTTTGAATCTGCTTGTTTTGGAGGTCGCGGATGACACCTTCGAGGTAATTGATATTACTTTGCGATTCTCGAATCTTTGAGTCGAGGCTCTGTTGAACGCTCGCATTGTCGGTCGATTGACGCATGGAGCGCGCGGCAGTTATAAGTACACGTTCCCGTTCAATTTTCTGATGGACCCGATCGATCTTCTTATGGACCGATGTGGCGGCATCGTCGTCGCCGGCACCGCCGGTATTTGTGGCTGGAACCTGCATTTTCGGGGGACACCTTTACAGCTCCGCCAAATTCCCGGGACTGTAAGCCTGAGCGAAGTGAATAGTCGATGCAGTGGAAGGAGTTAATGTCACGCAGTGCGTGATTTTTTCAATTATAGCGGATACCTCAAAGGTGTGACCAAGCGTTAGGATTAAATTCCTTGTGTAGTAATGGGGGTTCGATTTAAAAGGATGATGAGATGAAAAGTTGATTTTGGGGGACCCGGAGAATATGAGTGCTTTGCTATCAAACACAAAATGCCATAGACATGAAGCTATTTAGCCCCCAACTGACATGCGAGTTATCTCGGATGCTTTGTAGAACTGGGAGATTTGAAGACCCGCGTATTTGTAAAGAACAAGATATTGAAAGGAGGAAAGGGCGATAGCTGGTGGGGGGATAGCTGGTAAGAAAGCGCGAGAGGCTGGAGGCGGGGCAGCTATCGCTGAGGATGCTTGTCTGCCAAGACTGCTTGCCTTTTCTTGCCCGACCTTTTTTTTCTTCGCGAATTTTATATCAACAATATGCAACAACAAACATTTCAAGGTCACTCTCCAAAAATCTGGTTACGAAACTACTTATCTTCTTCCCCGTAAATAAGAAGTTTTATCAACTCCTGCTTGGGCTCTGGGCGCTTGCTACTTGCTTCCTTGGTCACCTTAGTCGGTTTATAGAGTCCAAACCAGTTTCTGAGACCAGTAATATGACCTAGTCAAGCCGATCGCTGGTTTTTGGACTTTCGCTCAGAACCCGACATCTTTTATTTCATATATTCTGTAAGCCTCGATAATTCCCTAAGTAACCCATTTCTCTCTGAAACATCTGGTAACCCGGGGGAATTCTTCTGACCCTGGTAATCTGCCCAATTATAACGGACATGGCTCACATATCATGCAGGACGCCTTGGTATTTTGCGATTCACCCTTTAACCTCTTCTTCCTTTCCTTCTTCTTTTTTCGCTTTTCCTTTCTCTCCTTCTTCTTTTTTTCCCCTTTCTTTAGCGCCCCGATGCATACAAACATCAGTACGGATCCTCTATTCTTCAAACACGTTTCTTATCTTTGGGCACCTGATCTAGAAATATCGCCACAATGTCGTCCCTAACGGGAGCCACAACCGTGGTCAGAACGAAGTCCCTTACTAGGTCGCTCCGGCCTGTTACTCGGTCTCATTTGCGCCTTCGTTCTATTTCAAAACTTGCCAGAAAAACAACCACCGACAACCCACAAGCGCCCATGCTGCCAGACAATCTCCCTGATCCGGCTACCATTATTCAGCCCTACTATGAACAGGAACAAGCAGCTGCGCTGTTGGATGTTGAAGCAAAAATTTCCCGTTCCATCCCAATCCGATGGAAGGCGAGAAGGCAAGATGATTTTAATATCCCTTATTTCACCGACTTATCGAGGGTTGACACTTTCCTTGACACGGCGGTTCATGGGATACCAAAATCAGGACGGTGGCCAAGTCAACCAGTACCACAGATGGAGGACGCACAGTTTAAACAAGGGGAAGAAGATGATGAGAACAAATTAAGAGATCTATCCCGTCTTACAGGACTACCTATATCCTATCTTGAAATCCTAAAGGTTCGCGAATTGGTCTCCCACCGGGTCTCGAATCAAACAAGGCTGGGCAAGATAGCCAAGCAATATGTTCTCACAGTAGCAGGTGATGGAAACGGCATGATTGGAATAGGAGAAGCTAGTTCCACTACAGGGGAGCTATCCACTCGTATATCTCAATATCAAGCCATCAAGAATCTGCGGCCAATAATACGATACGAGGATAGAACAATATACGGCGATGTCAAGATAAAAATGGGTGCAGTTGAGCTGGAGTTGATGTCAAGACCCCCAGGTATGATCTTCCTTTCAAAAAACGCTTCGTTACGAAAGGGAGATCCTATACTTACCGAGAAATATAGGTTTTGGTCTTAGATGTTCACAGTACATATTTGAAATTTGTCGCTGTGCGGGTATATCAGACATTGCAGCAAGGGTTACGAGATCAAGAAACCCGATGAATGTGATCAAGGCTACTATACAAGCGTTGACAATGCAGAAGACACCAGGTTAGTAGAAATCGAGACGTCTTTTGATCATTCTCCAATGCTAATTTGATAATCGAAAATACAAACTAATCTGAATTGTAACAGACTTCATAGCCCGGGGACGGGGGAAAAAGATAGTTGATGTTCGCAGAGCATATTACGGTAAAGGTGTTTATTAAAGTACCATCAGTTAAACTGTTTCCATTTCATTCGACTACCTGTCTTGTCGATTCGGTGAACTCTCCTGTATCTGTAGTATTTATACACATTGGTATTTAGCAATCCATGTTTCGGGGAAACAATTATAGATGGGCAGCTTCTAGAAAGAATCTGTTTGCATGAACACGAAATCCGACACACCTTTGCTGTCCTCGTACTGAAGTTCTTGCTGGAGAACAATGCTATAAACCGATGCTTTCATTAGAGTGCTGATTAGACCCGTTTTTCGTTCGAGAAGTCGTAGGGAATCAATTGTTTGCGATGTCGGTTGGTTTGCCATTGTGCCGATTGTGCCCGAAAGCTGTATTAGAGGTGGTATTAGCGATACGTAAAAGTCTCAATTATAGAAGCTAAATCTCATTAAGCCTTTTCTGTGGGTGCTTAGCTGATGCTCCTACCCTACAAACACGGATACCGTATATAAAAGTAAAGAAGAGTATATTTAGCAAGATTTATGTGCTACTTACCCTGTTCAGGCTCTGGAGAAGGCAGCGGTATTCGTCAAGGATTTCTTGCTCGAGTAGGGAAAGCCCGCTCAGTCGCATATTTATGGTGGGGTTAATCAAATCGATGTCCCGAGATTGGAATGTTGACAGAAATGGTTAAAGATGCCAAGTACCTAAGTAAAAAAGCACCAAAATAAGTACTTACTTATGTAAGTACTTGGACGTTTGAAGGGGGGATCACGCAAGCACTTAAGCAAGTAAGCAAGTAAATAAATATTTTCGTGACAACTTTAGTCGACTTAAGTCATCAGCAATTGCTAGCAAGCGCGTGTCGCGGCGTTGTCGCGGCGTTGTCGCCTGTGTTAGCTGGAGACAAGGGTTCTTGACCAGGACTTAAGCAGCAGCTACTTTGACCAATACCGAGCGTGGCGCACCTAGAATAATCAACGTTGTCATCCCCGTCATTCGCCTCTACAGATTCGATTCTATCGCAACCGTTACAAAAGCACCAGCATGCGCCCACAAGCCTCTCGTTAACTGAATCGCCCTCTCCGGATCGGTCTTGTAGCCGGCGTCCTTCTCGTCCTAGTTTATATCCACACGCGCACACTCTGTCGCCAAGCTTAGGACGCTTTCCCAACCGAAACCATGGCGTCTAAGATTGTAAGCTTATCGATGCATCGAATCTGGGTGTCTGCATTTAAGTCTTTATTGGCGGGAGCTAATGGCCTACTCGTTTAACAGTGGAAAACGTTTACTTTTTTTGACTCCTCTGCTTTTAAAATCCCGGTGGATGAGTTTCAAGATGAGGTTTAATCCAATTCTATCAAAAGCTTTGTGGTCCGAGTTTTACATCGAGCACGAATACCTAATTATGAATATCACCAGGGATCTCAAATCACAAGCATGTGTTCGGGAATGCGTTTCATTCTACTAGGTTTATCTAACGGTAACATGGTCGCTATATCCTCAAAGTATCGCAAAGCTATCTTGTGGAAAGCCCATGATGCTAGACCAATTACCCATGCGATCTGTCTCGAATCTCATCGCGTGCTCGTTACAGTTTCGGTATGGACCTTCCAGGAACTCCCATGAGCCGTATTCTTACCTTTTACATGGTGGGCTACAGGAAGACCTTATAAATCCACCTGAGATGAAAGTTTGGATGCTCAGTGGCTCCGAGAAAAGGACGTCCTCGTTCCAGCTCCAGTCTACGCTACAAATAAACACACAAACAATATTTCCTGTAAGTTTCCGTCGGCCTTCTTTATATTAGGAACCATGCCATATTCTCAGCAATAGCCTTTTCTATAAGCCTCAACTAACTCGTTTGTGAAAGATGACATGCTTTTCAATAACCCCTGACCTGTCAGATGTTGCTGCTGCGTTTGCAAATGGTGTGGTTATCCTGCTTCGCGGAGACCTCGTTCATGACCGGGGAAGTAAACAAAGAGTAATATTCGAGTCGGATGAACCCATTACTGGTATCCAATTCGCCGAAGAAAACGACTCATACACCTTATATGTCACAACCGTAGAACGAGTGATGACAATCAAAACATCAATTCGAGGACATATACCACCCCCGAGAGTCCTTGAGACAACAGGCTGCGCTTTGGGTTGCCTCACTATGGATAAAGTCACGGGAAATGTTCTTGTTGCAAGAAACGATGCGCTTTATTACTACGGTCCTGATGGCCGCGGTCCTTGCTATGCATACGAGGGCTCCAAGAGCTTCGTTGGTTCTTTTGGGTCTTACGTAGTACTCCTATTACCACCCCAAGTCTCCTCTTCGACCAATACTATCGGTGCCACGAGTGTGCGCAATATCATCGGTCCTAAACGCGAGAACGTGTTTGAAGTCAGTACATTGGTAATCTTAGATACGGAGCTTCAATTCATTGCGCATACAGAGCCTTTCACAGGTGGTGTAAAGGGTATTTTGTATGAATGGGGAGATATTCATATCCTTACCTCTGACAGCAAGGTATGCCAATGATATGACGTTTCTTTGATTTAATCGTATTCTCACTAACCTTAACTCTGATAGATTATTAAATTGAAAGAAAAATCGCTTCCAGATAGATTAAATCTCCTCTACCAACGCGACTTGTATCCCACAGCACTTAAACTTGCCCAGAAATCTGCAATCGCAAGCACCGAAATTACACAAATTAACTGTAGATACGCGGATTTTCTCTTTTCAAAGGGAGATTATGATAATGCGATGCAGCAATACGTACAAGCTGTTGAGGGCACTCAGCCTTCACAGGTGATACGTAAAGTAAGTCAGCCTAATGCGCAACATTCTGGTGATAAATTTCTAATTTCGTAGTTTCTTGATATCCAAAGGATCCCAAACCTTATTCAATACCTTGAGGAATTACATCGTCACCCTGGATACGTAACTACAGAGCATACCACCCTCCTTCTAAACTGCTATGCAAAGCTAAAGGATGTTGACAAGCTGGAGAATTTTATCAGAGCTGATACAGGTCAACGGTTCGACCTTAATACGGTTATTTTGTTATGCCGCCAAGCTGGTTACTTTGCTCAAGCAGTATACTTGGCTAGAAGAAATTCTCAGGATGACGTTGTTTTAGATGTCTTGTTGGATGATATGCGAAAATTCCATGATGGGCTAAACTTCCTCATGACTTTAGAACCATACGTAGTAAGGCAACTCCAAAATATCTCCGTATGTTACAAATGACTGATATTTTCTCAAGATGCATAGGAATCTCATGAAATGGGGTCGATTGCTCTTGGATGAAATGCCAAGAGAGACTACCGCCATTTTTATAGAATACTATTCTGGGAAGTACGTTCCTCGTGAGGAGCTTTCTCGCGATGATTCTGCAGTGTCTCAGCCAGCTTCAAGCGGCATTCAAGGTTACTTATCACAATTTCCATACCTTGGAAATCCCCTGTCAATATCTTTATCTGCTACAGCTGCTCCTGAGATAAAAACCCCTCCAACAAGAATATTTCCCTATCAACCCGACGCTCCTCAAACTATATTTTCCTTATTTGTGGATCACCCTCTCGAATTTTTGGAATTTCTAGAAGCAACTTCCGTTGATACGAATGATCCAGAAACACTCTTGGAACTTCGTTCAACACTTTTTGAAATGTATTTGCACCATGCGAGCCAGGGCAAAATAGAAACCAGTGAAGCCTGGCGCGAAAAGGCTCGGGAAATGCTAAAGAAGGACGGTGCGGACTTGGATACTTCTGATGTGCTTTTATTATCTCATCTATGTGGTTTTAAGGAGGGTACGACACAGGTTCGGGAAGACCAGCAACTTCTGTTTGACATATTTAGGTCGTATACGACTTTGAATAATACTGCCGGCGCGATGTCAGCCTTGAGAAAATATGGAGAGATAGAACCCCAGCTTTACCCAGCTGCCCTGGCATATCTCATCTCAAGTCCAAAAGTGTTGGAAGACGCGGGGGACGAGCTGTTAAAGGTTTTAGAAGTGATAGAGAAAGAAGGCCTGATGGCACCACTACAGGTCGTGCAAATACTTAGTAAAAATAACGTTGCGACAGTTAGAATGATTCGGAGGTATCTAAGTGGCATGATAGAGAGAGAGCGCCAAGAAATCCAGCAGGTATGTTATTTTGACTTTTCGAGTCTGGGCGAGGCTCATTGATGAGAATTAGGATCAAAGTTACATCGACGGATATCGCCAAGATACAATCGCACGCAAACAGGAGATCGTTGATCTAGAAGAAAGGCCGGTTGTCTTTCAGCCTGGCCGTTGTTCATTTTGTGGGACTAGTCTAGACCTCCCAGCAGTCCACTTCCTTTGTAAACATTCTTTTCACCAGAGATGCTTGAATGTAACAGGCGAGCCCCCGGAGTGTCCAACCTGCACATCGGGGAATGCTGCAATCAAGGCTATACGACAAGGTAGGTTTGCTTTAGTGGTTCTATTGCTTTTTTTAAAAACGCGAATTCTGACTTTATATCGCTTTATAGCGCAGGAAGAAGCGGCGGATTCGCTGGGCATCTTTAAGACTGCAATCGAAGTAGCCCCAAAAAACAGGTTTTCGACGATTACTGACTTTTTCAATCGAGGTGTCATGAAAGATCATATCGTGTAGCTGAAAGAGTTCGGTTTATTAAACCTAGATTAAGTAAGGCTCTTGGACTTTATCTCGTTGATCAGATATGCCTACCCGAAGCCTCCAAAGTTGAACGATGGATGCATCCGTGCTTCTAATAGAATTGCTTACACTGTAATGGCAAAGTATTCTTCGGAACGCTATACTTCTTATCTAAATTTTTCTCACGCCAATTCTTTTTTTGTCCTAAAATTTTCATATTCTTTAGTATATACTTCCGCAATCGGAATGGCCGTCGTGAATATTCCTTTGATTACGAACGTACAGTTCTAAGACAAAAAGATTTCACAACACCACAAAATTTTCAATTTACGCGTCGATACGCCTGACCACTACCACCACTACAACCACCATCACAACCACTACTAGGGACAAATGGTACCAGAAAATGTCCCAATATTATTATTGGGTACCTGTACCTCTAACTGTATGCTTACTGATTTTCAAAGAGGCGCTATTATTGCCATGCGTGTGAGTGGATGTAGTAATACTGAAACGGCATGCGTCCTTGGGCTCGATCGGACTACTGTCTAAAAAATAATAAAAAAGTCACTGAAGCAAAGCTCCGCAGAAGTCTAAAAATTACCAGGGTGTCTAAGGAAGATTAGTGTATGTACTGATAGGCTGTTATGTCGTTCTGCTAAACTGAACAGATGGCAGTTATTAGCTGAATTGACGGCTAATATTATTAATGGTGCTATTAGTAAGCGTACTGTATAATGGTGGTTTAAGGAAGAAAATATTTGGAAATGGAGGGCGAAATAGTGCCTCAGGCTCACTGAAAAACATGTTAAACAATGGTTGGAGTGGGTATGGTGTTATAAAGACTGGATAGTGGAAGACTGGTGCAAGGTGATCTGGAGTAATGAATGTTGGGTGGAGTGTAGTAGTGACTTTAATACTGTTTGGGTGTTTAGAATATTAGTAGAAAAGTGGAATAAAGAGTGTATTAATGTTAAATGGAAAGGTTTTGATGTAAAGGTTATGATCTGGGCTATGTTTGCTGGTGCTGTATTTGGTTTAATTTATATTGTGGAATAGACTATAACTGGTGAATATTATACTAATAGTATGTTGGCTGAATATCTGCCAGAATTCTATGAATAGTTGGTAGATGAACTGGGCTAGGCTCCTATATTTATGCATGATAATGCCCCAGTATATAAAGCTTATGTGGCCACAGATTGGTTTGAAGAATATGGTATAATTGTTATGAGGTGGCTACCCTATAGTCTAGATCTTAATCTAATAGAACATGTCTGGTGGTATCTGAAAGACCAACTACACAAGCGCTACCCTTATATTAAGGATATAAAAAATAAGGATGAGGCTGTCAGAGTGCTTAAAGCTGTTTTAGTAGAAGTATGGCAAAATTTGAATAATAGCTACTTTAAAGACCTTGCGGCGTCAATACCAGCTCATTGTAAAGCCATCATCAAAGCTAAGGGCTGGTATACAAAGTACTAGTTATCAATTGTGTTGTCAACTATTAGATCTCTGCTTTTGAATGGTATCAAAATCATGTAATTTTAGCTATTATTGGTTGTGCTGCTGTAAGTTGAATTTAGGCACTGATTTTCGTTGCGCGTTTCGTTTGCCGATTTCGTGAAATCATTTTGTCCTGTGACTGTAGCTCCATAGTTGATGTTGCTCCGTGACTTCAGCTGTGCAGTGTTAATAGAAGTGAGAGATGCCAAGGAATTCCTCTCCTCGAGTCCTGTACTTGTGTTGGTGTCCCTAAGTTCCAGCCGATTCTTGCCAGTCGTCCTGCATGTCAAATGAAGATATCTAGCTACAGCGGGTACGACTCCCATTGAGAAATGCCTGTATACTTCTTAAGTACTTAAGTAGTTAAGGACCTGCTTACTGAAGCAAGTATGTATCCTGAATCGTTTTTAAATACCTTAAATTAAGGATCGAAGTACCGAGGTCCTTCTTATATAGGTAACTTTGAAGATTCGGGAGTCCACAAATATGCCTCCGAGCTTCGTGAATATACTTCTAGCTTCGAGCATGTACAGATAAGTAATTAAGGGCTCGGGTACTTGGGCTTTCTATGGTAAAACCGAGAAAGTCATATCTAGAGGTGGTTCCCCTGCAATGCGATGCGATTTGTAGGACATGTACGTTGGTTCATGGTTAAATTTAAAGTCAGTTTTGCTTGGGTGGCTGAGCTGAGTAATGATGAGGTTGACTGAGGATGTATAACAACTCTCCTTCCTGCCCTTTCATCTCCCTCTATCCTATCCGAATCTTCTCACCCCGATTTATTTCGCGGAAACGTCTACTTATATTTCTCTTGCTATCCCCGAGCTACTTAGCGCCACCGTGTAGTCATAGTAATTTCCTCCGTACCCTCTCGTCCCTTTTATGCCAACCTAATCATCCCTCCCCCGGTCCATAGCCATCGCTGGTGGTAAACCCAATCTTCTTATGCTTCGATCCACTTTACGACAGAGGTTGCTGCTATAGTGACTCTTCCACACCATTTTGCGCCAATCTTCAGACATTTTCGATCTTGAAACTGTAGTTCATACGCTGGCTCTGCGATAGTTAGGGGCACCGGAAGAAAGCCCACATCCGCTCAATCACATCGCCGCATCCTCGTCCAAAATGACTCAATTGTTTGGATCAAACTCTCCTGGGCCTTCTGAGAAAAAGGCGAATATGGCCGGCCAAGCTATTAATGGGTCCAAATCTGCGCAATCAAACTTTTCTACTTCGCATTTCCCTCAAAAACTGAAGAACTTCTTTCGAATAACTAATAGCGGACATAATTCCCCAAATCACGAAACGTCGCAGTCCACTGGTCTCCACCCCTTCCGGCAGACGCGTCTCTTTCGTGGACGTAGTCCCTCGTCGGCAAGCACAGGGACCGCTCTAGAGCCAGTGGACATATCTCCAACTGCCCATGCAAACCCATATTTTGCTCACCAAGGCCCTCCTGCAATTCGGCATCACCATGAAAGTAGTCGGCCTCCCTCACCACCAGAGACTCCAAAAGGTAGTGGTATAGCTACCGTTGGGGACGCGAATAGTAAGAAGGACGAGATGGCTAGAAAACTTCGGAGGGTAGCATCCGCTCCGAACACACAAGGCTTATTCAATGGTGTGCCCGGATCGCCTAACCGACCAACGACTACCGAATCAAAAAACGGGCTTTTAGCTCCGGGGTTTTCGCAGGGGTCGCCTCCTTTGACTGAGGGGCACCTAAAGACCCCTCTTGATTATACCCTTCCGGTAGCTCCATTTAAAGACGAGCAAAGATCGAATAATGTTGCTTTCAGAAGAACCTACAGTTCAAACTCAATAAAAGTACGGAATGTGGAAGTTGGCCCTCAAAGTTTTGATAAAATAAAGCTTCTTGGTAAAGGAGATGTTGGCAAGGTATATCTCGTCCGTGAAAAGAAGTCAGGGAGGTTGTACGCGATGAAAGGTGAGTGTTTTTGGTTTTTAATTGAAGATATAATATTGGACCAGGAACATAGAAAGCTTACATGCCCTGATATAGTTCTTAGCAAGAAGGAGATGATCAAGCGAAACAAGATCAAACGCGCGTTGGCTGAACAAGAAATCTTGGCCACAAGTAATCATCCATTTATCGTTACTCTATACCACTCATTTCAGTCCGATGAACATCTCTACCTCTGCATGGAATATTGTAGTGGCGGTGAATTCTTCAGAGGTAATTAATTACACATTACCGTCACCTTACAAATCGAACTTCATTGGAGGTACTGACAATGATGAAAGCTCTTCAGACTCGGCCGGGCAAGTGCATACCAGAAGATGATGCCCGGTTTTACGCAGGCGAAGTGACAGCTGCTCTTGAATATCTTCACCTAATGGGATTTATATACAGGGACCTTAAACCCGAGAGTAGGCGACTAGCCCAACATTATCTGCCCCGTCTCTAAGTCGCTCATTAACGGCGCTATATAGATATTTTATTACATCAATCAGGTCACATAATGCTCTCCGATTTCGATCTTTCAAAGCAGTCTGATCCGGGTGGTGCCCCGACTATGATCATCTCACGAGTTGGCAGCTCGTCCCATTCTTTACCTACAATAGATACAAAATCCTGTATCGCTGATTTTAGAACAAATTCTTTCGTTGGTACTGAGGAATATATTGCGCCTGAAGTGATCAAAGGTTGCGGACATACAAGTGCGGTTGACTGGTGGACTCTGGGAATACTGATATATGAGATGCTCTATGGAACAACACCATTCAAAGGCAAGAACCGAAATGCAACTTTTGCGAATATATTGCGTGACGAAGTCGGTTTCCCCGAATCGGCTAGCTCACCGCAGATATCAAGGTAGGCAACATCATTTGACATTTCACCTCTGAAGTTAAGGCTAACGCTCAGCAGCACTTGCAAATCTCTAATCAAAAAGTTATTAGTCAAAGATGAACACAAGCGACTGGGATCGCGAGCTGGTGCTTCCGATGTAAAAGCACATCCGTTCTTTCGCTCCACCCAATGGGCCTTACTTAGACATATGCGGCCCCCCATGATCCCAACCGTTGGCAAGGGTGCCGACGCCGTCAATTTCCGTCTCGTCAAAGAGAGCGAGAGCGTTGATATCAGCGCGACGCGCAATACAGGTGTAGAGCAAGATGCGGTTACACCTGGTGAGAATGGGATTGACCCTTTTGAAGACTTTAATTCAGGTAACAACTTAGTTTTATTTGTTCTATCGTCTCCTTTTCAAAACGAACTAACAAGCTTGACTAGTCACCCTACATCACGACGGAGATCATGACCATCACCATCATTTGGATGTAGAATTTGATAGCCAAAAAAAGGCCGGGAGTATGTCACGAGCATCCTAATGATACCAAGCTTGCAGGTCTATGGAATAGATGCTCTAGTCGACGATACCGTCTGATTGTGACCGAGAATGTTCATTTTTTTGCTGGTTCTTAGCTATCACATCTATAACCTTCGTGTAACTTGCTCCGAATCGCGATGTACTGGTTTTTTGGGATATATGGGGGAGACCGGGGAGGTCTAATGTGAAAACAAAAGAAGATCTGGTGCTGTACCACTGTAGGATATTGGTAACATGGGGTTGAGGAGTTTAGCGTTGCATTTTGTTGGTTTCTTTCGTTCTATTTATTCAAGTATTTATATTCATAGTATTATTTGTTGAAGAATACTGGCCGAGTTATGATTTGAAATATATACTTCAGTGTATCATATACGATAAAAGGGACCAATTTGATTGACTAGCAAAACCGCATTATTTGGTCAAAGAGAGACGAGGAATGTGAGAACTCGGATTCGGGAAATGTATTATATATAAACTCTAAACTGTGGAAGCGCCTAGTGCAGTTACAGCGGTGTGGGTGTCGTATTTAACTTCTGGGGAAAAAAATCCAAATGCTCGGATATTCGAGTATTGTAGTGTTAGCCAAGGCTTGTGAGAGAGTATTTGTGGAGACGAGCGGCGACAAGGTGGCACTTTTGTTGACTGGATCTATTGTCTGTAGGCGAAATTCTATTTTTTCGAGAGGCATCTGTGACAATTCCGATGAGAAGCTCTTGGCGAAAGGAGACGACACCATATGACGAATTGAGTCGATAATTCGATCTTGGAAGGCGTCCCTAAGGCGTAAGTTTTCATCCCTTATCAGGTATTTGTCAGATCTGGACGAATTATGGGTGGAGTGGAGGGGAAATGATTGGAGTAGCACATTTCTATTGTAATCGTGGTTTTGGCATCATCAAAAACCCAATCGACGGTCCAAACGATGGTAGATTCTGAATCCGGACCGCTTTTGAAAGGCTGGGTCAGCGATCTTTTCATATTTGGGAGATTGAGATGTGAGAGGGCGTGTGTAACGTGGAGGGGTTGGGTAGATTGATTGGTTACCATTGGCGGGAAGATGTTTTGTTTCGTTTTGCACGCGACGAGTTCGGGGGTGCGTTGAGGACACGGACACCTTGAGCCAGGCAGCGCTCGCGAGTCTGCTTGTCAGTGGGGGGTCGCAACTGGAGCTGGTGCTCCCCGGTGGTGTCAGTGGTGGGAGTGGCACGGTTCAAGGAACGGTGGATGGAATCGAGAAAATCAAAATCGGCGGCGACTTGGTGTGGCTGTTGCAAATCGGATTTCGTTTTGAAGGCGCTCGGACGCCGTCGGCCATCACAGGAGGCTCGCAGCTTGTGTCTTTTGGAACAGGCGACAGAGCACGTTCTGGCAGGGCAAACGGGGCAGGCGTACTTAAAGTCGGCTTCGAAGCAGACTGAGCATAGCCTGGAAGAAGATGAAGGACCAATGCTACCCTGCATCATCGACGCGGCGTCGTCTCCTAGCTACTTGAATCTTGCCTGAACAGGTCAGTTAGAAGGGACCCTTGCCGTGTAATGTAAATATATGTTATCAATCATTCATTGATACGCATATTATCGTATATAACCCCTCCTTTAATTTACCCTTATTTCCTCCTTTCGTACCCTCTCCCTCTCCCTCTCTCTCTCTCTCTCTCTCTCTCTCTCTCTCTCTGTTTCTTTTTTTTTTCCCTTTCCCCTTCTGATGGGATGGTGTGAAATAATCGGATGGATATATATGAGAAGTTTACTTGGTTTGCGATGATTCAAGGATCCGGGTTGAGGGGTGAAGAAATCTCAATTAAAACACGCAAAGAGTTTGAGAATGGTGGAGAACTTTCAGCCCAACCAGCCAACCAGCGGCGGCGGCGGCGGCCCAGTGCAGCGCGGGACCCAGCCCGTGTCCTCAAGAGTTCAGCATGCAGGTACAGGTACCTTGCAGTGCGGTGGAATGGAAAATCAATGAAAGGGGGTCCAATTTCTATACATTCACCAAAGTTATTTCTCGATGGATTTGAGGACGAATACCAAGTGCTTCGTATGCACGTACACAAGTATCTAGATAAGTATATTCGGATGGTCTGGATGTGTTGGTCTCTCTAGACTTATAATGTTCATGGAGTATGTGCTTCAAAGTTGGTAGATGCCACTGTGTGATTGATCGATTCAGCATTTCTTAGTTAAACAGATGTAACGTAAACTGATTTGATTTGATTTGATTTGATTTGATTTGATTTGATTTGATTTGATTTGATTTGATTTGATTTGATTGATCCGATCTGGATTGATCCATCCTCTGCATCCCTTTGTTGGGTGTGTTCCTTTCCCCTTTTCCTCTTCCCCTGTACCCATATTGCATATGCCCTCAATTAATTATATGTGTGTGTAACTTTCCCTCTGGCCCAGCCTAAAGTACTTGTACATCTTATCGGTGTTCCCTCTTGCAATTCCTTTCTGATTTCCCTTCTCCTTCCCATTGAAATATCAAACTTTATCAGTCCACACCTCCCGGGGACGTGTGGGGACGCGGAAACGGTGAGGTCTAGCGACAATTCACGATTAATTTGTACCTCTCTCTCTCCTCCTCATACTCGCACGCTCCTTTTCTTCTCGCTCCGTCAACTTTTCTCTTTTCCTTCGAGTTGCTACTGTTCCGCTCTCTTACTCTTCCCTTTCGTCTTCGGTCCATCAGTCTTCTTGTCGTCTATTTCATTCTTTTATATTTCATCTACACGATTACTTCCCCCTTTCTGTATACCTAGGTGTATAGCTTTGGGTTACCTTATATATTTTGGATTATTTTTTCTCTTTATCGGTTTCTTTCTTTTCCTTCTTCTCTCTCTCTTCCTTTCTCTTCCTGCCTCTTTCTTTCCCTTTTCACCTTCATTATTCATATTTTCAGTAAATATTAAGCGCCGTTCAACCCATATCATCTCTATGCACTAGCCTACTAGAATTATATCCTGAAAGGAAAGGGCTATTGAGGTGAGTAAGTAGATACTTGCATATCGTAAACCGAGTTTCCTGCATGTATCTAATTGTTTCAGCACGCCAAAATGTCTTCACTACACAGGAGACCATCGACTGTCTCGCGACCCCGTTCTGGGAATCCGAGCGGGAACAATGACCGACCCCCAACACGAGAAGCTGGCGATAATCCGCTCCCAATTCCCAGCCGAACCTCTTCGCTACACAGCAGGATCACACAGCCTATACCTGCCACCTTAAACATCAAAGTTACACAAAGGACACCGAAAACTCTAACGCATGCTTACCTTGTATGTGGCGTGGGCAGGGAGCCTTCTCAATGGGTCAAGGCCCCTCCACCACCTCAGGGGAAAATCACCCATATGAAAGGAGCGGTCAGTCAATTTTGGCTTCCTGAAATTTTGGGCAGTAGTCCCCGAGTCGAACAGGAGAATGATATTGCAAAGGCTCTTCATGCCGCCATGAGAGTATGTATCCCATTTGCGAACAAGATACTCGCTCGCAGCAGCTTTATTCACCACATTGTTATTTTTTTAGGCTTGCTTTCCCCAAGATGTGGAAATATGTACCGGTCGAACTCAACCGCATTGCGTGCATCATACATTTGTCTTGCAGCAGGATTCTGCGCAGACTCTTTATGGCATCGCTTTGCGGGTTTGGTCACGAGCAGATGAAAAAAGGGCAGAGACCATACGAGAAATGAGAAAGCGGACAGAGGGCGGTGACTTTTTCGATTCACCTGACGAAACCTATTGGATACCGTACGCACTCAGCTTTCTTTCCAGATATCCCCTTTTCGACCTTTTAGGTGATTACCTGAGAGGAATGTGGATTCACTGGAACAAAGCAACAAATCTCTTCCATGCCGAGTAAGGATCCTTATGAACTATTTTTCAGAATTCGATGCATGTTCTCAGATATGCTAACTGTGGGATTCTGCATTTAGGGAGGTCTCTCGTATACTCTCGTTTCCTGCACCACGTTTAAACGACTTGGTTAGGATTGATATGAAAGATTATGCTCTCTGTTACCAATTTCCGTCATCCCCGACAGGTTTCCAGAATGTGAGTTTCCACGCTCCTAAAGTTGGCCTAGAAAGCCCGCTAATTTGAGTAGTTTTCAATGTGGCCATTGTTTAGCTGCCTTTCTATACCAAACATTGTCGGCGTTATCGAAGCGGCACTTTCACCAACCAGGCGAATTATTTTTGTCAGCCATTATCCCGCGATCTTAACTATCGCGGCAGAAACTGTACGACTTTGTGTTCGTGTATATGAATGGAGTGGTCTATACGTGCCCCTAGTTCATGCACGTCACGCGAAAGACCTCGTCCAAGAACCGGGCCCCTATATCCTCGGGTTTACTGCCGAATGTCGCAGCCTATTCTCTGCTCCAAATGATGCCTTGGTGATAGATCTGGATCGAAATTTTGTCCTTACCAGCAGTCCGCCCTCTGTATTCAGCCCCGGTCAGCGAGCCAAAATGATTTCGCGATTGACGCAGGCCTTGAACGGAGATGTGAGTCCAACGGGTGTTCCAATGCATCTCCGATCTGCATACGCTGGAGGGAAATTAGTCCCTGCAGGTCAGATAATCGTTATGAGAGGAGAGGTTGAGAATATCCATGATCCAGATTGGTGGCGCCAAGATGCCGTCATGGCAGTTTTTGATCACGTCTGCGAAAAGTTGGTATGTAGAAGAAGCTCGAGCATCTAAACAATGGTAAAAACTTACTAACATTTTTGCTCCAGACTCGTAACACTGGTATGAAAGCCCTATTTGGCGGCGCTGTCAAAAAGCCTCTTATGACGAAAGTTTCCGTCCGTCATCTGAACGAGATCATCCGAGAACGCAATCAGTTCTCCCGAGACGCACTCGAAGCCTGGCAGGACTTTATCAACCTGAAAAATCGCATGGATACAGAATTAACTAAGGTTACCAAAAGAAATAACTTTTTGGTGGAAGAACTTGATAGCTGGAAAGCACAATTTGAGAAGTTCCAGGCCTTTGCTGCACAGTTGACTAAAGAGACCAACGACCTCAAGGCGAAGATAGAAACACACAAACGAGAAAACCGCCGACTTTCTACTTTGATAGACCAACAAAAAGACGAAACCAATAGATTGACACTCCGACTCTCCGGCACTGAGAAACAGCGAGACGAAGCATTGGAAGCACTTGTGCTACAACAAGCGGTTGCAGAAGAGCTTGAAAAAGAAAGAAAGAAAAATGGGAAGGAACTCGCAGCTCTCCATCACACCAACGCTAACCTACTCCGCCAGCGGGACCAGGCGCAAAAAGTGGTACTGCAGCTAAGATCTCTTATCGACGGTCAAACAACCCATCTTGAGCACATCGTTCGTTCTTTTGGTGACAATCTGGAGTTGGCAGACCTCGTTGAGGGAGAAGAAGAGGAAGAGGAAGGGGAGCAGGAAGAAGATGAGCCCATGAACTCGTTCGATGCACCTACGAACAATATCAATCAACCTCCTCCAATTCCATTGAGGGCAGAATCCCGGACAAGTCTAGTCACTAATCTTACCCAAGGCGAGGATGTTTCCCCGGAAATGGAACGAAGATTCTTCAACAGCCCCAGAGGTTCCAAACGGTACTCACAAATGAGCCTCAACGATGTTGCGGATCGTCACATTCGCGAGAAAACAGATGCTATTGCTGATATCATTCGAAGTATCTCCGAACAATGTGCCGCCGCAGTTGAAGGTCTACAGCTCGCCCATCGTGCAGCACAAGAAGAACAGATTCTTGCCATCAACACTGCCAGACAAAGCATTTCCGAAGAGGATATACCGGGAGATGCGGATCTGGTGAACGAAACTGAGAATCACCTTCACCCAAGTGATGCCCTTTCTTCCGTTCCTTCTACTCCCGATCTAACGTATCGGTCATCAACCTCGCTCTCAATGGCTTCAACAACTGGTCAAGATCGATTTTCCCTTGGAAATTCACTCGAAATTGATGTTCCGACTAAGATTGTAGAAGCAGAAGATTTGGAAGATGCGGCTATTGTGGCAGATAAGCATGACCCTGATAGTGATGAGTCGGTACTGGAGTCTCAGGGAGACCAGGAATACGGCACTTCTAAGAAGCGATCTATGAGAGATGTTGGGATATTCGGAGTTGAGACGATTCCTAAAACCAAGAGTACTGAAGGCCTTATAAATCGTGCAGAAGCACGGGTCTCCGCTTTTGGTGCAGCTTAGCAATTCTGTAAAGTTTTACCTATGCTTCTTTGTTCCGTCTTTGAATATATTTTAGCGCGTTCAAAATTTTCTTAATTTTTTTGATTTTGGAAGACCTGCTTTTATTTTTAGTTTTTAATTTTTAGTTTTTTTTTTTTTTGGTTTATCTTTACATAAAATGTATTATATTACCATTTTGTAATCGATGACTTACAATTATCATAACACCTTGTGAAGAGTTATCTAGATAAAGCTTTGGAGGTTCGTTGGAAATGGTTGTGTTTTTCTTGATTGCTTACTTTGTGCGTGCCTCCACTGCGTCTAATATCAGCAAAATTCATTATAGCCTCAGGTTTGAATATAACCGTGTGAAGTGAGTGTGCTTTGGCACACCCATACTCCCAATGCCTCTCGACGTAAAACCGTTCTATATACATGTGTACCAAACCACAACTCCCGAAGTACTAAGCATAAGTGTTTGCCAAAGATCTAGACGAAACTTAAGAATAGAAAAGAAACGTTTGAAACCCCACAAAAATGAATTCTTTTCACTGGCACCCATGACAGATAATGATACATAATCCAGCGTAGTCAGATAATTTGCTTCTTGCTCCGCTAGATCTGGTAATTTGTTATAATTTCGTCTTCAACGCCCACGTATTATTCTTATTTTTCACTGGTGTTGTGGATATCGAAAACCGCCGGGGCAATTTCGATGAGGCGGCTAAATGGTGGTGGAGGGAGAACCAAAGAGAGAAGAACAAAAGACACTATAAAATCCTGCATGTTTTCGGTTTTTTGGGTTTCCCAGTCGGCGTGACCCGAGAGCTGGCAGGCATTGAAAAAGTCTTCCCTACTGCTGTATTCACCGCCAAATCAAACAATTCATGAACGCCTTCCATATTTTTACTGCTGCATTCCATATACAGTGCCCCCATGGTTCGAGCAGTTTCTAAGGCTTGTTCGGTTGGCACTGGAGCCAGTCCCTGAGTGCGCAACAAATCGATGGCATTTGTATTGAATCGAAGATCGGACTTGAGACCCACTAAGATCAAGGGAACCGCGGGGCAGAAATGCATTACTTCTGGATACCACTACGCAAGGTGTTAGTAGATTTGATCAATATCTGCATTATATAAACTCATATTTTTGGTTCTTTCTTTCTTTTTCCCTTCAGGGTCATCTGCAACATATCTCGTACCTTTTCCATTATGTTGTCAAAGCTTGTCGGACAGTCTACAGCAAAACAAACAAAAAGAACATCTGTTTCAGGGTAGGAGAGTGGCCTTAGTCTATCATAATCCTCTTGACCAGCAGTGTCCCAGAGCGCCAATTCAATCGGCTTGCCTGTGGGTTTGTGAGTAGTATGTGCAATGTAGTTTTCGAATACGGTTGGAACATATTTCTATTCTCAAGAAGATTTTTAGCGCAGCGCTTCAGGGTCTCATGCTTCCGGTTATGAGCATACTTCTGGAAAGTATCCCTGTGAAAAGCTAATCAATAGGCAAGTCTTTCCACATCCACCATCGCCAACCACAACAAGCTTCTTTGACAGGATTGCGGGAACGCCTGGTCCAACATGTGAATTATCGCCTTGGGTTAGGCTGTTATGAGGTCTAGACATTTTAAATTGTTGAGATGCTACTGTTGAGGGCGGTCCTTATGGCCAGTCAGGTATATTTGATGGAGAGCGAGGAGAATGGGGTTAGGCGGTTGCCAAAGGCTGGCATTCTAGACACCCTGCCTTTTCTGCTAGAATATTGAAGGGCTGTCGCAAAGACGGGTGCAAAGACGGTTGTATCAAAAATTTTCAAGGGAATCCGCAAGCTATCTCTTTGTCGCCGTTAATTTTCGTGGGATCGTAGCTGCTTGTTGGACTTGGGCCTATTGACAATTGATAGGGACTTTTGAGGCAGGGATACCAGTAAACAGTGTTGATAAGGCTACTGAACTCTAAAGCGGAGTGACGACGGCGAAGAGGCGCAAACGGCGAGTTTTGTTGTTGTTGATGATGTAGATGGTTGGTTGGAAAAGGTGTGACCGAGGTCGGCCTAATGGGTAGCTGCCCGTATATCTTGCTGGGCAGGCGTCGACTGGCGGAGCTGGTGTTGTCGTGGTGTTTTGGTGGCTGTGTACTTTCGAGATCGCTTATTGGGCAGTCCTGTTGGCTAGACAACAACGTCAGCGACAACACAGACCCAACATACCCAACACAACCGCACAAACCATCTGGGCAGATCCAACTTTCCACCCTTCCGAATCGATCGATCGCCTGAGCCAACGTTTTGACGCGACGATGGGTAAGGACAACTACGCCTCCGTCGGGGGTTCGCTCCGGCTCAAGGGCTCTGCTGGAATTTCGAAACATAAGCCCAAAAAGAAGAGCAAATCGACAAAACAAATCCTTGCACGAAAGACGGATCACGAACAGGCTGACCAAAGGGCAAGTACCGGTGCCAGTGCAAGCGACGAACAGTTGACCTCAGAGCAAGAAACAGAGCCACCGAAACCCACCAAAACTGAAGCCGAGAGAAAGTTTGAGGAATCAAGGAAGAAAAAAGTAGGCCCTTACTATATTCCTCAGCGAACCACTGCCAGTTTATAAACTAATTGCCTTTGGCACTGTAGCTAGATCAGCAGCTTCTTCGAGATGCTGCCAAATCACACAAGGAAAGAGTTGAAGAATTCAATAAATATTTATCGAACCTGAGCGAACATCATGATATGTAATGACACTTCCAAATATCTTGCTATTTCATCCTCAATAATACCTTTGCGATGTCATACATGCTGATATCACTTACTAATCCAACTTGTAGGCCAAGGATCGGACCGGGATAACACTGACCGATAGGAGCGATCCCAGCGACTCGATTCTCTGTGACTGGGAAACTCTGGTCGAATGGGATTCTGCAGGCATGCTTTGCGATGAATGGTCTTTTATATACAAACCACCCTTTATTTCTACATCCTTAGTCGTTCCAAAAATATCACAAGAACAGCGAATCATTAAAAGAGTGAGCGCAGAAAGTGGGGATGGAGGGCATCGGCAGCGAAAGGAATAAAGAGAATCCTAATAGTGCCAAAAATTCCGTCTTGTAGATACCCATGTGATCATTGTCAAATAATAGCTCCAGAGTATACTATTTCACTTGCTCAAAGCTGCAAAAAGCTCGGTAGCACTCAACGTCCTCGCCCTCGATTTGAAGAAAAAGCCCAGCACCAACGAACAAAACAGTGCCTGGATTGATCTGTATCGTTTTCTTACCCCCACTGCCCCCTTTAACGAAACCAGTACCACGAGTAAAAATAATGATACTAGGCCCGAAAATCCCGTCAAATTCGATCCCGCCGGTCTCAAGGATAGTCCGCGTTACGGCGAATTCTTCGATTGGGGGATCATAGAGCAAACATTCAGCAGTTGTGTCTGGGAGGAATGCCTTGAACGGATATGGAGTCGCTTTCATTATTTGCGCTGATACAGGTGCTGACCGGTAAGTCAGCATGGCGATCAACGTCCTAACATCTTTAAACTTGGGAGTGAAGCCTGCTCTGACAACATTGTCTGACGAAGCCATGCATTCAATGATGTCTACCGAAGTTTGTTAGCTATGCTGTTATCATGGACTAGATGCCGGGAGTTAGTTGTAACTAACCTCCAGACAAGTAAGCATGCGGTTCATTTGCTTGTAGAAACATCCCTTGACCGGGCGATAGTGATACGAAATTTAGAAAGAATGTAGAAAATAAACCGATGTCCAACGGAAACTGATTATTCAACTCAATAATAAGTTCCGCGTAACTTCTTCCGTTAGGAAGTTTAGCACCTCCAGCAAAAGTACTAGATTCGTTCATTGCGGCTTGTACAAGTGATTTCGCACTGGAATCAATCATAGCAGGACTGGCTGTCATCAGCTTTTCATAAAGACTCTTCAGTTCCCGCTTTTGCTCGGACTCATCATGAGAAGAGTTCACGCTCCGGAATAATGCGATTGCGCTTGCGCCTAGCAATTCTGCTAGAGGCTGCACAGTGGACAGGAACTCTTTGATCTCGGACAAGGGGCGGAAACCGCAAAGCCCCGTGAATTGTGTGATTGCAATAGCCATTTCAGGTTTGTGGTTGTCATCTACAGCCCTTGTTAGCACAGTTCTGTTTCATGAAACACATCTAATGTGTTTCTTCAGTACGTACCGGGGTAATTTTTGGAGTCATTCGCATGAAGTTGTTCTGCAAGTCTTTTATCCGGGTGGGCCTGGATACTAAGTGCCTTCCGTATACTCAAAACTTTGAACAGGAAAGGTAACTTGCCAGTGCCGAATCTACTAACGACCGCTGGCCCGAGCAAGCATTCGTATTGAGAAACGAGATCTTGCAAACTTTGCCCTGACTCTATATCCTTGGAGGGCAACGAAGGATGGGTTCCCATCCAAAGCTAGCGCTAAGAGTTAGCTAGGATATAAATCTCAATCTATCTATGCTTGTCAATATGATTGTACCTCGGCATATGGCTTTGATTCCTCGATGACTATGCCCTGGGAAGCGTATCGAGCCGCACAAGAAGTAGAGCCGGTTTTACCTGGAAAAATATTATTCAGCGGTGATCATGAATGACTCGGATACACCGATGTGGTCAATGGCGCAGTAAGAGGGTTCGCAGTTCAGTTTTCCTAGCATACCCCAGTCATAATTGTTCACGCCTGAGGTTTTTCGTTAGTTACGCTAAAAGATATATTATAACAAAGCGAGGACTCATCGACTATGTTCAACTCACCACAACTCAGCTGGTACAACGGGACGGGAAGCGGCATTCTGGCACTATGTATTTCGAAAGATAGTGGAGCGGGGAAATATATAATGTGGCTGGTACACGGTAGTTGGTCAAGGTGATGTTTGAGTAGATCTGCTATGGCTTTGATACTGAAATTTTAGAAAATTCTGGAGCTGTAGCATCGGCCAAGAAACAAGAAGAAAGAGCAGATATTCGTTAGTTGGATCAAGTTTTGAAATCCGATCTTTTCACCCCGCTATGCATGGAGGGAGGGCTGCTACACACAGAGGAGCAATGAAGGCAGAACGTGTTCATTCCAACCCACAGAGGTTTTGTGTTGTGTCATAGCTGTATTAGTGATTACGTAAGTACTCAGTTGCACATATTTTCTACAGACCGTTTTTACTATTCGCCGGACCGCGATCTACGATCGAGATCATATGTACTAATTTGAGAACATCATCAAAATGCCCGATCTTCCATTGTTAGGCAACACGGCAGCTTCGAAGCCTTTCGAAAGGATATTACTCAAACAGGGTGCCGAAGCTCATGTTTACAAATCTGCTTACTTGCTTCACACCCTGCCATGTCTCGTCAAAGCTCGCCCGTCTAAGACCTACCGACATACAATCCTCGACTTTCGACTGACAAAACATCGCTGTATATCGGAGGCTCGACTGCTAAACCGCTGCCGCTTAATGGGAGTTCCCTGTCCCGCTCTTTATTTTGTCGACGACAAGCAAGGCGAAATTACAATGGAATGGATCGAGGGACCATCAGTCCGAGATTTCCTGAACAACGCCTTTGAATTCGGCGTCGAGGGTACCAACGAACCAGATAATAAACTCGAGAGACTAATGGAAGAGATTGGGAAACTAATTGCGAAGCTACATGATATTGAGGTTGTCCATGGTGACCTGACGACAAGCAACTTGATGCTTCGCAAAGTGGAGCAAGAAACGGAAAGTAAATGTGAGGATTTACCGGAGTACGATGTGGTTTTAATAGATTTCGGTCTTGGGCAGGTTTCTGCGAGCGATGAGGACAAAGCAGTGGATCTATACGTACTCGAGCGAGCTTTCTTAAGCACACACCCGAAAGCTTCAGCTCTATTCCGCAGAATTATTGAATCATATACAAACAACTCAGTTTCATCTGCGGTTGTCCTAAGAAGGCTACAAGAAGTTCGACTAAGAGGAAGAAAAAAAAGTATGATTGGTTGACTGAATTCACCAGTTTAGCGGTGGAAATCCTCCAATGTCGGGGTTATGAGCATATGTAATGGTGGAATGCCATCTAGCCATTATTCAAGTTCTATTTTGATGTTGGCAAAATATCTAAGTCATCAATTATGAGAAAATATGATCCTATGTCAGCGTGCTGTTTAAACGAATGTAACCTAGTTTGGTTGCGAGAGAAACTGGTCTAAAGGGCAACATACCCTTTATTTTCAACAACTCCCCTGTCCTGGATTACTGCTGTATATTTGATAACCCATTGTGGGTCTATTCTCCCGAAATTTGTAAATGGCGTGCTGTCTTCTTGGAACAGATGTTGCAATGAAGACGATGGAAGGATGTTGGTACAATCGTTATGAGTGAGCAATTCAATCTTGTGTTCTTTGGCAAAGTGAATCAAGGGTTTCGGAACGACGCAACAATCACGGACGTTGATCTGGTCTACAGACGGTTTGATACGCGTATTTGGGAGGATTTTAGAAAGACGCGGGACTCCAAACTCGGCAAGGCCTATGCGCATAATTTTACCGGATGAGTGGAGACTCTCGAGCGTTCGATATGTTTGTATCCATTCATCGACTTCCTCATCCGAAGGCTCTTTATTCAATGAAAGATCTTCGGCATCAAAGGATATGTTTGGAAACGATACAATCAACAGATCTATGGATGTCACATGAAGCTCCTCAAGCACGTAGTCCAAAGCTGCTCGGGTGTGATTGCATCTGTCAGAGATAGGAACGCCTGGTAAGTAAAATAATTTAACTTTGACGAAAAGTCAGCATTTTTCGTTTAATTTATCCCATGGTTTTTAACTCAAAGCAAGAGAAAAAAAAAATTAAAAATTAAAAATTAAAAATTAAAAATTAAAAAATTAAAAAATTAAAAAAATTAAAAATCAAAACCCACCTGTGATATCATATTCACTTCGCTCCTCGCTCAAACCCGCAGGTTCTGAAAGACCGGGAATGTAAAGATCTCCATTTTTTTGTCGTACCCAAGATGCGATGCCGACTTGAGCGGTGGGGGATGACAGTGAGTCTGTCGTTTGATTGCGCCTTGGCTCGGGTATCTCTTTGAGATTTTGCCGTAGGGAATTTATCAACTCTTGGTTGGATTTCTCGAGAGTTGCAATCGTACGGCTGGTGGTTATTATGTTTCCTGTGCTGAAGACTACGGTAGACGGAACAGGTATCATGGCTTTTGATTTGTCGGGTGATATTAACTAGGGGTGGCTTCTATTCTCTCTCTCTCTATCTCCCTCTTTTTTTTGTTTATTCAAAAGAAAAAAAGAGAAAAGAAGGGGAGGAAGGGAAGAAGAAAGAGAAGAAGGAGAAGAAGGAGAAGAAAGAGAAGAAAAAGAAAGTTAATTCGAATATTCGGCAGCTATCGTCAAGCATGTAGGTTTGCTCGGAAGTTGGGTTGAGAAATAACCTGACTAAGCAATATTATCCAAATATAAACCTTTCTTAATTTGTTATCTCCTACAGTGTATACTTACTTAAGTACTTATCTGATTTACTTAAAAAAAACTCACCCCAAGCAAGCTGCTGTACTGTAATAAAAACTTTTCCCTACTGATGCGATTCTTTTATTGATTGAATCCTAACGATGTAAATTTAAAGCCCCAACACTTAGCTTGGAGTACGTGCTACATAAAAGTAGATAAAAAAAAAAAAACAAGTAATCTGGCTGAGTAATTATTGCATACAGAATCGTAGGCAGTGTCAAATGTCTTCCCAGATTAATAAAATGTCGCTAATAAATGGATCCAAGTAGTAAAAGAAAGCAACAAGTGACGGTGATCTGCCTAGCAATCAAGCGTCATCATCAGTTTGTTGGACCAATTTCAGCCGGGCCTCTTCATCGGAATCCAAGATATCATTCCTGCACGAGACGATGAGAATGGCAACAGCGATCGCATTCCAGATGTCGAGTCCGATATCGGTCCAGTCTAAAACCGCAAGGGTTTTAACGTTCGACCCAGTACTTTCACAACCGAGACTGCTGATCGCTGCGACGCAGTTATATACTGTTACCCCATAAACCACAGTTGGCGTTCTTGAGGATTCGACATCATCTGCAGAGACACCGACTTGTAGGGTTACTTTTCGAGAAAGTTCTTTGTTCTTTGTGTTAAGATCACTGGCCAATACTCTCATTTTACGTTCCGTTCGTTCGCTAGTAGTTTTGGAACTAGCCTTTTTGTTTCGGTTGTAGTTGACAGTGAGTATTGAAGATATGGCTGAGAAAATGACCAGTTTTGGTTAGCGGGCAAAGAGGAGAATATAAGGCATCGTGAGAATGGATGGAGCGAGCATACATATGTCAGCATCTTTCTCGGCCCAGCTGAGAAAGTTTTTTATTTCCTGATAAATCAAGGGCTCGACTGGCGCAGAAGGGTTTATTTCTGTTCTATCGCGGACTTGCCCGCCAACATTCACCAGCCTTTGTAATGCTTGAGAGCCTGGAAATATTAATGCGAACAAGAATAAGGAAAGAGATATTGAAGGTTAGTCCCGTCTTTTCGGTACGAACTGAAACTCAATCTACAAGATCCTCACCCCTGAATTCCATGGACGGAGTAAGCGCGCAGATGAAACTTCTTTCGCCAACTGGGGAGTAGAGAGCCTCAGGGAATGTCGCAAAATCCAAGCGCCATGGCGCTGGCAGAAGAGGTTCCCTTCCACGTCTTCTCAGCCTTCTGAACAACGAGATCTCGCTCTGGTCCCAGTCACCTTGTGCGAGTATCTCTGCCAGCTCCTCACGTTCCTGGGCTTCTGCATCATCGATGGGAGTACCGCTGAGTTCTATCGCGTCCTGTTGGACCTCGCGGGAGAGGGAGCTCTCGCTGGTCTTCGAGGGTGGTTTCGGTTTCGGATGTGCTGATTCGGAGGCTGCGTAGTTTGGATGAATTCGAGGTGAAGTAATATTTCTTGAATCGGAAAAAACGCTACTGGTGGAGCGCCGTCGGTGAGAGCTTTGAGTTGAGCGAAAGACTTTGGCTTTCTCGTTTGGTGAACTAACGGCTGCAGACGAGAATGGGGTGGCGGAAGGTGAAGAAGTAGAGGAATCGGCCCACATGATTTTCGATTGACCGACTGATCGATTGTGTGGGTTTTGCGAATGAATTTGTGCTTGATTACTTGAATACTTGGTCACCTCTTAAGTACTTACCTACTTACTCAGGTGTTCTCTTACTTGACTACTGAGCTGAGGCATGAAAGGTAGAGAGCAGAGGGAGAAAGAATGTCTTTGAGTATAAATTATATGGACATAAGCATCGTCGGGGCTCGGAACCTGGGCAACAGGGTGATTGCGAATCTATTGGTTTCGCGAGAAAGAAACTTGTTTGTTTTCCCCATCAATGGCGAGTAAGTACCCGATCAGATCAAGTTGTATACTGGATACCAAGCAGTTTATGCTGCATGTACATGGACATGAACATCCATGTCCACGACATGGATGAGCCCTCTCTCAGACGCGAGCACTGACCGACCGACTATACTTTGAGTACAAACGTCCGACCAAACAGGACCATGCATGTGCATGGCACCAAGCTAATAAATAGGCTTCACGTTGATTATTATTATTTATATGCACAACCAAAACAAAACGGTTCTTTATTTTTGTTTCTCTTATTTTACTGGCGTGAAAATAAACAATATACCAATAATGATAAATGCCTAAGTATTTGAGTACTTGGGTACTTACTTACTCAAGTACTCAAGTGAGTTCTTACCACCGGCCCATCCGAGCGGGGTATCGCTTGGAGATATCAAAGTGGGTATACTTTCTTTCTTGCGTGGGCAAATTTCACGGACACGGGGAAAACAAACACCCCTTGGGGAGTGCTTCTCCCTCAGTTGCGTCAAGGTATGCTTGTGTGCGGACCTGTACGGTACTTGATTTCTGTCGTTGACCTTCTCCTTGCTCTGATTCGTTTGACTTCAAATCCAGTGCTTGCTTGACCATTGACATATAGTTATATATAAACATCGATTTTGACTTTAATACGGGCGTCCAAGTACCAAGCGCTCTCAACTCTTCAAATCATCATCATCATCATCATCATCATCATCATCATCATCATCATCACCACCACCACCACCACCTCCTCCTCCTCCTCCTCCTCCTCCTCCTCCTTCTTGTGCTTAATTTTCACCAATTGCTAACAAAGGTGCCCTGCAGGCCTTCAGTCTCCGACGTGAAACCATGGCCTCCTGGCTTCAGGATCTCGAAGACGATTGGATCACCGATGTTCAACCGACATCTGGGCCAGCACCCCTCCTTCCCAACACTCGACTTTCCCACACGATTGAAAACACCAGGCCAAACCCCGTTTTTGCGAAATCCATGATACCCCGGCCTGTTGCCAAAAAATCATCTAACTCCCCTAAGCGCGCTCAAACCCGTCCACTCGCCCATGATAGCACTAACCAGGTTGTAAAAAGCGTCAAGGACGAAACTCTAGAGCCTACGCCCATTCTGCCCAGTAACCCAGACAGAAGCCCAGAAGGAACAGTTCAAAAAGTTAACGCAACTTCGCGCCCCAGCATTCCGCGTGATGCTGGCAACGGGGATCTGTTTAGCCCCTTGGGCTTGGAGAGCATGTTCGAGCAGCCATTACCCGACATTGAGGACGTTTCGCGTACAGACCAACATGCAAGCTTATTGGGATCTCGGAATACTTCAAGAAGAACATCAGTAGTAGAGAAAGAGGAACAATATGATGAATCAAACAAATTGGACTCGTCTTACAACCACCGTTTATCCAGACTCACATCAAGCACCTCAGAAAACAGCTCGTCGATCACCACAGACTCCCCCAACCCTCGTGTCGAGCAATCCCAAGAGGACTCAACATCTTACTCAACTTTACATCGGAATCCTGAGACCTTCGACTCCTTTGGACGTTCTACTTGGAACTCTACTCCGCCTCCTTTTGTCGCATGGGAACATGCAAAATCTTCAATCCAGCTTAATACGTCGCTGTTCAAAGATCATGCATCTATAACTTCTCTCAGAGGCGGTGATTATCTAAACAGCATCTCAACCTCGGCATTCTCTGACCAATCCCCCGGCCTGAATGAGCTTCTCCATGTTACATCAAAGAGCGAATTTTCGAAGCATATCCAAGATCGCAGCAATGCCTATCATTGTGACATGGAGCAGCCCACGCCTGGAACGGATCATATGGATGATAGCGGGCGAATATATTTTGCTACTCCTGACCGTCAGGGCTTACAGCAGAGTGAGGCGGATGATGTCTCGCTCCAATTCTCTACCATCGACCGAAAAGAATGGTCGCATCTTAAATTATTTTCCTCCCATCGTAATGCTTTTACCAGAACCACTATTCATGGTCGAATGTCCCAGCTTGGGCTTGTTAACTCGCCTTACAAGGAGAATTCGCTCTCTGCAGAGCACCAAACCGAAACCACTTTCGCGAATAGATCTAAACGTCTGCTTGGCGGCACGCCTGCCGGTTCGCTATCTGGGGAAATAACTCCGTCCCAGTCTCTCCACCTGCCATCTCCAGTTAAAGAAAGCGAAGCGAAAAGGCAGAAAATGAGCGTTTCCTTTGGTGCAGAAATCATCCACGGTAGTGAAAATGGCGACTTTTCGTTCAATTCGGATGGCGACAAAGACAACGATGATGAAGTAGACTCAAGAAGTGCGGACCCAATTGTGGAAAAGCACCCGTCATTAAATGATACATCAGAATTGCGGGGACCAAACAACAAGCTTTTGATGGAACCGGAGATCGATTTCTCGCGCTCTCCCCACGCCAGTTTTCTGTCAGAGCCACCCTCGACTTTTATGCGCCGCCAAAGCCTCAATTCTTTAAATGTTATCCTTGCTTCGAGAGTCAAACATATGATGCCAAGGAAAGTTGGTAGCATGGTTTTCGACGAAGAATCGCATGTCTGGCGGCACCGGCAGAACTCCGTAGAGGGATCATTCCATGCTCCAACTATGGATAAAGGCGCTGAAGGTGCCGAGGATGAAAATTCACTTCATTCTGCAGAAGCAGACGACCCATTCTATGAGATCTCTGACTTGACGGCAAGTCCACAGGCTATGGGGTTAGGGAACAAAGATGGACAAAAAAAGGGGAGATCTTATATAGGTTCTCCCGGTGCCCACAGGTCATCCTCGCCTACTCCGCAAAATCGAGCTGAAATACCCCGTTTTAAGCAATCAACTAGCGATACCCCAAACTTGAAAGAATCCGATCCTCATGGCGACGACAACATTTCTTCTCCAGATCTAAATTTACAGGATTTTCGAAAGCTCAGTTTGTCCACTGATGACTCTACGCATAGTACCTCCAATTTTGTAAATCAACCTGGTATGCGCCTCGTTTCACCAAACTTCGACCCCAAGAAACACAAGACTGTCTTAGAATCCGAGTATAGCTCATTTGTCGCCGAGAAACCAGGGAATACACGGTCAACCAATAAAAGCATCGCACACCACAAGGGAGGACTGGAAGTTGATGCGACTCCAAGAGTTGCAACTCCATCCACAATATCGAGAGATGCAGATGCGAACCATTATCAAACTTTCCGCCACCAGAGCACACCACAATCGTTGCAGCAGTATACCTTATCTGTGCAGCCCAACGGGCGTCCAACGAACAGAGCGCTTTTAAGCATCCGGAAGTCGGAACTATCATTCTGGAACACACCTCTTACAGACATAAGCTATCACTTCCTAGAAGGCGATAGCAGGATGCATTCTGCTTTTTCAAGGAGTTACCATCCAAGAAATGGAAAAACGTTTCGCAAGTTCACGTCTGACAAAGGCTCTTTGGTGGTAAGGAATGTGGTTAAACATTTAACCGACAACGACATGTTCGGGCCTTATTGGGACCAAAACAAGGCACTGCAAATCCAAGAAAAAGGCCTTGAGCATCTTGGCGATCTCGCATCCTTCCATCCCAATCTCGTTGAGGTAAATCTTGAAAATAACCAACTTACACATTTAACTGGCTTGCCGGTAACAGTTCGGGATCTCAAAGTCGCTGGCAATCAAATTTCAAACCTTACTGCTTGGAACCATTTAGCAAACCTTCAGTTTCTTGATATTTCCCGTAACAAAATCGAAAATCTTTCCGGTATATTTAACACTGTCAATCTATTTCCTAACCCAAGCCAATTTAACGTAGCTAAAAATGAGATATTTTTCTAGGACTTGCAAGCCTCGTTCACCTCAGGGAACTCAAAGCAGATAAAAACCAAATTATATCCCTTGAAGGAATATTGCATCTAGATGGCTTGGTTAAGCTTCGATTGAGACATAATCTTATCAGTGTCATTGATTTTAGTGCCTCAAATTTGTAAGACCAACATAATTGCTTTATGGCCCCCGGAATAAAACATTCAAGTTCATTGGTTACTAACATACACATAGAAAACGGCTAAAAACACTTGATTTGGGGAACAATCGAATCGACAATGTCAACTGTCTTCACCATCTACCAGAGTTGTCGGACCTTAATCTAGGTGTGTCCGACTCTTATCTATTTATTAAGCACTATTTACTAACAAAAATTAGATGCAAACGAGCTTTCAACCCTCGAACTTGCGACTGGTCAAGAAATGAGAAGTCTTCGCGCGCTTAATGTTTCAAAGAACAAACTCAAAGAATTTGATGTTCTACCATTTCCGAACATCAAAACCCTTTATTTAGATGCAAATAGCCTTGATACAGTGCTTGGGATTGAAAAGGTTTGCCATCTCGATAGCTTCTCTATTAGATCGCAAAGCCAGTCTACGTATGTCTAAGATTAGTTTGTCATAGCGTTGTGTGCCTGTCTTACTAAATATCCTAGCGTTTTAAACCTACCATTCGGAATGCTCCTCGAAAGCCGGAAAGTTTACGCATCTGGAAATCCAATTTCGTCGTTACCAATTGATTGTCATTTTATTAATTTACAATATCTTGAATTGGCATCTTGTAACATTCGAGCACTCGCCCCTAACTTTGGTAGGTTGATGAATAATATTCGAATCCTCAACCTCAACAATAATGCAATATCCGATATCCGGCCGCTACATGGGATTGTGAGATTAAAAAAACTTTACCTCGTCGGAAACCGTCTATCAAACTTGCAAAAAATAAGTAGGGTATTGAGGTTTTTACCATTTCTTTCAGAAATCGACCTAAGGTATGCGAGCGCTGCGTATATTGACTCCGATGGAACCGCGAATCCTAACCCTTCTTGTTAGACACAATCCGCTTACACTTGGGTTCTACTCTGTGATACCCAGGTGCACCGCTATCACAATAGGTTCAAACAGTACCGCTGACCCAAGCCCGTTCCTTATGTCGCATCAAAATCAAGATGATGACGAAGTACATCAAATTTCAATGACAGATGACACGGCTGTAGCGCGTCGATGTTATGAGATCCTTATCGGAGAGCATTGCCCCCAAGTTACTCACCTAGATGGGTTGGTGTACGATATTCAAAATAAGTTACGGCAAGATCGGATATGGGAGCGGATGGCAAGCCTAGGATTGTTATTCGAGTCCAAGTCTAAACAAGATAATCTCGGGGCAGGGCTCGCGGCCAGCCTTGGCAATCAAGACGAGCCTTTCTCGACGACCATCAGACATGGAGGGTCACCGATAGCTCAGGAATAGCATTTATATGTATGCTTGTTCCTAGGACTTAGGAAGCAAATTTCTGACGTTCCGGTGTTTCGAAAACGACCTTTAATTTAACATATTTAGTCGGCATTTCAAATAAAAGCGGTGGCTTCTTTTTTTATGAATCCGCATTAGCAGCGCAGTTGGAAGAGACAACGGTCCGCTCATAGACTTGGATTTTGTAAGTCGCCGTCTAAAAGCGAACTAATCTTAGAGCTAATTTGGGTATCATTTGGAGTTTTAGCATGTGAATATATAAGGTTATGGTTGGGATTGACAGTTTATTCAATATCCCCCCGTATTTAGAAGTAGGTCAAAATTATCTAACAGAAACTGGATTGGGCTGTCCATCCCTGCTTACGTTGATTTTGAAAGTACGGCGTATCCCTCGACATGATGTGTCTGTGCAGGTGATGTTAATTGTGCGCCCCGGATCGGAATAGGAATATGCCTTAATAAAACTCACGTGAGGGAAAAAGTCAAAGCCTCCCAACTTCTCGATCATGTAACTATTACCCGTGGCGTGTTGTAATATCCAGCCAACATCTCTTGCCATTGTATGGACATTGCAGCTGATATAAACTATTCTCCTTGGGGCGAGTTTCAAAAGCTGTTCAAGAAAAAGTTCGTCACATCCCTTGCGTGGCGGGTCAATAACAACGCTTGTTTTTTCGGGAGGGAAATCTACATCAGCAAATATTGCCTCAGCATTTCCTGTGATAAACTTAGCATTATGGATGCCGTTTTCCTCCGCATTTTTCTTTGCTGATTCTATAGATTGCGAAGAGATGTCAATTCCAATTACACTTTTGAACCTATGACCACAACAAATGCTAAAAAGCCCAGAACCGCAATATGCATCAATCAGATATGCATCGGCGGATTGGTCCTGGGAGTCAGACGGTGTCGGGGCACAGAGTTGCTCGCGGACGAAATTAGTAAACTATTTCGAACTCATTTCGGTTAATATGACTGTAACCCATCCACTAGGCCTAGGATGGCACCGGGGTGACAGCGAAAACGCATACGATTTTGTATGGAAGCCCCATACAAATAATGCGTTGTTTTATGCGTTTTCATAGTCACCCTGGTGGATGGAAGGGAAGTCGAACATACATTCAGCAGTATAGAGTTGTTATTCTGGAAGAAGGCACCTGCTGGGTAAGTAAACTTGAATGGTCCGATCCATTCTGTTACAAAAGCCTTCGAGTTCGTAACGCATGTCTTGAGCTCCTTATACGGTGGCAAGGAAGCATTAGGATCTATAGACGAAATATTTCGCTCGGTGCTTTCTCGCAACAAAAGAGTGGCCCCACGTTTAAACGTTTGTAAATTATCTCGGACGTATTTTCTTTGAGATTTGAGACCCGTACGAACTGTCTCGGTGCCGATAGGACAATCTTCAATATCAAGGACAAAATGTCTCCCCGTCATTTGAAACCCGATGTCCGGTGTTGGCGCATCTGGTTTGAACCCACCTCTGCGGGGACCATCGAAATGTGGAGTTAGTTTTGTGCGATAGCCTTTTGAAATTGGCGATGGCATTATCTCTCCAATAGGAGGAATCAAAGATGGATCCAAATTGGAAAAGTTAGCCATCGCCTTCTCGATTACTTTGTGTTTGTGGTTTCGTTGATAATCGTCAGAAAGCATCTGGAACTGGCAACCAGAGCACTTGCCAAAATACTTGCAAAATACGAGATCATCTTGCCGGTCTTTTGATGGCACTTTAACTTCCAGCAAATCTGTTGTTGAATGCGAAGGGAAGTGTTTTACTACTTTGGCGAGAACTTTGTCCCCGGGAACAGAAAAAGGGACTACGTATACTCTCATGAAATCCTCAGAGACAGCAAGTCCATCGCCGGTGGAAGACAACATCGTAATAGGCAACTCTATTTGCGTTAGTAACGGAGGAAGAGGCTCCACTTCTGAGGGTGGTTCGAAATTATTTGGTCGTGATTCCTGAAGAAGCCATTGAATATCATGAAGGCGGACATCGTCGATACTGCCCTCAGAACGTTGAGTATTTGCTGTTTTCTTCTTTTTTCTTGGCTGTCTGTCGTCACGTAGGCGGGGGAAGGAGGATAATTCACTTGGTCTTTTTGCTCCCGACATGTATTTGCGTGTAAAATCTCTAATGAGGTGAACGGGATTATTGTAGCCGTGGAGGTGGAGATGGTGATTGAGATAGGAAGGAACCAAGTAGGATTGAAGTCGTCTCGAGTAGGCTAAGAGCCTGGGGTTCATCAGTGTATCCCGCTATTTTTGAGTTGGTAAGTGGTACTTGAGTGCAAGTATAGAGTCGAGAACCAAAATTATGATAATACTAGCAAGTATTTAAAAGGACTCGCATCTGAAATTTCAGTTCAGATCCAACCAAAGTTTTGGCGCTTAGTCAGCGGGATACTGTCAAAAGCATCCCATCGCCAACCCATCAACAGAGCAACATCACTGAACATAGCCTGTCAAACAATATTCACTTCCAATTTCTCGAATACTCAACTGCTTGCTCGCTTTAAGAAGTATCTCATATTCCAGCTGCAATACACGAATCCCAAGCCTCCGCATATATTACAAACTTTTCCTTAGTCTTGTCTCTTGCACCAGAGCCATTGCATTTTCGATCTTGCGCTACCGCATTAGATTGAGATAATCCCACGCGTCCCCGAGTAACTACGATGAATAATCAAACCTACTACGAGCTATATCGGCGGTCCAGGTTAGCAACATCCTCCGTTTTGCCCCTCGAAGCTGTCTGACAACTAGGCCTATAGTATCGGTGTCGCTCTAACAGATGCTCTCGACGATCTAATTTCGGATGGCCGTATCGCTCCCCAGCTGGCAATGAAAATTCTCTCTAACTTTGACCGCTCCATCACCGACATTCTTGCAGCACAAGTCCATGCCCGGCTTTCATTCAAAGTTAGAAACCTTCTTCGGTGAGAGCGATACATATAGCTTACGTATATATATTATGGCTTAGGGACATCTTGACACCTATCGATTTTGTGACGAGGTCTGGACGTTTTTAATTAAAGACGTGACCTTTAAGCTAGACAACTCTCAGCTTGTTCAAAGTGACCGGGTTAAAATAGTTTCATGTAGTTCGAAGAAGCCCGGAGAAGCTTGATGGGGTATTCGCTCGCTACTTTTCACCTCGTTCTTGGTTCAGGCCATCCAGGACAACACGCTGTCGCCTTTTCCTCGCTCGTCTAGCTTGGGCGGAATGATGTTAAGCTTTCGGCCACATATTAAGCGGTCAGAGTCGTTGCCAATCAGAAATAAAAGTGGTCATGCACCGTCATTAACATACTACGATTCTGTTCCACGCGCTTAATTGAAGAGAGGGAGAGATCTCACCCGGGTAGTGTGCAAGTTCGATCTAAGTGAAGGTTGCGGAGTGTAACTCGACTCTTTGCAACATTCGAGCTTCATAACAGTTTTCCCATGGTAAACTTCTAACTTATTGTTAGATTAGATAATACATGTGACAAATGCAACAAGAATATATAATAAGTTCTGTTTAATTTAGGTCACTAGGATCCAACTTCGCAATATATTTGCTAAACCAAAGCTGTGACTCCCGAAAAGCTGATATTACCAAGCGCCCGAATAAATTACGTAGACTATACGCGTACGCCAAGAGAGCAAAGCAAGTGTAGACAACTGAGAAGATAAAGTTTGAACGGAAAAATGTCACATAGGATAGATTTAAGGCTCTATATCGAATCCCTGTCGTCCACCTGCATCCAAAAGTCTATTGATAATTATAAGCACATTCTCATAGAACGTAATTTAAGGAGTTGGTTCGATTATTGGGTACTTACGAGTATTGCTTCGTTAAAATGCACTCCCCACCGTTTTCCATGTCGACGTTATATAGATAAAAAAACCCGTTGGATGTCACAACCATTATTTGAGGACTATTGCTGCTGAGAGCGACGACGCTCTTGGTTCCTGCAGCTAAACGCAACCGGGCAAAGGCAAAATCTCGCTGTGGTTCCCACATTTCGGTTACTGCCTGAGGCAGATACCCGCCAACAGCAACAACTACGGATTTACCAATCGATTGAGAAGAACGTCGAATAAGACTTGCGAATGAAGTGGTACTGCGTCGCTTGCTCTCAACATCAATATCGAATGGGGCACCAGAAATATCAGGATTGGAGCTGTTCGAGCCGCCGGAGCTACCACTTCTCGGCCGAATTCCAGATGTTGAATGTATTTGTGAGGCCACCTTTTCGGTAGTTTGCATAGAAGTACCAGGGTCTAATAAGCGAAAGATATGGACGGTCTCCGTGGCAGAAGAAACGCAAAGCATAGTCGAAGCAAGATTAAACGCCATGCTATATATTTTTGAGGGATATGTTCCTCGACGGAATTGAAACATTTTTGTCCCAAGAGGAAGGGAGAAGACTCGAATTATAGTACCCTGATCCGAAGCTGTGGCGAGAAATGTCCCGTCGCTACTCAAAGCCAGCGCCGACAAAGGTGATTTATGAGCTGAGATCATACCGATTGTCTTTAGCATGGAGGCGTCATAAATTACCACATCTCCTGAGCCACTAACACCAGAGGGGGTAGCGGATGGCGAATTCGAGGGGGGTGCAAATGGTGAAGAAGAAGCGGGGACTGGACGGGGGTAGACAAGGAAACACTTTTCAGATGATGGCGACAATGCACATATTGCTAGAACGAAAGAAGGGAAAACAAAAGATCGTCAGCATCTGGTTTGATATTATTTAAGGCGAGGAGAGGGCTGTTACCGTTCGGATTAGGCGAAGTCTCGATGGTTGTTAGTAATTTCATGTTGCTGATATCATAGACATATATTTGATCTTCGAGAACTACTATTAATCGCTTGCGATTCAGCTTGACTGCAAGAACGGCGGTAGGAAATGTAAGTTCGCAGATTGTGGACTCCCGCTACGACAAGGATAGCAAAATTAGCTTTAAAGAACCTTTAGTGGTATGTGGGCGATTAGCTTGTAAGACATACTCTAGTATTTGTTATCTGGAGTCTTCGAGGCGAGAGGATAACGGCGATAAGAGAAGTAGAGAAAAGCATCTCCACGATAGTGATATCGCCATCCTTTTTCTCGTAGCATTTCCCGAAGGGGTCACAGTTGTATATTCGGTAGCCATTTTGTGTTCCCACTGCTAGGCAGGAGAAATCTTGATTGAAAGTAACAAAATTCATATGACAATCTTGCGCTGATATCTGTAGACGCTAGCTTTGATAGGGATGTTTAGCTTAGCGGGAGCGTTTGGTGGTTGGTTGGCTTTATCAGGGTGGTGAAGAGCCAATAGATTTATTTGATCGCGATGCAATGCAAAATATCCTAGGATGATTTCGTCTGAAGGCTTCCAAGTATGGCCCGCGTGTGTTTGATGCTTGGTTGGGACCTGGGGATTAAAAAGTCGGGCCTGAGTGATGGCAGAGCATAAGTTGTGGACAAGATCAAGATCAAGATCGGGATGGGGTCAGGATCGGGATCAGGATGTCGATGTGAGAATTAAGTTGCAAGGTGCTAAGTTGATGACATCGCCGCAAGATGCTTGTTCGTTTAGGAGGGAGCGTGACCAGGCCCACCAAGCACTCAAGCGTTTGCTTAAATAATCAAAGTGTTGCACGTGCGCTTGTTAGATATTATGTAAGCAACCTTTGCCCAGCGATTGATGGACGCCAAGCGCGCGTTTATTCCAACATCAATCCAACACAATGATACGCTGAAATTAATAGCGAATGCTTCTTTTTACAGCTTGCAAGCACGCACGCCGCTTTATCCTCTATCGCTCTACCGGTATTTCAAAAAATCGTTATCTAGGAAGTAGCCTCAAGCCCAGGCGCGAGAGAGACAGAGTCTAGGGAATAAACTTGGATTTCATCTCGATGACACCAACCAGCCTAAATTCTAAGGATATGGCTCCAGATCCAGCTATTGCCAAAACTCTGGAAGTTATTCCCACTGCAGTAGTAGCTGTAAGTTAACCAATTTCTTTTCCCCAAATGAAAAAGAAGAAGAAAAAGAAAAGCGTGCTATTGTTTTCGACGGATTATGATTAATTTCGAGACAAAGACAAACGATAGTAGCATCGTCTCTAAACGGTGCGTCCCATATCATGAGATCAGACCAAACCCCCAAGACAGTGACACACTTAATATCCTCTTATAAAAGTCAGTATATTAATACAAAAGTATCTCTGGATCAGGAGTGTTGAGAAGTTCTATGTCCCAAATCGCAAAGATCATCTTCTTCGTCATTTTGTACCAAAGTTTCAAAGAAGAAGTCCCTTGATAAATCGAGGATACTGGCTTCGAATGAGATTGATCCGCGAAGCCGTGAATCAATTCTTAGAAACCAAGGGTACTACAAACAAGCATGTATGCCATCCCTTAATCTTCAAAAAACTTCTTGATCATGCTGACTCCATTGATAGTTGATAAACCTAGGCTGTGGATTGTGAGTACTAGTTGGGTGTTACGCGGGAAAAAAAGTTAGTAGTTCCAGGCTCCTCAATGCTAACCCTCAATACCAGCGATCCACTTCCATTTCATTACCTGAAATATTACCCCCGAGTTAAATTCATCGATATCGACTATCCAGAATCCATACACCGAAAGTGCGAGATCATTAGCAGCACTCCTGAGCTCTATGGGCTTCTAATTGACCCTGTTTACAACGCCTCTTCGACCCCAGTAATCTTGTCGTCGGCAAACTACTTAGCTGTTGGAATTGACTTACGAGATCTCGATGAACTAAATAGTTTCATCCAAGCACAATGCCATAAGAATGATGAGCTATTATTTATCTCTGAGGTTGCCATAACGTACATGCCATTGAAAGACGCCGATGCCTTAATAAAATGGGCTGGCAAATTTGAAAATGGTACTTTTAGTTCAATATAAATCAATTTAAGAATTATTGGATCACCAAAAAATTAGAAAATTGGGCTAACTACTGAACAACAGGGAGGTTCGTCCTTATTGAGCAGATACTACCGGCCGGAGATTGCCATCCGTTTGCTAGCACAATGCTATCTCATTTTAGTAAAATCAATTCTCCGCTCAAAAACATAGGAAAGTACCCAACTTTACCTTCACAGGTGCAGAGATTTCGGTCAGCAGGCTGGATGTCTATCAACGCATGTGACTTTTATGGAGCTTGGTGTAACTTGATCTCAGAAAAGGAAAAGAGTTTCGTGGAATCCGTCGAAGCCTTTGATGAGTATGAAGACTTCGTTCTATTTGGGCAACACTATTTTTTCCTTTGCGCAAGCAAAGGAACAATAGACTACAATCCGATTGGTTCTAGTGAATGGCCCAGTGGCTATAAATATCAATTCTCTTCAGGGGATAATCAAGAAGACCCTAAGGGTTTCGACAGCCCGAACTTCTGTCCCGTCGAGGTAACCCTGACATACCATGACACCAAGGAACCTGAGTTCACCATTGGGCGTCGAAAATTTGGCGCAGCGGCAGTGTTAAGCCCCACAAAAACCCTATACAATGGTGGAATGGACAGCAAAACCCGATCTTCGTTCACACTGATGCTGAATCATACAAACAAGAAGGCCTTTCAACTTGGTAAAGCTGCTGGGCCCTCTGCACGCGTTTGTCATACATTAACGAAGCTAGAGGAGGACAATGCAATCCTGATTGGCGGCCGCGGTAACCCAAACGAAGCATTGTCTGACTGTTGGATTTACAGTCACTCAAGCTGGAGGAGAGTTCATGATTTACCGTCTGGTAGATACAGACATTGTGCTGTTTCGATATTTATACATGGTGAATGTCACGTATTGGTTTTCGGTGGTCGTGGCAACGGTGGAATCGTATATGATAGTTGGCTACTTTGGTCTAGGGATTGTGGCTGGCGAGAGCTTCCAGTTTCTGCCCTAATGGCTCCTGAGGCTCGATTCTCAGCATCTTTAGCGTGTTTTAATTCACGAACCGAGGGGGTTTTAAGCGGTGGGTTACGTTCAAATGGTGAAATAATCTCGGATATGTGGTCCTGGTCTCTTGACCAGGGAAATCTACAAATTTGCCAATGGAGTTCTCCCAAGCGACCCACAGATGCCCTTCACCGAGCAGGGGCGCAGATAGTCGCGATTAGCGATACCAAAGTGCTGTTATGTGGGGGAGTCACTGGTAGAAATTGTTCTCCTAGTGACTACTCCCAAAGTTTCTTCCTCATTGATAGCTCTAATCAAGAAATACAGACCTTGAAGCCGAGCCTAATTAATAGCAACGGCGGCAAGCCTTTAATATTAGCGGGATTCAGCGCGATATGGCGAAATGAGTTACTAGAAATACTAGGAGGTGGGATTATAGCTTTCAGGTTTGAATCTCTTTACTTCATATAGATTATATACTCAGGTTTTTTTCGCTACTAATAATCTCGTCTATAGTATGGGCGCTTTTTGGAACCAAGGCCTTGGGTCCCTACGCCTCGGGAACCATCTAGATTCAGCAGAAGAAAATAAAACCTATCTTAATTCTCCATCAAATATCTCGCAGGTAGATTTAGATGAGATGATTAATCACCCAGGACATGTTGGGAGGTACGGTATAACCTCGCATCCACTCAATATACACGCTGCTACTGAAAGAAATGTGCCTCTCGTATTCGAGGGACTCCCATTTGGTCGTTGTATGAGCTGTTGGGCCCCTGAATACCTAAAGTCGGCAGTCGGTGATTCCAAAGAGGTGAGCTCCGTGCGCTTAAATTTCGATTTTAATATTGATTTGAATCGAACTCGTACTCTATGTAAAATAGGTTACAATTCACAAAGCAAAAATCGAATCGGTAGAAAGTACCCAAGGGCTTTCTTCTATTCATTTAAACTTTAACGCGAAGAATTTTACATACCAGCGCTGCTATTTCTCTCAATTAATCGACACTATCTTCGATGAAAACCCGAAGGAACTGTGTTACTTGAGGTCGGTTTCTAGCAAGCCGACAAAATATCCATCTATGTTGGAACGAGACTTCCCTGAAATCGCCCAAGATTTCGAAATCCCAGACGCACTAGGTTTCATCAATAAATCATTGCATTCTTCTCCATTAAGGATATCAAGTCCCGGAGTCGGAATCTGGTTGCGTGAGTAAATCCATTAAGAATTTCTCAAACTAATCCAAATGCTGAAATTCGTGGGCTGGTTTACTCAGACTATGATGTTTGTGCAAACTTTCTATTTCAAATCCTGGGAAAGAAAAGGATTTTGTAAGTTTCAACGACTTTTATATCGAAAATTAAGTTGGTCACTCATAGAAATTTTTATAAGGTTGTTCCCACCGAGTGACATTCATCGATTGGGTTTCCCACCTGGAAAAACCACTAGTTCCATTGAGAACATCTTCGAAAATATACCTCGCGGCACTAACCCTAAAGAACTTACTATGTCCCCTGGTGATATTTTATATATACCTCCTTTCTGGTATGCATTCGAACACACTTGAGGCGTCAATCTATAGTATACACTCTAACATATGAATATGATATAGGTTGCATGCAGTGTTCCCACTAGAGCCTTGTATTGCTGTGAACACGTTTTTTTATAGCTTCGATAATGCGTTTTACTCTCAGGGCAAGGATCTCTACGGAAACAAAGACTTACAATGTTACCAAGAGGGCAGGGATATGATCTCGGATATGCTACAAAGGTTTAGTGGTCTAGAATCCAACATCCGCCAGTTTTATATCACAAGGTTGGGTCATGAGTTGCTCGAATATGCTGCGAATTTGGCCAAGCAGTGATATTTTGCTAGTCTAACTATCAACCTAAAATATGCGAGACTAGTTAAAATAGTCTATACCAATGATTTTATAGACATACACAAGCCTAGGAACTCTTGCAGTACCTATAGCAAGAAGTGAGACAGAAAAAGCAAAGAGAAGAAAGGAGGATGTTTAGTAGCTTCGCCCAAAGAGGCAGAATTCCTAACCGGGAAAAAAAAATTGCAGTTAGACCTTAATTTCAATAGTAAAAGAGAGTGATCACACACCTTAGCATCTTTACCACAAGCTAAACATTTGGTCTGGCCGAGAATAATTCCCTTCGGCTGATCAAATGGTCGGCACAAACTCTTTGCGCCCATACTAGGTGCTTTAGCATCTTCTGCCTCGCCCGACTCGGTTCTCTTACTTCTCTCCTTAATGTCATCCTCACACGATTCCTCAAGACAAAATGGCATCAGAATAACCTTTTTCTTGTTCAAAGCTGGCACAAAATCGCTCCAGTTAGTAATAGTCTCGATATTAGCATCAAAGGATTGTTTCGCCTTTTGATACATGTCCCCTTGTATAGCCTCGAGAAGCTTCTGGACTGATTCGACAAGATTATCGAGTGATATAGGGGCTTTGTCGCCAGTATCTCTTCGGGCACTGAGAACCTGTCTCTTCTTTGCATCTTGAGGCCCATATTCGAGACGGAGAGGGACACCCTTCAGCTCCCAGTCGTTGAATTTATAACCAGGGGAATAGCTGTCACGAAGATCTGCCTTTACTCTGATACCTGCGTCTGTCAGCTTGTTTGCGATATCTGTGATATCATTATAAAGGACCTCTCTGTTTGAATCAGAAGTTTTCGTAGTGATGCCACAAGGAACAATGACCGCCTGGTGCCCTGCTACCCTTGGTGGCAAAACCAAGCCTTTATTGTCACCGTGAATCATTACCATAACGCCAATGACCCTAGTAGAAAGACCCCAAGAGTTCTGCCAAACGAAGAATTTCTCCCTATCTTCACCTTCCTTGGCCGATGGATCTTCAACGGTAATACCAAACATTTTACTGAAATTCTGACCTAAGCAGTGAGATGTGGCTCCTTGAATACCGCGCCCAGTAGTTGGGATATATCCCTCGCAGGTTGTTGTGAAGAGACCGCCCGCAAATCTCTCTTTGTCCGTCTTTTTGCCTTTTATTACAGGGACGGCGAGAAGTTGTTCATAAACACCTGCGTAAAAGTCAAGAATCTGGAGCACTTCCTGGTTTGCACCATCGAATGTGAGATGGGCGGTGTGTCCCTCTTGCCAAAGAAATTCCCTGGTTCTGAGAAACGGCTGGGGATGTTTGAACTCCCATCGAACGACAGAGTTCCACTGGTTGAGGCGAAGTGGTAGGTCTCTGTGCGACCGTATCCATTTAGCGTAGTAGGGATACATAACGGTTTCGGATGTTGGACGAATAGCGATCGGCTCGTCTAGCTCGGCGCTCCCTCTTGATGTGATGACGTCAATCAATATTTCATGTTCAGCATTGCTGACCTGGGAGCTGGTTGTTTTATTGACTTACGCTCGGGTCACCCAAGCAACTTCAGGTGCAAATCCTTCAATATGATCCTTCTCCCTCTCGAGCACTTTAGAAGACACGAACATCGGGAAATAGCAGTTTTCAACACCAATTCTCTTTATCTTCGCATCGAACCACTCTGCCCACGACGGTGTTTAGCCGGGTCCAAGTGCCAAAACCGGAGTCACGAGTAGGGATATATACTCACTTTGTATTTGTTCCCATACAGTATAAGACCACGGCTAGCGGAGGCATTAGTACTGCGAGGGCTAAAAGAAAATCAAGAGAAAGTGATAGTAACCTTGAGTATGTAACATCCCGAAACATCATAATAATCCAGCATGTCCCCCTTGGTGAGAACTTGTTGGTACCAACCAGGAAAATCAATCTCTTTATCCACAGTGATTCCGATCAAAGCTGCACCTTCAATTTTCTCAGACTGCTTTTGTTGAGCCGGGGTACCTTTAGCATCGCTTTTACTACAACCTGCCGCTGAGCTTGAGCTGAAATGAAAACAAGGTATTAGTATATACGGAATTTGGGATTTTATAGAGGAAATCTCGAGAGAAAGGAGACAGCAAGATATATACTTTGCAGAATAAACGTCAGATTTGAAATCCACCTCAATAATTTCAACTTCCGTTTTGAGAAGATATTTCTGGAGATCTTGTTGCGACAGGAAAATAGTTTGGGCAGAGTCATTTGGATGAACACCAAGCTTGCCAGTGTAGTCTAGAAGGGACTTGTCGAGAACTACTTTTACCGCGGCTGCGTTCGCACTAGTTATAGAAAAGGGTGACACTATCTTCGATCAGCCTAAAGAATATGAGGTGAAGGAGACGGACACCATAACAAACAAGATTCTCGTACCATCGGCTGTCGAGACTGATAGTGCGCTGGTCACAGCATCTTCATTTGCTAGTCTGGCTTCTTTAACGCTGACTGCTTTGCAAATTGTGGCAGATGATGTTTGGGAGTCCTCCAGAGCAAGTAAAACGATGAGAGGAGCCGTTTCCGACTTTGGGGCCTCTGGTCATGATGATTAGCTTGACTTGATAAGGCGTTTTAGATGTTCGAGATTAAAACTCACTGGGCTTAAACACCATGGTCTTGACGAGTTTGTAGTCGAAATCTGGCTTGGAGCTAAGGCTGTCCAATTGTGTGTGCCATTCCGCAATGTTTTTGCATTTCTCGTGAGGAAAACCGAGGGACTCGATCGAAAGAGCCTTCAGCTCCGACTCGATGCCTGTAGCCATTTGTAGATAGAACACCGTTATAGAGATGACAGGATTAATCAAAAGTTAGAAACGGTTGAGTTCTGCTTGATGGGATGGAAGTGGATATCAACTGCAAGAATATATTAGGCCCAGGCAGGCGCGAGGGAAGTGTGGGGTTCCTAGAGCCCAGCCAGCGATTATATCCTTTCGAAGTGTCGCACGAGAAAAATTGAGGGGCAACTACAACCTAGCCGGAGGGGCAACCTTTTTTTTTTTTTTCTCTCGCTTCAACCCAAGCTACAAGTCACTATCTCTGAGCTCTCACATCCACTCAAGCCATCTACCATCTTCCTGCACCGTTCATCAACGGATACCACAGGGAAGCAGAAACAATACAAAACAATACAAAAAAAAAGACAAAAGATCCGTCGAAGCTCTCACCCTTGTCAGTTCATCACAGACTCGCCAGCCTCCTCACACATTTCCATCAGCCACATGACGACAATATTCCAACAGCCGCGGAACGCGGGAACATTGTGTAAGGTCCCTAATCTAGTCACAAGTAGACCTCAACCGTTCCAATCATTCAACTAATTATTTCAACTTGCTTTATATAGTCCTCGGAGGAAGCAAAGTAAGCGGTTCGGATATTCGAGATCAGTGCGGTAATTTTGACCTGTGTTTTTCCCCCATGGATGGAAAAGAGTCTCTCTTTTTTGTTTTTTGACTCTAACGCGTATCTTAAAAAACTAGTCCTTGCGACCCAAGCCATAGCGAATGTCGTCAAAAGCTCCTTCGGTCCTTCTGGCCTCGATAAAATGATGGTGGACGATATCGGGGTAGGAATTAACCCTTGGTCTTTAATTCCCCTCCTTTCCCAGAAAGAACAAAGTAATAACATGGGTGGAAGTACAGGAGGTTACGGTTACCAATGATGGAGCCACGATACTGAGTTTACTTGATGTAGAACACCCGGCCGGGAAAATCCTCGTCGAATTAGCCCAGCAACAGGATAAAGAGGTACGAGCCAGCTGGAATCCGTTTGAATCTCGATCCACATTTTCTAGTTTACAATTTAATATTTAAGACCTCCTTGTCGCTTCAAATTATCAATAAATCAACTAACAGCTGATGTTGCATAGGTTGGAGACGGAACTACGTCTGTTGTCATTATCGCATCTGAACTCCTTCGTCGTGCGAACGAGCTCGTAAAAAACAGAATACATCCTACCACTATCATCAGTGGATATCGTCTAGCTCTACGCGAAGCTGTCAAATATATCTCGGAGGTGATGTCCACTAAAGTAGACAGCCTAGAGAGAGAGTCACTCATAAATATCGCCAAAACCTCAATGTCTTCCAAAATCATTGGCTCTGACTCCAACTTTTTCTCAAATATCGTCGTTGATGCCATGCTCTCCGTCAAATCAGTCAACCAAAAACAGGAAACCAAGTACCCCGTTAAGGCTGTCAACATATTAAAAGCCCATGGCAAAAGTGCTCTCGAAAGTATCCTCGTTAATGGATACGCGCTTAACTGTACGGTTGCATCCCAGGCTATGGAAAAAAGAATATCGAACGCTAAAATCGCCTGTCTTGATATGAACCTGCAAAAGACGAGAATGGCGCTTGGTGTTCATATTACTATCGATGATCCGGAGCAACTGGAAGCAATCCGTCAACGTGAAGCTGGGATTGTTCTGGAGAAGATTAAGAAAATTCTAGATGCAGGAGCAAATGTAATACTAACAACAAAAGGTATTGATGATTTGTGCCTCAAAACCTTTGTTGAGGCGAAAGCTATGGCGGTTCGTAGGTGTAAGAAAGAAGATCTCCGAAGGATTGCAAAGGCAACCGGTGCCACAATGGTCTCGACACTCTCCAATCTAGATGGGGATGAAGTCTTCGAAACTTCAAGCCTTGGGTACGCCGAAGAGGTAGTACAGGAACGGATATCTGATGACGAATGCATCCTCATCAAAGGAACAAAAGCATTCAGCTCCGCATCTATAATTCTCCGTGGGCCAAACGATTATCAATTGGACGAGATGGAACGTTCGGTACATGATTCGCTTTGTGCTGTGAAAAGAACACTCGAAAGTGGTTCGGTAGTTCCGGGGGGTGGGGCGGTGGAAACAGCGCTTAGTATATATCTAGAAAACTTTGCTACAACAGTGGTAAGTAGGGCCTTATAAGCCTTTGAAGAGCAACGGAGCATGGTTCTAACAATTGCCTAAAGGGTTCAAGAGAGCAGCTCGCCATCGCTGAGTTTGCGTCCTCTTTGCTGGTAATACCGAAGACTCTCGCTGTCAATGCTGCCAAAGACTCTTCTGAGCTCGTCGCAAAATTGAGGCATCGTCACGCTGCCAGCCAATCTGCTGCTGAAACCGAATCGAAAATAAAGGCTTATAAAAATTATGGACTGGATTTGACCAACGGGAAATTGGTTGATGAGATTAAAGTTGGAGTATTGGAGCCAAGCATGAGCAAGATCAAGCAATTGAAGTCTGCTGTCGAAGCTTGCATTGCTATAATGCGGATTGACACGATGATCAAATTAGACCCTGAACAACGACAGGGTGGGGACGAGCACGATCATTGAGCGCCAGGTGGTTAGCGAGGCCTTCTTGACAAGTCATCATGACCTTTTCGTATCAGGCCAACTTTTAGAGATCTGTCTATGACTAAACCATCGTTGGAACCAGCAATTCAAATAAAAAAACGCTCGATACAAAGCTCGATAATAATACCCCGCATTTTTTTTGCAGAAATGCTTTTCCATAATTGTGCTATAAGGAGAATACAAATCATCACGTGAAATAAATCAAACAGTGAAACTATTGTACACGCATTGGATATCTACTGTCAAAATAACAAAGAAACATTCTAATGAGCCTAATTCTCAATAACTAAACTCCCTCCGTATCGTGCTGGTGTGGCAGGATGACGCTAATGATTTGGCGACAAATATACAAACTAGGGCTACCTTTCTCACTTCTGGAATTCCGTCGCCTTCCCTCCAACTAGTAAACCAACAATCAAGCCGAAGAGCCCTAAAACACCACCAAAAATTTCGACCACGAGGATTTTCACAAAGCTATCGGTGAAATTAGCATGCTTTGGTATTCACAGGGAGCCAAGAAAATGTTGGGATGGTTTCTCCTACAGTGTGGGGTCTGCCGCATCAGCCAAAGCTGCCGTGCTGCCTGTGATACCGACGGCAACGCCGCATATAAGATTACAAAAACCAACGGTTATGCCTCCCCAAAATAGAGCGTAGCCGGTGTAAAAGTTCTCGGGAGTGTAAAGATTTTCTGTCGGTATTGACGTGATTTTGGAACTAAAGACGATGCCTAATCGTAGCTCGCCAAGTTAGGTAACCGCCTCGCTATGGTTTGGCATCCAGAGAGGGCGGGGCGTACTCATAATGACGCCATAAATCGCCACGACTTCGCAGAAAATGATGGAAATAAGGTTCTTAGTCCGAATTCTAGGAGCTCGGACTCCGCCTCCGAGAATGCTTGAGCCGGTGATGAATATTCCCCTTGTGATATCCGTTAACTCTTGGCTTCAAGTACGTTCCGTTTATAACAGGAATTTCATACGAACCATGCCGCGCCGATGACACTTAGGCCGATGCACAAACCGATACCGGCCGAGGCCCAGCTGTAAGGAGATGTTTCTTCGAGGAATTTTCCGACCTGCCGTCGAAAGAGCGGCATCGATTAGCTAAGGCGGATGTGAGCCGAGGAGGTTAAGGGACTGACATTAAAGTACTCTCCATCACCGGTGAAGAGAATATCTGCAGGACGAGCGGAAGAAGGGTTAGGAAATCTCCAAGAAGTAGGTTTCGGCCGGGGGTACCCGCCAACTCACATGAGCCAACGACCACAGCAGTCAACGCTGCATATCCGTAGTTGTAGCCGGTTATCATCGTAGTAACGGGGATGCAGTACTCTAAGTGGCAGTGGTGATGATGGCGATGGTGTCCGTTGTAGTGTCCGTGGTGGTGGTGGTTGGGATAGAAATCCGCGACGGAGACTGATGAGTTATGACGCGCATGAGCCAAGCCTTTCACCCAGGCAGGCTCCAGCTGAACTCGTCCCACAGACAAACGAGACCAAACCGTCGCGCTTCGCTTGAGCTTTTATAAAAAGGCCAAAGGTCCGAATTCTCAACCCCATTCGCATGCTCGACCTGCTGGGACGCTGCTGCCTCATCACTGGCGGCTCCCGAGGAATCGGTCTAGCCATCGCCACGCGATTTGCCCAAGCTGGGGCAACATGCACACTCGTAGCACGCGACGAGGGCCAGCTTCGCAATGCCGTTTTTTCGCTCCCAGCACCCAGCCGGCAACAGGAACACGACTTTCTCGCAGGCGATGTTGGCGACCAGGGTTTCTGGGAGCTTGCGGTCAAGACCAAGGCGAGTGCGGTCAGATCAATAATTCTTCTTCCTCTACGATTAGGCGGTGGCAGCGGCTGACTCGAAAGCCGCCTCGAATCCACAAGCAGCCCAATATCCACATTCTAGTGAACTCCGCTGGCCAGGCTCAAAACTCTCTCCTACGTAAGACAACACCAGAAGCGATTGACCACCTCGTAAGGGTCAACCTTCTTGGGGCTATCTATGGAACGAAATTCTACGCTGGTGAAATGTCTCGGCGCAAGGAAGGTAGGCTATTTTGTTTCGCTTGTTCAGAGGAAACGAATGTTGAGAACACAACACCCTGGCTTTGGGTTTTCAGGCTGTATCATAAATATTTCATCTGTACTTGCAGACACAGGAGGCGCGGGATCTGCGATATACGCCGCTAGCAAAGCCGGTCTCCAAGGTTCGCACGGCCAGCATCCAGAACAAATTATAACTCAAATCGAGTTGATGGTGGCTGCAGTGAGATAACATTTTGAACAATAATGTGTGCTTACAGGATTTACCAAGTCGATGGTGGCTGAAGTCTCACGCTTCAATATTCGTATCAACAATATTCTTCCAGGGTATATCGAAACTGACATGACTGCCGGTAAGATCCGCCATTGTGTATATTTACATCTGTAGCCGCTATTGATGGGTAAACTAACAGGCTTGAAAGCCATGAATCCTACGTCTCAGTTGACGGTTTTATCAAAAATACCTCTAGAAAGATTCGGTACGGTCGAGGATATTGCAAACGCTGCGCATTACCTCGTTACATCTAGATATGTTACGGGAACCAACCTTGTCGTCGACGGTGGCTATTCAGCCTCCTAAAACAATTGTCATCATTGTAATACAAACAGTGCAGCGGTTTTGGACCATATATTCTCGATCGAACCAACATAAAACGTCGAAGGGAAAACCATTGGTACCGGAAACAACAATTCCTGCGCCGAGGATCTAAGGTCGTTTTAAAAACGTATAGAAGTTAGAGAATATCCCATCTTAGTCAATCTCAATATATCCGTCGTCGATCACGATAACTTCGTCAGCCGCCTTAATTTTCTTATTTGACTCCTTCTCCGGTAAACATGAATCCGGACCGTCATCGGCTTTACGTTTCCTTGAGTGATCACCATCGTTCTTCTTGACAACGTCCGTCCCACTCAAAACGAGTGAGTCCAAAGATGGAGGCTGGGTAGGCTTGACGGGTATGTCAACTCGATCTGGTACTAGAAAAGGCAACTCCGAATCGCCTTGTAATCTATAGCCAAGTTAGATTTATATTTGGATATCACCGTAAAGCGATTCTTCTCAATAACGGGATGTGGCTATTTGAACGCAACTTACCTATTCCTGATTTGCAAAATTAAATTGATTCGAGCTTGACTCTCATCCGATTCATCCCTAACTGTCAAAAAGGATCCATCTTGGATGCCCAGCTGTGCCAGAGGAACATCGAGGTTGTCGTCGTAATCTTCGTCATAAATAAGTTTCTCATATATCAAACTTATCGAGTCGTATTGGAACACGCCTCGTAAGACTATTTCAATCAACTCGCCAAGTTTAGTTTTGGAGATATCGCATTCGAAATCAACTCTTATCACCCCACAGACATGGCACAGAGAGTTCGGAGGACTCAACGGCTCTGTTGTCAACCCTCTGTCTGTCGACATAGATAGGAAGACCATCTTGGCATCATTTACTTGCTTCTTTAGAACTTTAAAAGCCTGCATCACGCAGAGCCCAGCTGTGATGGCGTTCGTTGTTGCGATAGCTGGGATAATATTCCCCGCCATTTCTATAGTGCGTAATTCATGAGATACTTAGACTCTTAAAATCAAAAAACAGTATCTTCACTTACGCTTGATGTCAAATTTTGTCCGAACTTCAATACCAAATATAATTGAGCGGATGTTGGCGCTCGCGGCAACGAAATCCAACGTGTCATCATCATCTTTATCAAATGAGAGCATGCTGCTTTGGCCGATTTCTTTTAATTCCAGCACTCGCCTACTCAAGCGATTCAAACTATCAGAAAACATAGCAAAGTTTTCCTCTAGACTCCAAAGCTTCTGGTCATTATCCGGGACAATTGAAGTAATACTAGCCGGACTAAATGAGAAGGATTCGAAAGATAAAGGAATAGGAGCTTTCCGTGTTTTCCACATGTCTTTCATTGCGGCAAGCCTAGCAATGTCCTTATTAAATATTTTTTCGAAGACATTAAGGGCAAATTCGGGCTGGCCGAGTGTTTCTCTAATCATCTTGAGTTCTTCAGCCTCTTGCCTCAGATTTTTGATTTCCTGAGCTGATAGACAGTTAGTCCCGCGTGTGTTATAGCAGATGTTTGGCATGAGGAGGATAGGAGACTTACCGTTTTCTGCGTCTTCGCTATGGTCGAATTCGGGAGAATCATCTTCTGAGGTGCCGAATAGTTCACTATAAAGCGTTATATTTAAGCATGCCGATTTTTCTCTCTTCATTTAGATTGCAACGCCTACTTGAATAGGTAGCTCTTCGCCCAGACAATGCAATGGATGGGCTGGCTGGGTGTGGAGCGAATCGTGCAAACTGGAAAAGTTTTGGGAACCGGCTTCGAGGTACAATCGTAGCATTCAGTCACGCCCTGGACATGAGTTTTATATGTTAGCGCGGAAACGAAGTTCTCAAGAACATTTGACTTGAAATTAATCATTTACCCTAGATATAACTTGAACCTGCCCGTTGAAACCAGTGGTACCACTTTCGATCAAGGGCACGGCTGCTGCTAAGCACATCAGATTGACATGCCGTCTTGCTTCCAAATTGTCCAATGCGTTAAAAACTAGAGAAAATGATTTAAACCATTCGACGTTGAATGCAGGCTCTTTGATGTTTGCATGGTAGGCGGTAAGCTTGACGCTAGGATTAAATTTAGACGCCGTTTCTTTTGCAACCTATGCCGATGGGGACGATTTCAGCATTCAACATCAATCATCGGATGCACGGCTGCGGGTAGGTTGAGGTGCACCTACGAGAGCTTTCGATTTCTTTATATGTTGCCTTCCAAATAAGAACTGCCTATTTAGATTGCTCAAATCGATCGTGTCGAGATCCACAATGTGGATTTCGCCAAACCCGGTGAGGACGAGATTCTTAAGTAGTTCGCATCCAATCCCTCCAGCTCCAACCATGAGAACTTTGGACTACAAAGTGAAGGCTCATCGTTAGATTGAACGTCTCCTGCGTAATAAATCCGCGATGGTGCAATTGTTACACAGTCAACTTACTTGTTTTATTTGTCGGTGGAGGGGCCCTAGAGACTTTTGGGCCGACTTGTCTCGACCTCTGTTTGTTCTGGCCATAGTTTCGTTTCGCCAAGGACTTATTATCTTGAGATATTATATTGGTTGAAAATTTTTTCTGAATTTTTTTGAATTGTGCTGTACGACCAATATATTATAATATGATGTATGATGGTTGGCGTCAGCTTGTATCAGTGGGAACGTGGGAGAGCTCGAGAGCGCTAGAGTGGGTTGGGGGGAGGGGAGGGGGAGAGGGGGAGGATGTGATAGGAAAGGGAAGGCGAGAGAAAGAGCGCGAGAAGAATTGCGATGTAAATGTTGATGAGAGCCTTCTGGGGACAAATCGGTGTGTGCTATAGCGCCATAGACCACGCGATAATTCTAATTCGAAGTACTGCAAGTGGCCGACCTTGTTGGACTTTTTGCGATCCTATTCGGCCATTAGCAATAATTAATTCGCCGGTGCGCGCACAGCTTATTTAGGGACAAGGACGAACCCACCAAACTAACGACGCTGAAGCTTAAATACGGTGCGCCCTGGTACCGATACCTACACCCGCCAACCTCTGTGCTCCTTTCGAACCTCTTCAGAAGTGTAGCGCACTAGAGTCATTGAGCTATGGAGATCTTAACAACGGCCTACAGATGGGCGATTGGAGCAGCGCAGAATCCCAAGTACGCACGTCCTACTGCGTACGCGTTGCTTTGTTTTGACGGCCTTTTGAGCTTTGCCATTCTCAGGAAGGTGCCTTGTACGTACTACGGGCGTGCGGATTGGAAATTTCTAAACTAAAGTTGATGCTCTACGTATATTGACTCTTGGCTTCAGATACAGAAATTGACTGGGAGGCTTATATGGAACAAGTCGCCCAGTACCGAGCCGGAGAACGAGACTATAGAAATATAAAAGGCGGTACTGGCCCGTTGGTATACCCTGCCGGCCACGTCTACATATTCAACTGGCTGTACAGCCTGACCGACGGTGGCGTCCAAAGGGAAAGGGTACAGGTGATCTTTTGGTTGACCTATATGGTAACTCTCTGGATTACGATGCTCTGTTACCGAACCGCTAAAGCACCACCTTGGATCCTAGGCCTTCTGGTTCTCTCGAAGAGGCTACATAGCATATACCTGCTAAGATTTTTCAACGATTGTTTCTGCACGTTGCTAATACTTACCTCCTTGCTCTGTGCTCAAAAGCGACAGAACACTCTATCCGCGATTTTCTACTCCTTGTCGGTTTCCATCAAAATGTCTTCGCTTCTATACTTACCGGCTCTTGGTTTAGTTTTCATCCTTAACAATGGAAGTAGCGAGAAAACGATTCGACTGGCGTTATTGATGCTTCAACTGCAGGTCATTTTGGCATTGCCGTTCATCGCCTCAGAGAATGGTAGTCTGGTAGGCTACGTGGGACGGGCATTTGAATTTAGTCGCGCGTTTTTGTGGAGATGGACCGTGAATTGGCGATTTGTGGGGGAGGCTGTATTTACGTCGCCTCTCTTCAAATATAGTCTGCTTGGATTTCATGCATCACTTCTCCTGTTCTTCTTGGTTACTAGATGGTTACGGCCTGCTCAGCGAGGGGTAATCGAGTTCATCAAATCGCCTGTGATCCGGGCGATGAGCGCGGACGAACAAACCCAGGTAGCTCGGAGAGTTGATGGACGATATGTGCTCACGACTCTATTCACCTGCAATCTGATTGGTATGCTGTGTGCACGATCATTGCACTATCAATTTTACTCGTGGATGGCTTGGGCGACCCCGTTTTTGCTCTGGAGGAGCGGATGGGGTCCAATGTTCGTGGTGCCTGTATGGGTTGTCCAAGAGCATGCCTGGAACGTTTATCCAAGTGAGTGGTTCATGTTGGGAATGACTTTCGATTAGTTATCAGCGGCAAGTTACTGATATGACATGCATGATGTTTGTATAGGTACGAGAGCAAGCTCGGCGCTTGCGGTCGGAGCTATGTTGGTACAGATTGCTGGTGTTTGGTGGGGGACCCGGCATTCAGACCATGATTATCATGAGAAAGGAAAAGTCGAAGCACGGAAGCGCCAATGAGAAGGCCAATATCAATACAATAGCTTGACTTGGTTATATAAATTTAGTTGGTTGAATTATTTGGCGGGTTCAGCCGATCAGTTGATATTCCGTTATTTCTACACCGGCGCTCAATTGAAGTGCTTGAGAATTTGATGTACTTAAAAAAAAGTTATATTAGCTATCAGTATCTAGAAACCGACAAATTCTTGGACATCTAGATACACATGTTGCTCATTGCAGGGCCTCGGGTGTTCGACCTTCTTCAACTGTCAATTGCAAAAGGACCAAGTTTGACATAATATATGAAAACGAGGGGAACCCAGCTACCCAGCGTTTGTGTTTTGCGACACTAGGCGCGGTTTCATGATGTTTCGTTCGCATGGGTAGGTTGTGTCGAGACTACGCCAAAGGTTACGCTACTCGATCGCAGTCTTGGCTAGTCGTGTTGTGCTGCCCGCAAACTCAATTGATTGACAGGGTTGATCTGGCGGCTCGCATCCAAACAAAACACAGTCATGTTTCCCGGCCAACTTGGGGCACGCCTGCTTGTGTTCCCAAACGCGTCTTCCTCCGACGTCCCATCCTCCACGATTGACTGATTACACTGAACCCCCCAAGATATTGAAGCAATCACGGACATGCCCCTGGAAACCGATAAGCAAATTTGATCCTCGTACCTACATTTTTAACTGACATCTTGTCGATTGGCATCAACCCATCCGTTGAATTGCCTATTCCACCACCATAGCTATGCCCGTTTCCACACGCCACTCGGCCGCCGCGGCAACCACCGCAGGCCAGCAGACAAAGCTCAACTTTACCTCCAAGAAAAGCGTCACCGGCAAACCGATCAAGCCGTCTACCCACGACATTCCGTTCAAAGCACCCAGAGTCGATGAAACTTTGGCAGGAGCTCGCAACAATGAGCTAGATAACGAAGAAATTGAGACATCCTCGGCCGAGAAAGACCAAGCTGCTGGCTCGGAAGTTGACACAAGCATTCCTCTAGAAGCTCCATCCAAGACTTCTATCAAACCAGAACAAGCTCACGTAGAGAAGGAAGAGAATGTGCTGGAGGAACAAGATCAAGTCGACGAGAGATCCGAGGGATCACTACCTTTCGAAGAACAAGTCATCGAACGACCCAAATTTGACATCTCCTTCATTGGGAAGGATCGCACCGATGAGGCGTACCAGATCACGCCTCAGCAAATAAAGGCATACTATACAAGCATTCGTAATTCCAGAATCGGTCCTCCTGGTGGGTTCCCTTTGCCACTGATCATCAATAGCGTGTGAAACGTCCACAACTAATCTGGTATCTCCGTTGATGCTGTCTAGTCCACCAAGAAGGTCTAACCGATTATGAGAAGATCCTACGCCACTTTGACCTCTCTTCCCAGTACGGGCCTTGTGTCGGCTCCTCTCGTTTCAGGCGTTGGAATCGGGCGGACCGATTTGGACTCGAGCCTCCGATTGAGGTTCTCGCTGTCCTCCTCAAATCCGAACTCGCGGAGAACGTCGAGCCTCCTCCAAAGGATTGGAAGCCCGCCGCAGCTAGTGCAAGAGAAGACGTGGGGTCGGTAGCTTATATAGATACCCTACTTGACACGCATACTAAAGAATAGAAGCTTTTCCTTCTCTTTCTTTCTGCCCTCCAACCTTTACCCGTGGTCACCGTGTCCGTTTCCAACTGGGCCGGTTTACTTCTTAAATTGGTGTTTTTTAATACTACTTTCTCCTATATCAAAGCTGTCGACAGAGGCTGATATGCCTCGCTTCTTTCTTGTTTGTTCTGGTCAGCGTTTGTTGGCGTTTCGGGGATTGACGGGAGGACAGTTTTGTGTATGTGACCTCAAACCTGTATGTTTCATTATTTTGTATCAATACAGAGTATGGATAAGCGCTTTCTACCTCGGAAGTACCAAGGATCAGTTATCGTTTTTGACCATCGATATATGAATGTCTCTGAAATTCAAAAGGGAAAGCTACTTAAAATAAAATACATTTTTAAACCCACATTCTCGGGAAGCGAGCAACAAATCCGTATCATTCAACATTAAAACCTCGCAGATTTCCAGACGTTTGAATTCGTGAATATAAGGAGAAGGGAAAAAGAAAATTGATTTATTGAGCAATTCCATTAGTTATCGTGGAAAAGAAAAGAGAAACGGCGAATGAAGGAAAATGGGAAAGCCATCTAGAACCGTGATAAGTGTTTTAAGGAAAACAGGCGACCAGAAAAATAGGGACGCAGGAGGAAAGAGTATACAAAGAATCGAAGGCCAAAAAGTATTCAGCAAAATAATGCAAAAAAGGGCTAAGAAAAAAAAGGCAAGGGAAGGGGAAACCTAGGATATCAATACTTGCTTGTTCACGCTTGTTCCATATGCTCCTTTAAATAACCGATAATGGATGGTAAAGACGCAGACTCCGCCGAAAATATGAAAACGCCAAAAGAAATACCAAGCTAAATCAAAAAAGGAAAAATGTCGAAAAAGGAAAGTTTTTGGCCGTCTTTTATTCAGCGTTCGGACAATTAGAGCTCGTTGATGTGTCGGGCGTTATCTGCCATACCGCTTCCATTCCGTTGTTTGACGGGGTTGCCATGTACTCTCAGACGGTAAATACTAGTGTATTCTTCATTGCCCCAGTTACTTAATACTCGAAAGGAAACACTCCTTACAGGAATACCGAGCTTCTGTAGGTCAACCGGTAGCTCGAAAGTTTGCACAGGATACTGGCTGTTCACGTCATATACAAACGAAGCGACTCGTACGTATCCATTAGCTGCGTAGTGTCTTGACGAGGGGCTGTCAGAGACATCACCGATTGCTACGGAGGCTGCCTTGCTAATCTGTTGGCGAACCGAGGCGTCATCGATGTGAACCCAAAATTCGACTTCTTTTGGGGCGGAGGTGTCATCGCCCGATATACCTCGAGGGACATGATCTATAGTTACATCTGATGGATAGATGTGTTCCGCAAGTAAAATAGAGACTTGTCCACTTGACTGGGGGAAGCTCCAGCAATCCCCAACGTTGGTTGACTCGGTGAGCACGTGAGCGGGTTCGTTAGGTCCCGGTCGGAACATAGTTGATAATTTCCCCAAAACTCCGGGGTTTCCATAAGGATCAAAAGTAGAAGAGGTGAGACGGGGGTCAATAAGAGTGCCTCTAGCGAGCAAAGCGTAATCCGGCTTTTGGAGAATTGTGGCAGAGTACTGATGGAGTGCGGCTTGTATGAGAGCATCGGCGTACTGGTTCGAGCTTGATCCGGAGGCGCCCTTGGAATGGCGAATATAGTTTGAGACTGCGGCCAGAGCGGCGGAAGAAATGCTCGTGGCAGCAGTCGAGGCAACGTTCCTAGCAGCACCCTCCGCCTCGACGGCGAGCTGTTTCAAGAGTTTTTGGTGGTCCCGTTCGGCTATATTTCTCACAGAGTCGAACTCATCTCGAATGACCTTTATCATGTCTTCTCTGGAGACGACTACTCCATCCGCTATCGCTTCTTTCCATCTCTCCTCCGACATCTGTCCGAGATAGCCTCGCATTTTGGCTGTATTGGTCTTCAGAAAGTCATCCCAGTTGTATGTTGCTCCTTCGTTTCCTGACGTTGTCGGGTTTCCTCTGACGGAAGGAGCCAATTTCGCGACTTCTTCCTGCATATCCTTTCTCAAAACGGTTTGGAGATATCGAAGCAGCTCGGGCGCGACAATAATCTTTCCGGTATCCGGGTCGAGGCGAGCAGCGATCTGTTTGGGGAGCGTTGCTTCAATGGTACGAAGGGCTTTGTCGGTCAGTTCCTGGGATTTCTTGAGGTGTTGAAGATCGGCATCAACGCTTTTGATATGCCCTTGAACTTTCGAGAGCTGGTCGCGCAGGGACTGAGCACTAGCCTTGTGTTCTTTCAGTGTGCCCTTGTTGCTTTCGACTGATTTGTCCAATTTTGATATCTGAACATTGAAGGCGGACATTGTAGCCATTGACGCACGTTGCTCGGTCTGATAGGTGCGAGTATGTTTATCCAAGGCGGTCGAGAGAGAGGAATAGGCGGATATGACACTTCTGACGGAGGCTAGCTGTTGTTCTTTATCGATTTTGTAGTCCCACGGTCGATTGTCATTGTCGTAAGCACGGGATAAAGCTCCAAGTTGTTTTTCAACTTCCATCAGCCGGGCAATCACGTCCTCAGAGGAGGAGGGGGGGAGAACTGGCGGAGAGAAAGAGGAAGAGCGCTGGAGAAAACTGTAGGAGAGAGTGCTTATCCCGAAAATGAAGAACCCAAGAAGAAGGTAGTTTAGAAGAGGTCCGAACAAGTTTTTGAGAAAAATGCTGATTATCGCCGCGGTTTTTTTAACGCCACTTGAAGCGGTGCGAAAGCCAGTTTTGGCCGAAGGTAGAGGAAACCAGGACTTGGAAATGGCCCGTCGAGATGAAGATTGGGTCGAATGCAACCGTTGTTCAGAAGCGTCTTCGGCCGCGGCGGGGCTGCTTAACGAAGCTTGGTCCGGCGAAACGTCATCTGCGTAGTCAATGGTGTCGGGAGGGGTCCCTTGGCGATCTCTGAAGGCTGAGACATCACGATCATCGCCGTCGCCATCACCACGATTGGAAGGCTGGGGAGTTGGGGATGGAGAGACAAGACGTGGAGCGAGACCGATGCCTTGGTTTTCCTCATCAAAGGTAGCGTCTCTCTCGCCGACGATTGGAAGCGGTGTGACAGGAGCTGTTCTTCTTGTGGAAGTGGTATGTTTAGCACGAGTTTTGGCGGAAGGTCGCAGGGCTTCTTCTCTCGAGCCTTTCATAGCCGATCGAGGTTCCTTTGTGCCAGCATTAACGCTTCTAGATTTCAGCATGGAAGATTCGGGAAGGGGATTTCTAGCGCTTGCTATTATACGATGAATTTCAAGGCTGGTTTCGTCGCCTTCGTGGAAGGTGTCTTCGTCTACAAATATCGGGGTGAAAAAGATGGTGATTAGAACACATTTTACGTATATGTTTGGATTGAGAACGTATTGCTATTTATATATATATATTCAGGCAGTTAAAGGATCGAGGGTCTATACCTTGAGACAAGACGCTCTGGCTGCGCAGAGAGCGTTTTCGGGAAGCAGCGGCGGTGGAAGTGGTGGCGACAGGTTCGACGGAAGGTTGTCTGGCGGAAGCTTTGGTCTTAGCAGCAGCAGCTTCGGCAGCAGCTCGTTCTTCGGCGATTTTACGTTCTCGGGCTGCGGCCTCGAGACGGGCTTTGGCAGCGACGTCAGCGGATTCGAGGGCGTCGGCGATGGCGACCTTGGCGTCCCTGGCGCTGAGAGGTCTTGGGGCGGTTGTTTGAGGAGAACCGTAGGAGAAACTAGGAAGACTGGAGACGGGAGGGAGAGGATTGCTGTTGTGTATGAGATTGTTGCCGGTGAACGCAGGGACGGCGCGGTTGGAGCGGCGCGCACCGGCGGACATTGTGAATGTCGAGGAGCGTGACAGATGGAGAGAAGGGAGCGGAGAAGGCGAGAGAGGGAGGGAGGGAGAGCTGGGAGTGGGTGGTTAACAGAGTTGATGCTGGATAGATTGAACTTGAGGTAAAATGGTAAGTATCCAATTCAATTTTTCGAACGGATTGAATTTTCAATTATTTATTATTTATTTATTTTGTTATTATTCTTCCCGAACGAACAAGAAGGAGTAGGACGAGGAAGAAGAAGAAGAAGAAGAAGAAGAAGAAGAAGAAGAATATAATAATTGTTGAAGCGGGAGGGTGTTTTCGCGCCTGTTGTTTCTTTTCTCTCTTTCCTCTTCCTTTTCTTTCTTTTCTTTTTTCTTTTCTTGTTGTTTGCGGTGATTGATGTGTTGGCTCTTTGGTGTCACGTGATGATCAGAAGGTGTTGGCGTGTGTCCACGTCCCGTCCGAATGGGGAAACTGTTTGCCACCAATTAACAATTAAATGTTCTCTCCTCCCATCGCGGTGTCTCGTTGAGACTACGCGGTGTCCAGGATATGTACCTGGTTGACAAGCATGGAACAACCAGAACGGAACACCGGACAACGGTTAACCCTTCTGGTCTCGCTGGCCAAACTTGGTGTTGCATTGCTCCTCCTCATTTCCATTTATTCATCCATTCATTTGCTCAACGCAACACAACGTAACGCAACGCAACGCAACACTACCCCCCAATCCGACTCAACTCGATTTTCTTCCATCGCCGCCGCGAAGGAAATCTCCTTTCTCCCTCTTCTCACCGTCGCCTTCCTTCCTCCCCTTCCGACAACACCCCGACATCGCTGTCCCCACCGTCGCCGTATCGCCAATAACGGTCATACCTGAACGAATAAATAAATAAAATAATAGAGCGACCGTAAACAATAAAAAATAAATAAAGAGAAGAGTGTAATAATATACTTGTTACATCGCCGAGTTTGACGACTGGCAACAACACGAAGAACCAATATCAACCACCACCACAACCACCGCCATCACCGGTCGCCACGGCTACAAGATGACCCGCAGAAAACTCCCCGGCCAGTACAACCACCTGCTCGCCGAGAACAATCCCTCTAGTGAGTCTTGCTCTTTCTTTCTCCCATCTCATTTTTCTCATACTCATTCGTTTCCCTCATTGTGAAATCGAGCGAGCCGAGTTCGGGTGGCATTGCCTATCCTCCATCGCCTGTTGCCTGTCATCTGTTCCCTTGTCGCTCTAACCTGGTCCGGTCTGGTCTGGCTGAACGCCTGTAACGCTTTTATATTTTATTATTCATCGCGTACAATCATCATACCATAAAACACCAATAACTCACCTTTTCAATTATACAACAAATATATATATACCCAGCGCATCATTATTCAGGATTGATATTACTTCTACGAACCGCTAACTTTTTTGCTCCCTTCCTATTTAGAGGATGATCTCGTCGAGTTGCGCCGCTTGGGCCAAACCAAGCTCATGACTAATCCTAAAACACCATCCTCAGTCGGCAATGGCAATGGTGCTGCCGCCACCGCCGCTACTTCGGCGCAGTCCACCCCGCAGATGACTCTCTTTTCTTATGTTCATCTTCGTGCCCCTCTTCCCCATGATATAAATCCTGAGATTTTTGGCAATGGTACCAAACCCGAAGCCTATTTCCTCATGCGTAGGAGCAAGGATGGATTTGTCAGCTCCACTGGAATGTAAATATATTCTTCACCCCATGTTCCAATTCTCCCTCTCCATATTTTTTTATACCGAAATCTCCCTTTCAATCATTGATATTCAGCTAAACAATCCTTTCAGGTTCAAAGCCTCTTTCCCCTGGGCCACCAAATCCGAAGAAGAAACCGAACGAAGGTTTGTCAAAAACACCTTTGATGCATCTACCGAGGAAACCGCAGGGAATCTTTGGGTCCATCCGGACGATGGTACGTTGAGAAATCCGGTCCCTGCTCTCATTGGCCGCTCAATTCACCGTTTTGTACCCCCGAACCTCGCTAACTTTTTTTTTTTTTTTTAATCTCAAGCCCTCACTCTTGCCTCCGATTATCGTTGTCGAGTGTGGATAGAAGCTCTCGTGGATGACCGCCCCGTCAATTCTGACGCTCGCAACAAAGCCGTTACCCCGCCTCCTCCCTACCGACCGACCAGCGCGGGTACTGGCTCCCAAAGCCCCGATTCCACTAAATCGGGAACCGTCCCCCGGTCTGCCTCTCCTACCCGTAAAATAGCCCAACCGAGGAAACCGCGTGCCACCAAAACCAAGGACCTCTCGACAAATTCAACCATTCCTTCTGAAGGTTCCGTGGTTTCTGGCGCTCCTTCATCACAGACGGATGATCCAAATGGAGATGCTGCGACCACCACAACAACTACGACCACCACAACTACAACTTCCGTAATAACGGATGCTACGAATGACTCTGCCGCGATCAAATCGGAAGAGGATGCAGAAACCCTCACCAAGGACGACTCCGATACCGTTTCTAATACAATAGTCAAATCAGAAATAACGGACGGAGATCTAAAAGCCGATGTGGAGGTCGAGACGACAACGGAAACCAAAGGTGACAATATCATAGAATCAACCCATGTCAAAGTCGAGATCCAACCTTCGGATATATCTTCCCTTGTGCCAGAAAGCCCAGAGGAAATGATTGCCAAGGCTAAGGAAATGGTCGCTGAAGCAATGAAGGATGTTTCTGATCCTATATCTAACAAGAAACGGAAAATCGAGGACGTCTCTTCTCAGGAAATCCTAAATATCGAAAATCTAGAGATAAGCTCTCCGAAGAAATCGAAACGCGCTCGCGTGATCGGTGTCATAACCGAGGAGAAGTTCCAAAAGAGGGCACTGATCGGAATCGGTGCAACTGTGGCAATCGGGTAAGTCTTGCTCCACCCTTATCCATCCCCTTGCGAAACTTCAAACTTGCTAATTCTTTTTTTCCTTCTCAGCGGCCTTGCATTTTTCTCAAATCTCCTATGATTGGATAAGTCTTCGCAGATGACAATATTTTCTACTTTCTTACAAGCCGTTGAATACCAAGTTTCTAGACTTTGTGTACCGCGGTATCAATTCCAACATGAATCTTGGTCTTATTTAACCTTTCCCCCCTCCAACCTGCTAGGCCTGTGGTTAACTTTTTTTTTGCTTTACTCCTTTGTTGCGGTGTGACGGTTTTTTTTTCTTTCTGGGTATACCTCATCTTCCTTCTTTCAATCACGGATCTCTTTTAATAGTCATTTTGATCAAATTGTCGCCTTTTTATTGTCGACTTAGCCTCTCCGTCTTACCATTTCTCTTATTTATGCTTCATCCTCTTACTTTGCCTTTTCTTTTCTTTCTTTCTTTTTTTTCTTCAAAACTGGTGTTTCGGGTTGATGTTGACCAGTCTAGTCTTTCGTTTCGGCTCATAAGACCTATTTATGAGGATACATTGAATCTCTCATTCTCATTGTCTTTTTTATATGTCCATTCTCATTTTCCTTTGACTTTCTTTTAAAGTTTCTTTATGTTGGATTATGCCGGAGTCTCTTCACAAAACTTATTATATATAAACAAGGGAACAGCTAGCAAGCTTCTTACGGACGGAGAGGTTTTCCGTTTCGACTTCTTAGACTTTTTTTTCCCTTTCTTGTTTAGGTTTATTTTTATCTGCGTATTTTTTTTTATTAATTCGAGTCCTGAAGTAAAAATTTACCTGACGAGGTATCCACTTTATTAAATTTGGGAATTATAAATTCCACGTGCATTTCGTCTTCCAAAGCTAGGCGCTGGCTTGGGCAGAGCTTCGGCTAGCTTGCTTGGACCTGCCCTTTTCCCTCCGCCAAACATCCTACAACGCGCCTCTTTGACATCACAACCGAAACCAAGCCTCGAATTCATCCCTCCAAAGCCGGTCCTATCCTCCACTCAAGAGTGGTGGGTGATATAGAACCCTCTCGGAGATGGCGTATCTAGCTCCTATCCACCAAGCTTCTAGCATTCGCCATGCCTTAAAATGCAAATTTGTTCATAAGCATAGAGATTCTCTGGTGCTGGCGTAAGGCTCTCATCTTCGAAATCTATGGCTCACTTGAAAAGCATATACATATAGATATCACTGCGTGGTAACTAACTCTGTTACACTCACAATTTCTTCACTGCTAGGAAATCCAATCGCATCGAGATTTACGATCTTGTTCCTGAAGGCCTTGAACAAGTCACCCATTTCACTGTCTACGGCCGCGTGACAGCGCTGCTTTCTCTCCGCCCCCAGCAATCTCAGCTAGATCATGTATTCATCGCAACCGATAGATGCGAATATTTCACCATTTCCTGGGATCCCACAGCTGGAAACATTCGAAACGAAAGAAAAGCGCTAGATGTAACGGATCGCTTTCAGCGCCCTTCCCACTCGGGCCATCTGTATTTGGCGGATCCTGAGGGTAGGTTATTGGGCCTTTATTTGTACGAAGGAATATTCACGGCAATACCTATCAAACGTCAGACCAAGGGCCGAGGACGACATACTCAAATCCCAGAAAACGAAATTGGGAATCTTGACGAGCCTTGCCCTATTCGCATAAATGAGCTGAGAGTCATCACAATGGCTTTCCTATACGGCACCTCGATTCCGGTCGTCGCTATGCTCTACAGAGACTCCAAAAACGCCGTTCATTTGGCAACTTATGAGATAAATTTAACTAAAAAGGCTATCAAAGACCCCGAATTCACCGCATGGAACATCAAGGCAAACAACATGGATCCCGCAGCCAAAATACTTATCCCTGTACCCGATCCCATAGGTATACCCTAAACACTTCTGTTACGCAACATAGAAATGATAGTAATATTTTGGTAAGTATTGCTAACTTGTCGAGCATATAGGGGGTGTTATTGTCATCGGAGAACAGATGGTGGCATACTTTGACCCTAAAAGGACAATACCTATGAAAAAGCCTTTATATGAGCCTACGGCTTTTGTAAGCTACGGGGTAATAGATTCGCAAAGATACCTACTCAGCGATGAAATTGGTCACCTCTACCTTCTCTTGCTTGTAATAAATGATGATAAAATCGTCAACATGAAAATCGAAAATCTCGGGGAGGTAAGTAACATCCCTACGGATCAAATAAATAAGCAGAGGTCCCGGCGGGAGCTTACCATGAAATTCGATTGCAGGCATGCCAAGCCCGTACCATAGTATACCTAGACAATGGATACGTGTTTTTAGGGTCCCATTTCGGGGATTCTTTGCTGGTTAAATTATCATCAGGCTATCCCCGGCTTGAGGTGGCTCACTCTCTACCAAACTTAGCTCCCATATCCGATTTCATAGTGCTAGGAACGGAAGTTGGTGGAGAAGAAGTTCATCAATACTCCGCCGGCCAGACCATGATACTCACCTGCAGCGGTGGCTTTTATGACGGCGGGTTGCGGAGTGTGAGAAGTGGTGTGGGGATCCAAGAGATCGGAGTGCTAGGTGAGATGACCGGCGTTCAAAATATGTGGGCTTTCAAACGAACAACCACAAATAGCAGGTACGGTTTCCCAAATCCCCATTCGAAGTTCTAGCTGATGACAGGCTTGCAGTTTTCACGATACCCTTCTATTTTCATTTGCGCATGAAACCCGTATCTTCACTTTCAGTGAGGAAGGAGAAGTAGAAGAAGTCGAGACTTTTGAACACTTTTCCTTGAATACAAAAACTTTGGCTACCGGAAATGTCGGTCGCGATCGAATTCTGCAAGTTGTTCCCAATGGAATAATTCTTCTTGAGAAGGAAACAAAACAACTCTGGAATTGGGCGCCATCACCTGGAACGAGGATTGATCTTGCTTCTCTATCTGGTACGAAGCTGGCGGTCATAATAAGCGGTCGCACATGTATATTGTTCGACCTATCGAGCGATTCTATCAGACAGGTTGCGAGCCGAACTTTCGAAAACGAGGTCTCTTGTATTCATCTACCCCGGGTGTCGTCAGGGTTCTTAGCTGTGGGTTTCTGGATGCCAACAACTCTGTCTTTGCTGCAAACATCGGATCTCGAAGTCATATCAGAGGAACAGTTGATAGTACCTGAAGGTTCCGTTCCTCGATCCATCGTAGCTGCAAATATGGGTAATGGACCACATTCGACCCTCTTTGTAGGGATGGCAGATGGTGAGGTTTTGACTTACACAATTACGGAAAAACCGATTTCTCTTTCTGACCAGAAACGAATACAACTGGGTACACAAACTGTCACATTTGAGATTCTTCCACGCAAGTTTCAGGAAGAATTCAGCTATGTGGTAGCTACTGGCGAAAGGCCAACCATGATATACGAGGAAGAAGGTCGAATAGTGTATTCCGCAATCACTTTGAATCAAGCGGCTTGTGTCGCTTCTCTCGACACAGTAGCATTCCCGGATACAGTCGTTGTAGCAGCCGATGAAAACGTTTTCATTGCAAAAGTGGATGGATTTAGGACAACCCATACAAGAACATCCCCTCTACGTCAGTTTGTTCGAAGGGTAGCCTTTTCAAAAGAGAAGAAGGCGTACGCGGCAATTACCATCAGGAATTCGATAGATAGTGCTACAGGGTTGGAGACCAGTGGCTGCTATTTACACATTATTGACGAGAACTTTTACGATCAAATCGATGCATATGAAATGAATCCTGGTGAGCTTGTTGATAGTCTCCTCTGCGCCAAACTTGCGCAGCCGGACGGTTCGACATCCGAAAAGTTTATAGTAGGAACAGCGGCTGGTACCGACAATGATGAAAGCGAAACAGGCCGACTTTTGCTTTTTGAGCTCGGGGATGACAAAGTTCTTCGTCTCGTTGCCGAAACGGGGTTACCTGGTGCCTGTCATTCACTCGCCATAGTAAACGGGTATATCGTGGCTGGCCTGAATAAGAGCGTAAGTCTAAAAGATAACAACCTTCACCTAAGAGAATGGGGGTTGACCACTCGGGATAGCCCCTTTCACCATTTTTTCTTACGACGATTGATGAACTGACACTCAATTAGATCGATTTGTACCGTTTCTCCTATCCGAATGAGTCTGTGGAAGGCTCCATAGAACGAATTTCCTCGGTGAGAGCGGCCACTGTTCCTGTCGTCCTATCTGTTTGCGGACTTTCGATCTTTGTGGGTGATCTATATAAAGGTGTTATGATGTTAGCATTGGAGATTGGAGAGGATGGCGAGAATGATAAGCTTGTGGAAGTCTGCAGACAGTATGGTGTGAGCTGGGTGACGGCATTAGAAGGTCTCGATGAGGAGACATGTATCTCCGCCGACTCGGAAGGAAATTTGACGCTTCTCCGTCGCGAATCCACCGGGGCAACAGACGAGGATACTAGACGGATGCGCCCCTTGAGCGAGCTCAGGCTCGGTGAAATGGTGAATCGCATCCGTAGAGTTAATGATCCGGTAACGCAAGGGTACGTCGTGCAGCCAAAGGCATATCTAGGGACGGTTGACGGAGGCCTTTTCGTGCTTGGATTGATCCATCCGGATTACTTTGACACGTTGATGCGATGCCAGTCCAACATGTCACAAGTAGTCAAGGGAGTGGGCGACCTTGAATTCAATAGGTATGTTTTCTACGATCCTGCAGAACAAAAGGCTTTATTGGGAAAGCCAAAGAGTGGACTCTAACATCCACGACATTAACAGATACCGAGCCTTTTCCACAAAGGGCAAACAGCCGGATGAGCCGTTCAGGTTTGTAGATGGCGAATTGATCGAGAAATTCTTAGATCTTGATGAGGATGCCATGAACATGGTCATCAACGGATTAGGCGATGAAGAAAATGCCCGGATTGATTGCACTGTTGAAGAGATGAAGAATATTGTGGAAGCCTTGAAGAGGTTACATTGAGTAGACCTGGCCTATCTGGCTGAGCGCAGGCTGAGCGCTGGTTCGTGCTGCAGGCGGAAGACCAAAGAGTGTGCGTGTCATGGACATGTGCATGTACATGTACATACAAAGTCGTCCCCCGCTGTACGAACACATATTTACCAAAGCGAGAAGGTCCTGTGAAGCAAATGCAAATGTACCAAGGCCAACGTACCTGCAGCCGCTGGGAAGGGCTAAGGCAAATCGAAGTTGGCGCCTGCCAAAAATAAAAAAATTAAAAAAATACTAATGAAAGTATAACTATTCCTTCCAAGCTTGGCGGGTCGATCCGAATGGGAAACCCTTGGCGCATTCAGCTATTTCGTCCTGGCATCACCGTTTCAACATCACCGTCTCCGTTATTATCATCATCCGTACAATACAATACAGCACCATCGCCGTCGGCTTCCATTACGCACACCCTATAGTTGTCATTTCCCTCCATATTTTGGTTGTTTGGTCCGTGCTCGTCCAAGGGTTTTTAATGTCGTCGTCCGACATCTTCGGATGAGTTGAGAGATAATGACCAACGTAAAGGCCAGAATAGCTAAAGACTGTATGTCCCTACGTCCCTTCACTGCTCTTTCCTGCCATAGATATCCTCTCCTTTTGACTAACCTACCCTTCGTCTCGCTCTCTAGGGCGGTATGGCTGTGTTTTGGATGCTGGTTCATCGGTAAGATTCTGTTCGACCAACCAGCTGCCCTACAACTCCGTACTAAGCCAAATTGCCTACAGGGCACGAGGATATACATCTACCGATGGCGCGACCACATGTCACAGCGCGACAAGGCAACCGCCGAAGAATTGGATAGCCTGCCTATGATCTCTACAAAGAAGAAGTGGACCAAGAAAATCCGGCCCGGTACTTTTAGACCCTTCGCCGAACCCCCTGCTTCGCACACTTGATCTAACATTTATCTCAGGTATATCATCATTCGCCAGAAAACCCGAACAAGTCGGTCCTGACCATCTGGACGAACTCTTCGCCCACGCTCGTACCGTTATACCCGCTGACCGGATTCCCGATACACCGTTGTTTCTCCTTGCTACCGCCGGTGTCAGACTCTTACCAGCATGGGAACGCAAGACATTGCTCACGGAGATCTGCAACTATGCGATTCAGACCACGAAATTCCTACTACCTGACTGCAATCTACACATCCAGGCTATCACGGGGGAGACTGAAGGCCTTTACGGTTGGATCGCTGCCAATTACCTGATTGGTGCTTTTGATGCGACACAAAAACACAACCATGGGAAGAATCACCACACCTACGGCTTCTTGGATATGGGTGGCGCGAGTGCGCAGATTGCTTTTGTTCCGAACGCGACGGAGACGAGCAGGCATGCGGAAGATTTAAAGCTATTGCGAATGCGGAAACTAAGCGGTGAGTCAGTCGAGTACAAAGTTTTTGTGACGACATGGCTAGGCTTCGGAGTTCATGAAGCCCGGTCGCGCTATCTCGAAAAACTTCTCGAAGCATCTGGTGGCGATAAGGTTTTAGAACTCCCGGACCCATGTCTCCATGCGGGTGTCACAGTGACTACGGATGGGAAAGTGGTTTCATCAAGCTCTGACACTTCTCCGGCCACGCAAAAGAACCCATATCTGTTTGGTACCGGAAAGTTTGATGAATGTCAACGTCAAGTGCACCCGCTTCTATCGGATGGAAAGGTATCTTGCAACGGAGCAGCTTGTTTACTAGACGGGCGCCACTTCCCCAAAGCTGACTTTGACATAAATCATTTCCTTGGAGTATCTGAATATTGGCACACAACACACGAAGTCTTTGAGATGGGTCACGATAAAAAGTCATATGATCTTGCAACATATTCGCAACGGGTGCGAGAATATTGTTCCGAGCCGTGGAGCATAGTCAGGGATAAAGTGCATCAGAACGAATGGGGTAAAAAGGTTGATGAGGAAAAGGCAATCTCGATCTGCTTTAGGGCTAGCTGGATGATGAGCGTTCTCCATGATGGTATTGGAATACCGAGGATTGGATTGGATACAGCTGGGTCCGGGCATAATACCACCGAAGACCTTATCGGCGGCGCAAAAGACAAGGGCTTTCTTGATCCGTTCCAAGCAGTGGACGACATACGCGACGTGGAAGTGTCTTGGACTCTTGGAAAGATGATATTATACGCAACTTCTGTTATCCCTCCGAAGGCCAACCCCCATGGCTCTGCACATGCCTTGCCGGTTGGTTTTGGGAGTAATTCTCTCGAAGGGGAAGCCATTCCAGCCGATTTTGAATACGCAGGGAGTGACACTACCTCGAAGGAGCCCTCCCGACCGCCAACTCCCGTACACACATCTCCCTCGGGTGTAGGTGGAGCGGTGTCCAGCGTTCCAGCCCCCACTGCCCCATCTAGCGGCCCGCAAGTGGAAGATGATTCGGATCATTGGCACGGGGCGTTGTGGAACAACAGCAACTCGAATCGGCGTATACCCGGCATAATTTTATTTCTTTTGATATTTTCTTTTGCATCATATCTACTTCTCGGTAGAGACCGCCGGCACAAACTTGCCCGAAAGTTACATCTACACCGCCTATTCGGCGGTCGAGGGAAAAGAAATTTTTCATCGGTTGGTGGGACGGTGATATACGAAAGAATCGGCGAGGATCTCGAATTGGGACCCTCTCCACCTTCGATATTTGAGCTGGGAGATTACGAGGATGACAATATGAGCAACATGAATGGTGCCAACGACAGTGGTAGTAGAGGAGGGACCATGCGGAGAAGCGTTTCCGCGAGCAATGTCAAAGGTTTGGGATCTAGAATGGGAAGTCGGATATCAAGTCGGGAGCATTTAGCTGCTGTGTCTCGGAGTCGTGATGTTAGCCCCTCCGGTAGAAGTGCCGGAAGACGGGTGAAGAGCCCTATGCCCCGGTCCGATCAGTTTCTGTGAATTGCATTATATATCTTTTTTCTTATTGGTTTTTCAATCTAATCAAGGTAGCGGGAGTTTAGCGGTTGGGGTTCGAGTTTTTCCTACATAATTATTGATATTTACAAACATACAGAAATTTACGATTAGATATCAATTCTCGCGATGAATACGCAGATCTAACTACTTACTTATACAAGTATATAAACAAGTCCTTACTCTAACAAGTATACAATGTAGATGTATGCATGAATTCAGCGTCGAAAATTCAATTTGACGCCAAGCCAGTCGAGTTCGTCACCGTGACATGCACCAGCGACCAATTAAAAATAATTAAAAGAAATAAAATGAAATAAAGGCCTTGAGAAAAGAGAGACACCTCGCAACTGCATTACTTCGCTACTACCATCGTCACCACGAATCCTCAGAAGGACACAGCTAATAGCTGGGCTCGTAAGAATGTTTGGGTGCATCTGCGCCGGGCGACAAGGTTTGGCCACCCATCCAATATATCCATGATACCCTCATCAACATGACCGGCCAATACGGTTGCTCATCTCGACCTGTGAGCATCACCATCACCCTTCGTTGAGAGAGCCGCTAACAATGTCCTCCCTCCGCTTCGACCGGCAGTGCAGGTTGATCCCCAGGCCGTCTCTCAAACAGAGTTCCTCTTTTCGATTCCCGCCGCACAGTCCATAAACCACATTGTCGTCTTCCTCCTCCCCACCACACAGTTGCCACCGGAGTATGCTGCGACGGTATACTTTCAGTGGCCCGGTAAAGCCTTCCAACTCCTCGGCGGGCTCTCTGCGGAAAAGCAATCTGCAATCTTCCGGCTGAAGGGGGCAGCCAGTCATGGCGTGGCTGGCAGTGGCGTGGCGGCGGGAACCAACAGCTCATATACCATGGCTGACGAGTCCGATGCCTTCAACTATGGTGGCGGTATTGCCGGGGAGGATGTAACGGCGCAGCTGGGAATATCAATTGAACCCATCGAGCTCGTCCGGCAAAAGCTCATGGCACTTCCGGCACACCTATCTTCTCTGACTAATACGTCACAGCAGCTGGTCGGTGGGTTGATGATACCAAGGCCGAGTACGCAAGCCGTTCGGACAGCCGCATCGCGTCTAGATATCCCGAAACTTGCTAGGAAGATAATCGAAAACGCTTTCAATTATTTGGGTTCTTTCAGCTCCGGACCTCCCGGCGCTGAGGTTGTTCCCATGAGGGAATTCCAATCATGGTGGAACAAATTTGAACGTAAGCTTGCGGTTGACGCTAGCTTCTTGGAAAAAGAGGACGTATAACGAAGTGGTGCTGTTTACAATGTAACATATTACCCGTGGTTTTCTTAATTTTGTGGTTTTCCTAGCGGAGGGAGAATGCAAACCGAGAAAAATGAATAGCATGCATGTACACTGTTGCAAATACTAATGGTATTCTTAAATAACCTACACACACCATGCTTACTGGTGCCAATCGTCGCAACTACAGCTGCTCGTACTACAATAGCACTAAATAACAGGTCAAAAAAAGCCAAGGCAGGCCCGAATATAAAGAACGGCATATTGTCTGCCTTACAAATCAACAATATCAAAAAAAAGTGTATATTAATGCGGTATCGGAATTGCGAACCATAATGTTCCGATTACACGACCAAGGATGAAAAAATAAAAAAAAAGAGATAAAACATGACTAAATTTTACCCTAGATTCCAAAATTGAACCCGTTCCCCAAGAAACGCCAATTCATACGACCAAGTGTGAGCATCAGGGTCCGATCTTGATGGAAAAATCAATTCTGCGGCTATTTACTTAGTCTCGTAACTCGGCTTCGATCTACCGTACTTGTGCGGATGAGAAATATAGCATTTGATCAATCTGTTTGAACTTTGTAGTCGCCTTTCACCACATCGCTATAGCTTGGTGGGGCCTGCGAAGGTCCAGCGGAGGAGGAACCTTCGCCGTGCGACATGCCGTCGGCAACTGGTAAGCCAGAGACGGGTTTGTTGGGTTCAACGGCGGCGGTCTCGGTAGCGGGACGTGACGGGGCGGTGGTTCCATAACTTTGAGGACGGGTTTGGGCGCTCGAGCTACGTTGGGGACTGGTAGGAGCGGGCTGCTGTCGTTGCTGCGGAGCGTAGGAAGGCTGACTGTGCGAGGCAACGGAGGGGTATGTCGCTGTGTAGTAATATACCCTCTGATTTCCTCCCTCGATGGGCTCGTAGCTGTAGCTGTACGGGTCCGGGTATTTGGCGATGATGTACCATGCGTGAAGAAGGCCTGGAAGATAACCCAGGCAGAGGAGGGCGATGTTTATGATGCTATCCGCCGAGCAGACACCACGTTTAACCCAAACTATCACGGAGGTAGTTCAGTTAGTATCAGAAAACTCACGTCGGCAGGTTTCATGAACGTTGACGTCGACCGTCTGACGAGTGAGGCGGGGAAGCTCACCTGCGATGGGCGGGAAGAGAACAGCCAGCACGGCCAGGAAGCAGTCGGCGGAGCACATTTTTTTGATGTTTATTAATACTCTTTTCTGGCCCTCCAAGTTGTTATGGGTATTTCGCTATCGATGTTTTCGTTCTACTCACTTCTGTCAGACTTTGAGGGTCCGAAGGTTTTCGCGATGGCAGTGATGATGTTGAATGTTTTCTTTGGGCGTTGATGGCAGGATGACGACGCTGCCCGGCGGTCGCTTATATAATGGGGAAGAACATGACGACCGCTTTGGAGGGCTGTGCAACCGAATCCGTTTCCAGGCCAGTCACCCACTCATTCTTCTCGCTCCAGTCCGTAAATTATTCCCGTGAATGCATTACTATTTTAATAGATACTACGACTGATATTCCACCTTTACGGCTTCTCGGAAAAGAGCAATTTCAAGTTGCACATTAATTTATATATTTCTATCTAATATCGAGATTGATCTTGGTGTTAGGAGTAGAGGAATATATACCATGCTTGGTATTATATTACTTTCTTTCGGTATATCTTTCAGGGGAAAACAAAGGCTCTATTGATAGGGTTAGGTGGGGATTATACGGGACATAGGGTAGAATTATATAATTATTCGGCCAAAACAGAATAAGGAGGATAGGATAGGAAAAGAAGTGAAAGGAAAGGAAAGGAAAGGAAAGGAAAGGAAAGAGGGAAAGAGGGGAAAGAGGAAGACTCCACGCTATGTCCATGCGCACTTGTTTCTTTTTTCTTGTGATACGCTCGAGAATCCGCGGAATCAGAACAAATCAAAAATATAAAGAAAAAATAATTGTGAAGATATTCAATAGCTGAGAACGCTTGAAAACGCGAGGAACAGTGAGAAATCTGAGCGGAAGTAAATGCGAATCTGAAGTTTCAAAAACTCAATCGAACAATCAGAGGCTTGCTAGAAAGTAACAAGGGATAAAGCCATAAGCCATAAGCCAAAGCCGTAAAATAGGATGGAGAGAAGGATCGATTTTTTTAACATGATTCAATTGATAAACCATATCAGAAGCGAAAACAAAAGGCACATAAGTGCGAGGTATACAAACTAAGTCAGGGGGGACTTCGGTCCGTCTAGGAAATATCTTAGGGCATAATATGAACATCAACTGCCAAAGGATCTCCCAACGGTAATCATAACTTTACGATTCGTGAAATTATTTCGATCGTTAATGGTGTCGGAATTTGTTCCGGGGCCGATGAAAACAGAGCCGGAGAATCGGCTGATAGGTGAGAGGGAAGATAAATTAGAATTATAGTGCATTGAGAGAGGCCATAGGAAGGATAGCATCCCAGAGTTGGAAGGATTTTTTTTTTGTTTGCGAAGATGGAAGGTTGTATTAATTTGCGATAGAGTGGCGCCTGGATTCTTTCAGGTCTAGGTCCTCAGGAGATGCTCGCAGCTGCGAGAGCACTGCTAATCTTATCGACATCTGACGGTGCAGCAGTAGCCTCTTCTTTCGTTTCTGTTCCTGAACCGACGTCCGTAATAAGTGGTGCCTTCTTTTTCTTTTTCTTGGGACTGTACAAGTCATTATATTGTTAGAAGCGGTTATAATAAATATTTATAGAAAAAGCAAGAACTTACGCTTCTCGTGTACAATCGACACACCGTGGATGAGCACACTTTGAACAGGTCTTGGTAATATTCGATGTTGCAGTACAATCACAACATGTCCATTTAATCGGTTTTGTACGTCGAACCTCCTCAATTGGTTTAGGTTTTCGGCTCCTATGATAGACATTAGATGATTCGCGAAATCATTAAGGAGAGCGGTAGAAGGAATAGCCCGAGGGATCATCAATAACTTACGGTTCTCGGTGACATTTCTTGCAACGATTGTGGGAGCATTGCGGGCAGGTCTTTTGACCAGCAAAATCGGCTTCACATTTATGACATTTATAATGAACTCTTTGGCGAATTTTACGGTGGACAAGATCTTGGCCACCGGTTTTACTTGGACGCGTGAGCCCTGCGTAGGGGTCAAACTCCTTGTATTTTGTCTTCGTCTTCTTCTTCTCTTTCGATCTATACAAAATTGTAAGGTTGGTTCGAAGTAGGCTAAATTAGGGATGCCAATAGGATCTACGTACGGTGGTGACCGAGGGCACTCGACACATCGTTTATGACCACAACTGGAGCAGCTCTTATCGCTTCCAAAAGCAGTCCGACAAACATGACAGTAACGACGCACTCGCATACGAATCGGCTTCTCTACTCTTTCGCCGGGTGGAGGCCGTTCGGCATACGGCCAGACCTCTGGAATTTCGACGCCATACTTCTCGACAAGTTGTCTTACACCAAGCGAAAGTGTTGGAAGATTCACAACCGTCGTTTTCGGTGTCCCGCTAGATTCCGGGACTGCTATGGCTTCAGCCTTAGGTTCTGTCGAGACTGCACCTTCCACGGGAGCAGTTGAGGCCGGTGTTTCATCGGTCGGGGCCTCAGCAGCTGTAACCAGGGTAGCTGTAGGTGCAGCCGCAGTCCTAGGAGGTTGAATGAGTATATGATTGGGAAAAATTATTAACTAATGAGATACTTACGACGACGAAGCAACAACGCTAGGCTCCGTAGGCTCGGTAGTCTCGGTAGTCTCGGTCTTTTTGGATTTGTTGGATCTTATTATTCTCGTAACGAAGCGCTGGATACTTCTCCTCTTCGATTTATCCTTTTCCGCAGGCGGTCCAGGAGGTGGTTGAGGTGTCGACATTTTTCGAGATGTCTATGCACACTCTAAGAGACCGGTCGTAAAAAGCCTACAAGATTGGCGAAGCGCCGAAGTTTTAATACGAGCTGGTAGTGGAAAGCCCAAAGCTCGCCCAAAGCCGATAACTTTTTCTTCTATCTTTCCCAGGAACAGGTGGTCCACGCCTACTCGTGGTGAAGTGTTGAGCGCATTCGGAACCGAGACACAGCTTGTGAGGAGGTCCAGCAAGGGCAGATTGAGCGAGAACCGGGTACCCGGGATTACGTCGAGTGGTTGTAGGTAAGTGTACGTGTTCCTCTTTGATAGAATATGTCTCGAATATCTTTATCGATCAATCAAATGCTGTTTCTTGAAATCCTGATGCGTGTCGGGGTGTATTTTCTAAGTGCGAGTTTCTCGCTAGACGGGGACCATTACAAGCGAAAAAGCGAACGATGGGAGAAACGAGGAATGAGAACGTAAGAGACACAGCTATGCAAGGCGAAGAGAATAGATGGAGATGGAAATGAAACGAAAAAATGAAGACAATGGATAAGATGCCAGAAGGCGACGGATGATGAGAGAGAGCAACGACTCAGGCCACCACTTTCAGTTGCTGCTAAACTGCTTGCTGTTCCCAGCACTCTGGGTCGCTGACTATCAGGACGATGGGAAGAAGGGAAAGAGAATTTGAAGGGAAAGAATAGATTGAGGTGGGCTTTCTTAGTGCGGAAAGTCACTCACCCGCCTTTCACCCTCGTCCTCACCGCCTCCACTCTTTTCCTCTTTTCCCTCCGCTTGTCAAGCCAGCTAGCGGACAGTGCAAGCTCACTTCCACGGTGGAAACTAACAAGAAAAAAAAGAGAGACCCATGCAGCGACCCGTATTCCGGGCTGGCTGCCGCTAGAAGTTGTCTGGGCAAAGTAGTACCATGCAATGCACATGCTGCATCATGTACATTAGCATTTAATACATGTACTGCGTACATTATTGACCCAAATGGTGCCAGCAAACGAAAAGAAAGTGGAGGCGTTTGAAACCCCTTTCGCGCCGACACGATGGGCAAACGGATTGCTGGCTTCCCTCTCCCACCAACCTGGGTTTCTTGTTCCACGATGACCCTTCACCTCCATGCCCGGCCAGTAATTGGTTATCGGTCTCCTTCCAAGCAAAGATGCGGTCGCTGAGACCAGCACTTCCTTGGCCTTTCGCCCCCGAAAAACGAAACTCCGCCGAGGTTGAAAAGACTCGGCAGGGAAGGGACCTGTCTCTCGCCCTTGCTGTTGGAACCCACCATACAGGCTCTTGGGCAATGTTTGCAGATTTGCTTTGGACGAATGGGTCAATCATCCGGCTTCCGCAGCGGCGCTACTGCGGAACCCTGGTTGCCTTCCACTTTCGAAGGGAAACGGGTTTCCACTCCATCACATGCGGCCTCCTTGCACAGGTATTGGTACTTATCTCATCTCGTCGTGGTCTGACCCAATACTTCCGATATCACGTACCATATACCACCACCTGTCAGAATAAGGGATCTTCCATATCAAAATTCGCAACCCGGACCAGACTAAACCGCCCGCGCGTTTAAGTTCAAAACCCTTTGGCTCATCCATCCCGTATGGAAACAGCCGCTGGAGCTGCTGGAAGCACCTCTAGCTCGGTGGAAGAAAAGGGTACGGGCGAGCTAAGGATCTATACGTCATTAGTATTTGTCAGAACAATCAGATTTCATAACTTACATGAGAAGCCGGAGACGGTTGCGATTGAGTATACATTACCTCCGAGGTTCGATTCAAATGTGCCAATGGCATTTGGTGTCTGTTGTATTGCATGGAAGTCGGATCATATTGACGAGATGATTGATAAAATGCCATGCCGTAAGTTCCGAGACGGTGACTCCGTTTGTGTTGATGTGTTGTTGATGCGTTGAGCACTTTGAATCGGGTGGTTATCAATGATATCAACGTTATACTCCCAGCTACTAGGGACTTAGGAGTTGACACCTTCTCAAGTAAGCTTTCTTGCGACTCATGTATTGTATTTCAAAACAAACGACGTTCCAAAGCGTACTTCACAAGGCTACGGTTTTTGCAAGAAACGGAAGCTAATCATTGGCTGAATAAAAGCCTAGATCCCATACAGAACCGATATCGGAAACGAATGACTTGGGCTCGCATGAAGCCAGCCTCGACATACATTTCATTCGGCAGGAAGCGCGCTTAGAAAACACATATCCACCCCCGGATGCTAAAGTAGCTACTCTTAAGTACTCGGGATCCTCGAGCACTTAACGTGTATCCCTCATGCACATCTCCATGCCACTTTTGTAGCCATCCCTGCCATCTTCTAACTTTTCAAACCACTAACCCGCCACCAAAGTCTCCTTCACCGCGATCACCTCATCTTCGTCTGCAACATCCAGGATCTTGCTCGCGTCTGCCGTATTCCGGAAGAGTTCTTTCGCCCCGGCATATATCATCCGCATTTTGTGGTCTGCTGTCACAGGCATGTAATATAGCATTACATACGGTGTCGAAGCTCGTCCCGACTTCTGTTTCGTCCCCCGTGCCGTAGACAGACACATATTATTAACTATCATTTTCATCCCACACCACTGCAAATAAACGAAATGGGAAATTCCTCGGGTGTAGGTTATTTTGCTTCCAGCGTCTGTCTCGATAAATAAAACCCGCTGGGATCGTAGACTCACCAGAACCACCGGGTGGCTAAGTAGCACGAATCTAGGCGAATTCTCTGGGAGTTCATCAGATAGCTCTTCCAATGATGTGAATGTTTCATCGCCCTGTTGCTTTATCTCCAGTGTATTCTTATCGATAACATCTGTGCGCACTAAGAGTCAGAAACGTGGGGCTCTGCAAATAACGATCAATCGTCTCATCCATATGCCCTCCTCTCGAGCCAACATAGAAGGGGAAAGAGCGTTTACAAATGCGAGCCTTAGGTTTCGAGTCCCTCGAGGTGGACAGTTTGAACTTTCGTAGTTGAGCTGTCGTTTCCGGACTAAAGGTGTATAGTCGAGCCTCCGAAGCCTAACCGTGGAGTATTGTAATGTTTAGACTCAATCCACCAAGTTGCGTGAATATACTTCACGGATAATCTTGTTGTTACCATGATTTCAAAACGCTGCTTTTTGACGGATGCAAATAGTATTGCCACCTCGATCTTCGGTGATTTAGAAACAAAAGGCTATACTACTAGTATCAGGATTTGCGGTGCGAGTTGCGGTTCCGAATATCTGCTGAAGGCGGCGGGACAGTGAGCGGTCAAGATAAAATGGGTGGTGTAAGCTTAAGCGAGCCGAAACGGCGATAGTGTGACTTGTCATAGTCAAGACGCCGCTCGCTTGACTCGGGCCTTCCATGCTCCATGCATGCCGTCAGCCCGGATTTAACTCGAAGGAACCAGCGTACGTGGGATTCGAAAAGCAAATCATATTCAAGGTAGCTCGATCATCGATCACTACGATTTTTACTTCGTCAGAATCGATGTTCATGACCTCTTCGCGAATATTTAGGCATTCTTCTCATCTTACAAGGTTCAATCTCCTTCGCATACCGAGCACGATATCGATGTCCGTACTGAAGATGGGTAAATCTAATCCACAATCACGGATGATCCAAACTGCAGCATGTCTCGTTATCGGGGATGAGGTTCTTAACGGAAAGGTAAGTTTATATCCGTATCTTCGCTTGAGAACTCGCACATATATGATTAGAATTTAAGTATATACTGGTGACTACTTAGATTGTTGACACAAACAGTCCCTGGTTTGCAAAGTTCTGTTTTTCTCTGGGACTAGATCTAAAGCGGGTTGAAGTAATACCCGATGATGAAGGAGACATAGTTGAAGCAGTTCGACGCATGTCCGGGAGATATGACATCGTGGTTACAAGTGGTGGCATCGGACCAACGTGAGTTCCTTTAACGCCCCCATGACACACTACCACGGTTTTGACAGACCACAAATTCAATGAATTGACCATATCGTTTTATACACTAGACACGATGATATAACATATCCGAGTATTGCAAAAGCGTAGGGCACCTCTCTGAATTGCTATAAAAAATATATAAAAAATATATAATTAGGTTTCCGAGAAGCCGAATCTCCTGCTGGTCTAGCTATATGCTCTTATGTGCAAGAAATGCGATCAGGGTGATATGAAAAATAACCCGAAAGAATAATCGTTGCTAACTTGTCGTATCAACCCCTAGTTTCGACGTTCCATTGGAGTTGCACGACGAAGCTCGTCAAAAGATGAGAAAGCTCTGGAAATCGAAACGAAACGAACCTTTTTTCGACTGGGACACGCCATCCCCAAAATTATCTGCCAAGTTACGTATGGTGACTCTGCCTACGGGCCCTGGTTGCAGGGTATATTTCCCATCCGAGGAGCTATGGGTTCCGATCTCAATTGTGAACGAAAACGTTCACATTCTTCCTGGGATTCCCCTGCTCTTCCAACAGATGCTCACGGGGCTGGAGAAGGAACTTGTTCCTCGGATCGAAGCATCGAGCCGAAATATCTTTAGACTGATGATCAGCACTCCTCAACCGGAATCGCAAATGGCTGATTATTTGACAACATTGCAAGAAAGGGTGAAAGATCGGGGCGTCAAAGTGGGGAGCTACCCGCGGTGGGGGAAAACGAAAAATACTGTCACTTTGGTAGGGAGAGATCAAGAGTATATGGAGAGTCTCGTCGATGAAGTCACGGCGCAGCTCGATGGGAAAAGGGTAAGTGTTGAGGGAGAGGATGATAGTGAAACAGATGAGGTAGTCGAAGGTGTATAATAGACAAGTTAGAAAACCCCAGAGCTATAAGTTTAGTTTATATCAGAAACTCATTAGCAGGTTCTTTGGTTTGGCTGGGGTTGCAAATTGTAGCCAAGATTTTTATATCAGATCGTGTGTGGCATATGAGTATCTGTTCCAGTATAGGTACAATTGATGGGTCCGTAATCCTCTTGCTGGGTGGCTGGGTTAAACATTTATAAGATAAGTTGGAGATATTTGAAAACCCAAAGAATCTTACAAGTGTCTGTTTTATAGCCTTCCGCTTTTCTCTTGTACGGTTTGAATATTTGTTGTTAATTGTGTTCTTTCCGCCATGTCACCGTCGCATCACAAACATGTGAGTGGTACACTCTTTTTTCGCCTTCTGAACTTTCGCAAGGTCTGGCTGGGATCTGGGGAGGCCATTGCCAAGGACTAAGTTTGTGTGGATGTGCGAACCAAGCAGCGGGACCCATGGATGGCTTCTAGAAGCGTTTCAGGTGTGCAAACGAAACGGAAATTGCATGCATGAAAAAGCGTGGGAAATGGTCTGCTCTAATTTCGTGCAGGCAGCTGTGCTAATCGATAACTGACGATAATTTTCACTTTATTCAACTAACAATTCAAGAAGGCGGTGAAGACGGAGAAGATGTGCTTCGGGACGATATTTTCTCATTCATTCTTCGCTTTCTTTCTAGATATATCGGGGATGGCAAAATACCCGATGAGGCGAAATACCCCTTGCTTCGTCAGATGTGTGATATGTATAGTAGAGTCTGTACTTCAGTAAGCATACGTCTTGAATAACTACAAAACCCGAGTATGCTAATCTGGTAATGTAGGTACTTGCAGAGCTGACTATGCAAGATGTATGTAAAGTAAGTAGCAGCGTAGGCCCGTCGGATGAAGCGGCAAGGGTCGGATAGGCTTCACCCCAGCCAGAGGATATCTCTATCGATTTATGGTATCGAATGAAGAATCGGAAGCGGCGCCAGCAGGCCAAGCCGTTGACTCCATGTGGTTGCTAAACGCTTACCCATTTAGCAAGAGCAAGTCGGGTTGGAATTCCTGTTCCTCTCAACGGCTTGTAGAGGTTGCGTCGAAGGCTCCGTCGAAGGCTTCCGCTCCTTCTGGTGGAGGGAGGATTTTTTTTTTTTTGGCCCCGTTCTGATCGGGATGCACAGTTGCAACTGGTCGCTTAATCGATTTCGTTTCTTTCTTTTCTTTTTTTTCTTGGCTTTCGAAGTCGGGCCAGGTATCGCCCTTCTCCAACTGTTCTGGCCGACGAATCCGGGATGTCACTTCGATGCGGACCGGATACTTACTCATATCGTTCTTATTGTTGAGTGCATGCAATAGAGAGGTTGAAGATGGGAGAGTATCACTTTTTGCTTGTGAATACCTAGCTTTATCTCGAGATAAAACTGGTCGTATGAATCCGGGATATTTGTTTAAAAAGAGGTCGAAAAACTTGATTCAAGATGGCACAATTATAACACGGTCCCCTTCGTTTCAATTCAAGATCGATCCACCACGGTAATCCGTTGTCTGTATTTTTCTTTCTTTTCTTTTGGATGGAAGGGGCTTCCCAGAGGTCATGGAGGGGCGAATGGTGGAGTGGAGGGAACGTTCGGGCACCTGCAGGCTGATATCGATTGCTTCGCAGGACAGTCTTTGTTTCAAAGCCACAAGTGCAATCGACGAACGAGCGCTGTGTTTTTATCTAATATATCGACGATGAAAAAGAAAAGGAGCGAGTGTAGGTGAATCCTGTCAGGTCTAAGAAAAGAGCGAGCGTCTTTCCAAAGACCCTTTTCCCTCACTTTTTGATGCTCGGGGCCTTTGCAGATATGGAAGTGTGTCTGTCTCCCTTCTGTCATGGACGGGAACATACATGTTGTTTGCATCTATGATACAGGCGTAGAATCTTTCTGCGCGTGGAAGCCGGCTCGACTCGACCACCTCTCCTTTTTTTTTTTTTTTTTTTTTCAATTCGTGTTTCAATCACCGATCAAAGGGTAGGACGATGTATGTAATTGTTATCGAGGGCAATCGATCTCGCGTGTGAAGGATTGCACGTCTTGTATTTTTTATCTTTTTATCTTTTTATTTTTGTATCAATCAAAATCAAAAAAAGATACAAAAGATACAAACCGACTCCTCCTTCCCTTTGCGTGTGGCATGTCGCCGTGGCAGGACGGCACTGCTCGGGCTCGGTGACTGTGTTCGGGCTTCCGTCCAGGCTTGCGTTGCTCCACTGGTCGGTCTGGCAGCAGCCCAGCCCAGCCCATCCAGCCCAGCCCATCCAAAGCCAGCCCTCTTTTTGTGACAATAATTTTGATAACTGAGAGTCCCTTTCCCAGCGGTTCCTGTGCTCGCGAACGCCCAAGTCTGCCCCCTTCTTATTCTTATTCTTATTCTTCCCACCCTCCCCTGATTCCCAGTCAATCAATCGGTGGTGTGTCTTTATATCCATCCTCCTCTGGGACTCGATTCAACCTTTTGATTTTCTTTCTATTCTCCCTGTTCCTCCTTCTTTCATCGCTTTGTGCTTCCTCTGTCGTCCAGCGAAGGAGAAGATATACCCGACGATTCAACGGGAAACGAAGCCCAAAGTAGGCCTAAAGTTTTATATACACGATAGAGAATAAATAAAACCAAACCACCTCCTCCTCCTTCCTCTTCCCGACTCTCTTTCTCTCTTTCTCTCCCTCCTTTCTTCCCCACCGCCTTTCTTGCCATCACTAATACCGCTTCATCTATCAATTCAATATTACCAACATACCGTCGACCGTATATCCACATACGCTCCGATCCGTACTTATATTGTATATAACATTAAGTACTTACACTTATATATATATCTCCAGGGGAGATCCATTTTAGAGCAGGGGAACAAACAAAAAATATCAGGTAATTACAAAACAAAAGAAGAAGAAGAAAGTAGTAGTCTAGAAGAAGAGTCCATTTTCATCGAAAGAACCTCGAAAAGGAGACAGAGAAACGAGACCCAAAGAGCACAGGCGAATACGAAAAGAAATCACACCTTATTACCATTAACTCTTATATCCTATTACTCTGTTTATTCCTATTTGTCTCGTCTGATTTTATTTTATTTGTCTCGTCTTATTTTATTTTATTTGTCTTTGATCTCAAATGTTATTATTCCCTCCCTACCCTGGTTAATACGCGAGATATCCATCGAAACCCCAAAAAGTGCATGTTCAATCCGCCAACCCCCTACCCTTACCCAAGACCTTTTTTTCCTCCTTCATTTTCTTTCTTCCCACCACCCTCTCTCGCATCCTTTCTCCGGTTCCTTTGAGTGGTTGGTCGGATCATTCTTCTTATTATTGTATCCCTTCCCTTCTCTCTTTCCTCACTGTTTCCTTCGCCTTTTGTATCGTCGACAACGGCCGACCGATATCCAGCGAGAATACCCTCCCATCTTCCCGCGTAGTATTTCTCGTCCCGTCTCATTTTGCCACTTCCGTTCTCCGTCGCTCTCTGATACCTGCTTGAACTGGCGCTCATTCGTCAAACATTTTTGGGGAAAAAACTAATAGGTTTTCAAAACTTCGAAACATCAAAGACAAAACATTCCTTTCTATCAGACCCTCAAAAAAACGACACTCGATAATATAACTTGCAATGGTAAGCGGCTTTCTCAAACATGATCCACAAAACAACCGCAAGGCGAAAAATCCGATTCGTATCCGTGAATAGTCGCGCGGACCGCACCAACTGGGATGGTGGGGACGCCAGAAGCATCCACGGAGAAATCAAAGGCCTTATGTTTGATCCTGCCAAACCACGACAGCCGGTGGTTCTCCGTCGTGTTTAGTTTGCTTCAAAGCATTTTCATCATTCGGAGACTATCTCGTCTATGAAATTCCAAGCTAACGCATTCTACTCTTCTCCAATAGGCCGGATTTGTTCGGGAGTATAAGCTCGTTGTCGTCGGCGGTGGTGGTGTCGGCAAATCCTGCCTGACTATCCAGCTGATTCAATCGCATTTCGTCGATGAATACGATCCAACTATTGAAGGTATGCCATTCGTCGCTCTTCAATATGTCGCAACACGCGGTCAAGATATCATATAATTTTGTCTTGCAAATTCAGCTACTAACCAATTTCCCTACGTTTCCACACAGATTCTTACCGAAAACAATGCAATGTCGATGATGAAGTGGCACTTCTCGATGTCTTGGATACGGCCGGTCAAGAGGAATACTCTGCTATGCGTGAACAGTACATGAGGACGGGCGAAGGCTTCATTTTAGTGTATTCGATCACTTCCCGGACATCGTTCGAGGAAATATCTCAGTTTCAATCACAGATTCTCAGAGTGAAGGATAAGGACTTCTTCCCGTTGGTGGTGGTCGGTAACAAGTGCGATCTGGAGACTGATCGTCAGGTTTCTACTCAAGGCGAGTACCCCATATTCTACACCAACCCATTCAAGTAATTAGAACTGCATTCTAACGACTAGCAAACAGAGGGCCGAAGCTTGGCCGAATCGTTTGGATGCCCATTCATGGAGACATCCGCAAAGGCTCGTATCAACGTTGACGAATGTTTCTACGAATTGGTTCGCGAAATCAGAAAGTACAACAAGAACCCCGATGGTGACCCGAAGAAAAAGGAGGAAATCGCTTCCGGTGAGAACGGCGAGAAAGGAAGCGGCGGTTGCAGCTGTGTTTTGCTTTAGACGACCGTCAATTTGTATGGATGCGATTTTTAACGATTTAATACTCTTTTTTTCTTCTTCCCCTTCGTTTTCCCGGCTTTGCTCTTACCATACATAACACTTCTTATATCGTAATCCTTCAGCCTCCTGTCGCGTCAGCGCAGCATTCCTTTGCCATCATGTGTAGGACATATCTATGTTGCATGTCCCATTCCCTCGCCTCCTCCTTCTGATCATTTACATACCCTGTCAACTTTACTCCAAAGAATGTACATCGCCTTTTTCTCTATCACTTATCGCTCCCCATGAATGTCCTTTCTCTTTTCTTTCTTCTCTTACGCTTTGTCACCATCCATCCATATTTGTTGGGCTTTTTTGGTTGCCAGTTATAGCTATTCCATCTCTCTTTTTTTATCTTGTTATTATATTACTCTTTTTCCCTTTTCTTCGATTGTGATCTTCATTTTTAGGTCAGCCCGATGTTATGGCCTTCGTATGCTCTCTTGTCTTTTATTCTCCAGTCAGATCCGTACTAGCTTGACCTCTACTCGCTCTCCCGTTCCCTCGGGATACCTCATACTTGCTTTCAGATACTGCGATTAACAAAACGGGAGTATATTGATATGGTGGTCACTGCTATTCCACACCTAGAATCAACATCATATCTTCTTCATCAATACTTTAGTGACCTCTTCGGGGATAGTACTTACGTGAAACTAGAAATAAGTATTTCCAGTAATGCAATATACTAAGATCTGCCAGTATGGAAAGGCTTGTTAGGCAACAGCCATCCAGTCTCGATTTTTGTATGCTTTTTAGCCATCGATGCTCGTGTGTTGCGGCTAGTTTACGAGACAATATATATATATATATCTTTCATTATCTTTGGGCAACTTCACACGATGCTATTAAAGCCCACCAACATTTAAAGAGAAACTTGGCTCACGAGAAATGTTATAAATAAGTATTTATAGACCGGAGGGTTTTCTTTATTTTTTAAAAGTGTCTTTTACAAATCTTCACATAATGTTGTGTTCGGTGGATTCCGGAAGATGAAAGGTGCAGTTTACAGAAAAAGGCAAGACGGAGAATAGCGGGGAGCAATTTATTTCCAATCCTTCTTGATATCGATAGCCCACTCGAACTCGAGATGCGTATGCTTGTCGTCATCGGTGAATCTGGACATAGCTGTGTACGAGCCACGCGCTGTAGTTACCCAAAAAAAGAAGCATGATTAGCGATTTGTCAGGAAAGAAACGGGCGGTAAGGAAGCGATTGATGGGGGCTTATACCGATCATTCCAGATGGTGCTTCTTCCTTGCCGACTGTCATCGAGAAAAATTATCAACGGTTAGTGTACATTTTACTGTTATTTTATTCTTACTGTGATCGCAACGCTAGGATTTGTGTACTGACGCCTCTTCATGTATGGTTCCGCTTTTGGACCGTACGAGCCGAGCATTTCCTCCGTTTTATCGACCTTGATTCCCTTCCTCTTTACGACGTGGACATACTTGAGGCCGCTGATAATCTTGCCTTGGACCCTGAATTTGATCCGCATTTCGTAAATAGAACCTTCTTTGATGACGAAAGGAGTTGTTTTAAGTGACTCCACGGCACCGGGTTTAGTAAGGTCGACCGTAATGTCATCGCGACCTTCAACCTCCAGGGCGAGCTCTTCAATGATGACCTAATATGATAAATGCGGTTTAAGAACGCGGAACGTCGACTTGTAGTTTGAGATCATGCGGTGGTTTTGGGATAAGGGACGACAGAAGACGGGTGAGTAGCGTACTGTTCGTTTATCATTTGGATCCACCGCTGCTGCAACAGCGTCTGCGGTCAGACCCAAGGATGCCTTCCACTTGGCGAGAGATTCATCTTCGGCATCTACGTGTATTCGGAATGGATAGGATGGTTAGCGAGGGGAGCCCTGCTTGGGTTCGGTGAGAGGGATCATTGTTGGTTGGCATCGTACCGAGGTTGTGTAATTCATTTAGAGACTTCTCCTGTCCGACTTTGAAGCTGTACAAATTGGTTGGATATATTTAGTAAGAGTGATTCTTCAAGGTTAGAGGAGCTGGCAGCTGAGTGCGCGAAGGATCGAAAGACAAATCAGATAGCAGGTGATTCACAGTGATCATGGTTCAGCAGAAACAAAAAAACTTCGATATGAAAATCATTGCATCGATAGAACTTTGGGGGTGCGTTTGAAAATTGGGGAAGCACCGGTATCGGGTTGAGGGGTAAAGCAGCTACTTGAGTATATCCAAGTACGTATATGGGAGGAAGAGATGGGAAATCGGGTGTAGGTATCCCACCATATTTATTCAATGTAATTGTATGGGATGAAAAGGGAGAGGAGGAAGAAGCTTACCCCTCAGCTGAGCTTGTCGCGAGTTCATCATTGTCAGCCATTTTTGCTGGTACGCAACGGGGATATCTTTTGTTTGGATAAAGCGGAGAAGGGTTAAGGTTGAAGCAACGGAGCGCTATGGGTGGTTGGCGTGTTGCCAGTCAGCAAATAGGTCGACCTGAAGGTATATATTTATATGTGATGTCTCTAAACTCACGGGGAGAGGATCGATTGTAAGAGAAAAGGTCGTCGAATTGGCAAGGAAAGAAAGAAGGGAAGGGGAAAAGAGAGAGGAAGAGAAAAGCGTGAGAGCGAGTGTGAGAGTGTGAACTATAAACAGAGTCCCTCTTTCGCAAGGAAGTAACGAACGAGCGAGACGAACGAGACGGACTTTGCAGCGTAGCGGACGGACCGCGCCAAAGCAGGGAGAGAGAGAGAGAGAGGGAGAGAGAGAGAGAGAGAGAGAGAGAACTGCTGTCAATGGAATCAACTTACCCCTCCCCGCAGTTCGGCTGGCTGACTGGCTGACTGGCTGGACCAGCCAAATTCAATCGGAACGGGCTGAAGCAGCTAAGCTACGGTCGACAGCTCCGATTACTCAAGTCGGTACTTGCAAGCCAAGCCTAACCGCCCCCTCGATCCCGAGAGTACCCATGGCCTAACGATCAAGAGAGAGCGAGCCCGCAGATTCGGGTTTCTTGTTATACGGTATTGCTACGCGGATTGTAACTGTCATCTTGGGAAGCGGCTTCTCTGTCTGTTGTATGTTGATTTTGCAAATGAAAGAAACGAGGGCCTGCAAAAACACAGATATGCTACAAAAGGGTGTATAAACGCTCTCCCCGAGCTTCCTAGTCTTCCTCCATGCCGCTCGTCACCCCGCCTTGTGCTGCTGTTTTGGCTTTCCATTCCTCCAGCAATTCCTTCTTGTACTCCTCTCTGTACCCAGAGGGGTTATTCTTCACCCATCTCCACAAGTCCTCGCAAGCTTCCTCCAGCGTCTTTCGTGTGTGCCATTGTAGCTCCTGTCTCGCCAAATCCGGTTTTGCTGTCAGATCGAGGACATCTCCAGGTCTTCGCGGAGCTACCTCGTAAGGCAACTTCCTCCCCACCGCCTTGCCGAACGCCTCGATGATCTCGAAAACAGTCGACCCGCGACCCGTCCCCAGATTCCACGCCTTGCAGCCTGTGAATGAGGGATCGTACAGCTTCTTCAATGCTGCGATGTGGCCCTGTGCGAGATCAACAACGTGTATGTAGTCTCTTATAGCCGTCCCGTCGTGGGATTGATAGTCTGTGATTTTTTTTTGGTACCTGGTCAGCTTCGTTTGCCATTGCGATTTTCCGCTTGGACCGGGATGAAAAGGGAAGCATATATAAAAATATACACAGATCATGTAGACGTACCATCCCCGAAGACCAAAAGCTTTTCTCTCTTCCCCACTGCCACCTGGCCGAGGAGTGGCAGGAGGTTGTAAGGCACACCCTGAGGATCCTCTCCCAATACACCACTCGGATGCGCTCCGCATGGGTTGAAATACCGCAGGAGAGCTGCAGCCGATCCTTTGTTCGCATTCACGTGGTCCTCGATGACCATCTCGTTGAACCATTTCGTTCTCCCGTACGGATTTGTCGGCCCGAGAGGACATTCCTCGGGGATCGGTATCATGCCCGGGTGTCTCGTCGCATCGCCGTAGACGGTTGCCGATGAGGAAAATACAATCTTGCCCACTCCGTACTTTTTCATCACCGACAGCAATTGAGCCGTACCGCCGACATTCACGCGGTAGTATTCTGCAGGGATCTCTCCAGACTGGCCGACGGACTGTATAACAAGACGGCGCATGAGCTTGACATATCTTTTATATTTTCTTTCATAATGACTTGCTATTGGTGCTTACCTTCAACGCCGCAAAGTGAATAACCGATGAGATTTCACTGTGCTTCTCAAAGACGCTTTCCAGCCCCGGCGTGTCCGTGACGTCGACCTTGTAAAACGCCGGTCGAATGCCGCATATCAGCTCAATCCGGTTGATTGTTTCTTCGGACGAGTTGTATAAATTGTCGATAATAACGACATTGTAGCCTGCGACCAGCAGCTCCAACGCTGTAAAGGAGCCAATATATCCAGTCCCGCTACAGTTTTCGCACGACCAGTTAGTGTCTGTTTACAATTACTTCTTTACGATATGTAAAGCTGTACCCGGCTATTCACATACCCAGTGATCAAGACCGTTTCTTTTGCCATGGTTGAATACAACAAATGACTGTATATTATGATCTGGAGCTCCCGTTTCTCGTTCTATGTGTTTTATTCTGGAGGTCTATGTAAATGAGGGTAACAAGGTGTGGTTTGGTGGGTGAGCTTGGTTCAACCCCGCGATCACGAAAAAAAAAAAAAAATTCTATCTGAGCTCAGCTCGAGCTATAGCCTCGAAAAAGCCTGACAAAGAAAAATATGACTGATCGATGGTAGATTGACAGATGTAAGTTAAAGAAAGCTTAGCAAGGTCCTTCTTCCTCCCCTCGGCCGAAATTACTTACTGACTTGGGCGTCAATTTCATAAAAGGAGCCTTCTTGCTCAATGCATTGCAACATCCACCTGGGTTTCGAGACAAATGCGCATGGAGCGCCATCGCTTAGCTCTTAGCTTAGGTGGCCCATTCTATATCAGTTACAAACACGCACTTTTTTATAAATACATGCAATTATAGATAGCGCAAAACCTTGCCGGCTGCTGTAAATGAGAGTCAATCCGAAGAGAACCACGGTCAATTGCTGCAGTGCAGAAGCTTGGTTCCATGGTGCGTCTAAATTTATCACGAAAGTGATCCTGGTCTAAAAGCTATGGTTCAACCAAAACCACCCCATTCGACGCAGAAGACTCTCACGTCCTCCGCCCTTGTTTCATCTTCGTCCTCTTTCCTCTTTAATTCAAGGCCACCATGCTTATTTTCTAAGCCTGCTATCATCCAAGCTTTCTTCACACCCGTTCCTAGCCTGCCCCCACCCACAAGATCTAAAATCGAAAGCTCCTCATCCCATTGTAAGGTTTTCACAAGGAAATGGGAATGAAACCTTAGCGGGTCGCCTGGGTACGCTAGAAACTGGCAACCGAACCGGAGCCCAGGAGATAGGAAATAACCCAGGTTTTGTAAATACTTGTATACATTGTACCGCGCAGCAGGTGGATTCGGCATGTGGGTCGATTCATGAGGGAGTTTTAGTACATGCCCACCTATTGGGGAAGATGTCATGGGAATTATAAATTGGCGATTGCCGATATCATCAACAGAAGCGTTTTGGCGACTCGTTGCAACGGCTGCATTATCAGATTCTTGAGGAACATCGACAGAACCTGAAAATAGGGATTCTGCCTCAGCGACGGATGAACCTTCTCCACTGGCTTCCCTGGGCGCCTTCTTTTTCCACTTCCCCGATGCCTTCGCATGCTCAATTGCAAGCTCTTTTCGCCTTTTAGCTTCTTTCTGGCTTGCTAGCGCTAATTCGTCCCGTTCTTGCGTCTTCACGGCAAGTATATTTGCCTTGTCCGACTCACTTAACACCTGAATAGCATTATCGTGGGCGATAGAATCATCAATAATGATTGCGGCTCCTTCACCGACCGTTAGAATAAAACCTGAGCTACGTACAACAAAATAATCTTGTGCAACTCACGGTTGTCAATCAAGAGTTTGACTTCTTCTTCCATCAATTCTAGCGGCAAGCCATGGAAAACATTTTGCTGCTGTGCTTGGGGAAGGGTCCCGAAAAGGGTTCCGCACATGTACCAGGTTGATCTAAGATAGGCGACGACTGAGGAAACAAATCTCGAGCAAGGAGATCAGCATTGTTTAAAGACCGAATCTGCGAGGTCTGGGATGGCGATGGTAATAATTTCTCAATTTATCGATACGTAAAAAATGCGGTAAACATACGTGAAGAGTGCTAGATATTACCATTTACATCGTAGATCAGGTATCGTCCTGCAACATAGTTGATAGAGATGAGGGAACCTTGGGCGTCGTCGGCCATCTCGATATTAAGGGCAGTGGAAAGGATGATAACCTAAACCTCGATTTCGGCGCCGTTAGTCACACATCTTGAGAGTTTTGTTTGCAGATGAAATTAAGTCAGGAAGCAGTCGAAGGGATGGGATCATTCGAGTACCAGCGTCTCGTCAAGACTTTGGAAATTTCAATCATGGGTTTCCAAAGCATCAGGGGATTGACAGATTGATTGATTGAAGAAAGGTGATTTAATCATTTCCCAGAAGTGATAAAAAGTGAAAAAGAGAAACTGGAATTACTCAAACTTACCAGTGTTCTTGGATTACCGGGGAATCATGAGGATGTCGGTGATGAATTGAATTAATTATGAGAATTTGTGGGCGTGTGCGATGAGGTGAAGAACGAGAGTGAAAAAAAAAGTTTGGTGTGGAAAGAAACACAACCTTTTTAAAGGGAATTCCTGTCGCCTCAAACACAACCAGAACTCAACCTAGTTGTGGGTAAATACTGGTAACTTAGGTATCAGATAGAGTGTTTTGTTCGAATTTTGAATTTCTGGTTATAAAATTGATTCCGTTGCACCCCAGAGGATGCAGGTGAGATTCTCTCTTTGTAGCCAATAATATAATATCAAATAATACGTCACTGTATTCATGCGATTCAACTGGGAGAGACTGTGGAATACGCCACCCTGAATTATTTCTCATCTAGTTGCAAATATTTATAAACTACAGAAAAGTCTTTCCCCTTACACTCATCATGCACCTCAGCCTCATCGTACAACTGGCGGGCGGCTCCTGCAAGCACAAGTTTCGCATCGGCCAGTTCGGCTGCGGCGATTGCAAGCTTGAGATCTTTTGTCATCAAGCTGACGCCAAACCCACCTTGATATCCCCTCCCAGCGGGTGCACCTTCAATAACACCGGGTACGGGATTGTTGACTTCACTCGGCCAGCACCTCCCTGTTGAGCAGTTGATCAAATTCGCTAGTGTTTTGGCTTCTAGACCGAGCTTGATGCCAAAATTCATCGCCTCCGCCGTCGCAAGGTTGTTGATAGCCAGGAGGTAATTATTTGCAAGCTTGCCCACGATTCCCGTCCCGGGTTTTCCCATATGGATAACCCTCTTGCCCATCTTTTCCAGGACCGGTTGTGCTCGTTGAACAACAGACTCAGAAGCTCCCAGCATGAAGGTAAGGGTTGCGGCAGTTGCACCAACTACACCTCCTGATACAGGTGCATCTACGAAATCATGACCAGCCGCACGAATAGCAGATCCCACTTCAACAGAAGTTTTCACATCGATTGTCGAACAGTCGATGAATAAGCGAGACTCAGGGCCATCCGATGGTACTGAGAGAAACTCGTCATAAACCGCCTTGACATGCGCAGGTTGTGGCAACATGGTGAGAACCGTGTCCTTGGGAAAGATTCAAGCAAGGTTAGCAAAAATAATCCGACTAAGGGTAATAGAAGAAAGATGATGATTTCAGCTCGTGGCAATGAAGGCATGATCAGAGGATTGGCTATTGTAAATTCCGTGAAATCATATAGAGGCACCGATAGGTTACCTGACTTAGAATTCATAAATTTGGAAAAAGGAAAAAGGGTTTCATCATGTGCATGCCGAACTTGAGGATATAATAGGATTGAATTGTAGAAAAGAAATCGGGGCCTACCGACACACGCGCAACATCCTGTAGGTTCTTCGCAATAGTCACACTAGCACCAAGATTTGTGGAGCTGCTCGACTCCTCTGCAAACTGACTAGTTGCGGACTTGTTGATGTCGAATACTATCAACGAATCCGTTGCGGGTATTTTTGACCGAAGGTTTTTAGCCATGGGGTAGCCTGTCGTTGGATTCGCATGTTAATCAGGGAATCGACAGCCTCCAAGGTCGAGTTGGCAGCCTCATACCCATTTGACCAAGGCCGACGAACCCCCAAGTGGCCTGAGCTACGGGTGAGTTTGAAAAGTGACGGGCTGAGCTCCACAGCCTATTACCAAGGGCTTGATGAAAGCCCCGCATTCTAAGGAGAACGCTACGAGAAATAGACATCGCTAGAAGATTGAGTCCGTTACGATTTGATCGAGGATCGTAAATGGGCGACGATGGAGAAGAATGTGGAGAGGTCCGGTGTCCCGACGGTTGGAACGGGTGATAGCCACCGCATGGCTCCTGACCGAATCCAAAGCTGGTTCTTTCCCGAGGATGTCGCTGGCGGTGATGGCGGGAAGAAAGGGAAAGAAATAATTCGGTTAGAAGCGCTTTCATGGGCGTGGAAAATAAATTGGCAGAAATTTTGGGGTTGCTTTTCTTGCCCTTGTTTGGGTTATCACAATACCAGTCCGAAATTGGTACACTGGGGTATACTGTTCACATATTGCATTGACAAGATGGTCTTGACGGGAATGTATTTGGTCTCAAAACCTCGTACACGGAACTTGCGTCGAGAGCAAATACACACAAGCCCGAGTATCTAGAGTAAAAAGCTTGGTTTATTTTCTATTCTCCCTTGGTTTTATCCGGGAGGATGAACGCCGTGGTATATATATTTAAGGTATGCAAGGAGCCAATTGCTTCATGCCTTCTTGTAATACTCAGTGGACCTTAACGGATTACTAGCAAATTCTGGATGCCCAAAGCAGCCACGATGGTTTTCCAGGAGAGCCTCTTCTCTTTTGCCTGTAGGGACACCCTCTGGCCGCTCTACTTCACGATCCGTGTATGGCCTCGGTGTCCTTTCCCTTCATCCTGACCGTCAGCCACCTGAGTACTGCACCATTTGAAATAATCAGACTTTGTTAAGACATTGTTCAGAGGAACCGGTTGCTGTTTGTGCACATTGGCAAACATTTGCCATGATTCATCGTCCTAGATAGTCAGGTTATGAGTATTAGCTGGAAACGAAATCTATATATGAAATACACTAGGGCGAGGTCCGCACATCTTGATCTACCCATTCAATTTCCCGCCAGGGTTCATCCTCTTCTAGGCGGATATCTTTAGATAGTTGCTCCGCTCCAGTCAGCGTTCGATTATCACCGGAAGCCGCCTTGACTGATAGGTTCACCGCCCGAGCCTCGACCGCTTTGGGAGGGTTGGGATTGTTCATTTCTCTCATGGCCTTTTGATTCGCTCGTTCTTGCTCCGTCATGATGTCAATATGGTGGAATTGTGGCCGCAGCTGCAGTGAACCTTTTAATCTGGTAAAATGGAGTTTTCCTACACTGCTATATTAGCCGCAAAAGGTTCCATAGACAAAGACATTGTGGCATAACAAAGAGGGGACATACCTTCATCAAACAAGCCCACAAAATAATTCGCCTCGGTCTGCTGTACTTTGCCCCCTAGAGTCTGTCTATTCAGGATTCTATTTTTCCGTTTGGCTTCCTCAAAGTCCAACAGAGTTTCTGGAGTAGGAATGGCACTCTCGTCATCTTCATCATCGTCTTCTGCAGTTCGCCGCCTCTTTCGCCGATCTGAAGAGCCTTCCCCACGGTCTGAGCCTCCATCTATTCCCACACCTCCCCGTAGAGACTTTTGTATCCGGGATTTGTGGAGTACTTCTCCATATAAAACACCTTTTTGCTCGTCGTAGTTTCGATCAACATTGATTGGGATATCCAATTCCAACACGCCTGTGTTCACTTTCATCCTGGCTTCCACAGGCGCAAACCCTTCCTGAAGGGTATACGGTTGTGATTTGTTTCGTACGGGATATTGGAAAAGATACATCATATCCTCAAAGGTATTGTTGATTATAATGTCGTAGGACTGGACGACGGGATCATCGTCAAAGTCGCTGTAGGCTGCCTCATCTTCCTCCGATTCGTCCACGACTTCATGATCTTCTTCGTGGGGTATCTCGGGAGGCCCGGGATCCTGCACTTGCTGTCCTCCTGTCTGCCGTGCTGCGTCCGAATCGGTGTCGGATTGATCTTCAAGGAACAGGGTCGTGCCTTTGTAACTTGTAGGCTGTGGCGCGGATGTTGTGGGAAGCTGCGGTACCGACTCGTCGTCTTGGTTTTCTTCCTTTGGCACAATTGCCGCTGCAGCTCTCCGTGGCTGCGGCTTCGGTTTCGCTTTCGGCATCTAAACGTTATTCAAGCTTGGTTGGTAGGCGATGAGAGTTCAGTCGTTGGAGTAGCGCAGCTTAGACTAGAAATTTATTCATGTGTTCGCGAATTAGAGATTTAACAATAGAAGGAAATTTCGAACGCTGGGCTCTTCTGATACATTTAGGTAGATCTACGCTTACCTCACCATTAATTCAGTCACAGGGAGATATTAGTCACTATTATTTATTCTTCGTACTTTACGACAAGCACATTCAACTTTGCGTAAAGCTTGAACGGCGCGAATAAATTTTGCTTCACTATATTGCCGATAATTCCACGCCTTAACTTCGGGAAGCAACGTACGGCAACATTTTCGAACCCCCCCGGCGATCAAAACTCAATTCTCAAAAAACAACAATCTCAACACATAAAATTTTCCTATTTTATATATTTCTAATATAATTATAATTATAATGCGACCTCGTAACAATATCCTCGATAAATATAAGCTTTTTATAATAAATTTATATCTTAATAAATAAATTTTAATTGATACTATTTAAATTTTCTTAATTTAATAGTTTAATATTTTATTTAAAATAATTCCAAGTGTTCTGACGATCAGAAGGCATTTTTAAAAATAAAATGTTAATCTAGGGAACGAAGGCTAAGAAAACTCTAAAACTTGTTAAGTTTGTTAAACTGAAACTCTTTTTCAAGGTATTAAAGGTGATAAAGTTTTAATTTATTTTATTTAAGACTAAATTAAGAGAAGCTTTTCAAATATTAAGATTTTGAAAGTCTTATAAGTTACTAAATAGTCTAATATTACTGCAAATATTTTTTATTATATTTGATGGGCTTATGGTATATATTTTAAGATTATTGAAAATAATAAAGCTGTTAGAGTTGCTGAAGCTTTTAATTATGTTGCAGAAAGTTTAATTTTAAAAGTTATGGTAGCTTTTGGAGATGGCTTTACTACCATGTATGTTAAAATTTATTTAAATAATTTTATTTTTAAAATATATATTCAAAATATTATTAAAATTTTAAACTTTGATGGTATAGTTTAAAAACTTTTCTAATAGTAGGTAGTTTATAAAAAGTTTAAAATTTTTAAATTTAATTATATTTAATCTTTAAATGTTTATAATAAAGTTTTATAATATGATTTTATTGTTTATAATATTATAAATGCTTACTTTTATTATATAATCAGTTTTTTTATAAGTTATAATTGTTATATATTTGTTACAATACAAAAACTATACCTTATTATAATAACCAAAAAAAAGGTATTCCATTCATATTTATATAAATATAAGTAAAGAAACTTTTTTAATAGCTGAATGTTAAGGCCAGTTTAAAAAATAAAAGAAAAATAATACCTTAATGTAAGAAATTACCATATCTACAAAAATAGTATATATAATATAAGAATTAAGGGTTGGTAGAGTTTCTTTTATAAAAGTTAGACTGATTAATAGATCAAATTATTTTATATTTATAAGAAAAAAAAGTAGTTTATATTAAAAAATTGTTAGGACCTAGGGGCCATGTGATATGTATATATGTTATTTTTGCAAATTACAGCAGAAAAGACAAGGCAAATTTAGAATAACCATAAAATCAGAAGCTAATGTAACTATCCATATTTACTAACTGAATAATTATTTTACTTGTATAGGAGCAACCAAAGCCTACAATATATACAAAAACTAAATTTGAAACTTCTATAGGAGTTGTAAGCTCAAGTAGAAGACTATAATCATGAAGAGTACTTACATTTGGATATTAAGCAGTTTTGTTATAATATACTTATTAACTATAAACTTCTGGGTAGGATTAAAAATTGTAAAATTATAAATAATATCTACTTACAGGCCTACCTTCTATTGCATAAAAAACTCAAAAAACATGAAATTTAATATAACCACTTTTCCAATTTGATAACATTTATGAACACTAATAATTAGATCGACTGTAGTTGTTAGAAAAAGTAAGAGTTACATTAAAAGATTTAAAAAAAAAAGAAACTAGAACTATTAAGTAATTATAAAAAACACAACCGAATTATATAAGAATTTAGCAATAAATAAAAAAACAAAAAAACCAAAAAAAAAAAATAATATATAAAATAAGCACAATATAGAAAATAAGTATAATAAAAAGTAATAACAAATTAAATGCAAATATTTTTAGATTTAATTAAGCCTATACAATACCCTTAAACAGCAAAAAAATAAGAGTAAAAAATACCATATTCTAAAATACAACTAAATTTATGAATTGAAGGGTTTGTATTTTGGATATTGGTATCTACTTGGTAATGAATCTAGTTAGGAATATTTAAGTGTGTTGTTTTAATTTTTTTAAGATTTTTTATTTTCTTGTGTTTATTATCTACTATAACATTATTATTTTCTTCATTGTTATTAGTACAAAAATTATTATCATCTTTTTTCTGTGAGAAAGCTATCATACAAATGATGGTTTTATTATTAATTTTAAAAAACTCCATTTAATTAAAAAAAAATATAGTTTTGTTTGTTGGTATAAGAAGAAGTATTAATTGGGTAGATTTAGTTATATTATCTTTTAAAAGGTAATATTAAGGTGTAAAAAAAGTAAGAGATATAATATTTTTTTTTTAATTTAAATAAACTAAAAAAACACTAATTACTCTAATGTTTAAGCAGTAAAAAGGGGTATAAGCAGAAAAAAAAACCATATTATTTATTTTACTAAATGCATCTTCAATAACTAGTAATTTAATTATATGATTTTTAAATTATTTATCCTTTTATATTTTAGAAAAACTAGAGACTTTGTTTACTAATATAACTTGTTTTTTTTAGAAAATTAGGATAACTAAAATAATAATATAAAAAAAAAAGTAAGAGTGGAAATATTCTTTTAAGATATCTATAAACTTTTTTTTATTAATATTAAAATTATTGTATATAAAGACTTAAAGATACTGTTTTATTTTGGTAATAATTATAATATAGATTCTGGTTTCATAGAGTATATTTATAGTTTTAGGAAGCAATATTCTGAATTTATATTTTATTTGGCGGATTTAGGTTCAGTGTTACATAAGTATCCCTTTATATTAATCATTAATATTATTAATAAGCTTATCTACTTGAAATAAGTGGTGAAAGCTAGGACCATAAAGATTATTTTTATTAGTATACAAGGGTTTGATGTTGTACCTAATTTTAATTTAGATATGAAAATCTAGTTTTATATATGGTTTCTTGATTATTATATTTCTAAATTTGATAATAGGTTTAGGAGCAGCCAGGTTTTGTTTGTCAATACAAAATATAGAACTAATGCTTTTTTTTAATTACACCTTTTTATTACTGCTATCTTTAGCATTTTTAATTTTCTACTGGATACAGATAAGATCTTTATAGGGGTTATTAAAGGCTTTATCAGTTCTATATTTAATTAAATCAACAAAATATTTGTCTTTCCAAAAATCCTTATAAACCTAATTATCCTTAAGTTATAGGAGAGTTATCTCTTTATTAAAATTAAGTTGTATTATAAATATTGAAGAGTTTAAAGTCTTAGAATCTGGATAACCTCTTTGTAAGACAAATTTTACTCAACAAAGTTCATTAGTATAACTACAGTTAAAATAAGGAACTACCATTTTCAAGTTGCTACTAAGGTCTTTGAAACTTATTTTAGTAAGATAAAAAAGATATTGATAATGGTGTGTGTGGTTAAAAAATCTAAAACTCTATAAAGCTCAAAGCTAACTTAGCAAGTTTATATACAGAAAATTTGTAATAAAATTAATATAATCAATATTTACAATTATGAAAATTAAGGTTTTGAAGGTTAGCAAATCCCTTTTCAAACTGGTTGGCTTTAAAATCACAATAACTCCCAATATTTCCTAGATATTCCTGCTTGTATTGCTTATATTAATTACAAAATCTAAAGTTACCACTTGTATTACTATTATAAGTTTTATTGCTTCAACATCAGCAAAAAATCTGACTGCTTGAGAGGATGTTTGCTGGTGTTGAGAGGTTGCAGGGGTTGTGTGGAGGTCAACCTCAGATGCCCAGAGGTTGGCACCCCATCAAAAGTTCTTTTCACTTCTTAGAATTAAACTGATAGCGAAAGGCATTATTAAGAGTATGAGAAGAAAACATCTAAAATTTCTAAAATGTTTTTGAAAAGATTCGAAATTAGTTGGATTTATATAAGTATATACAGTTTTAATTATTGATTATTATATTTTTTTTTTCCTATAAAAAAATTTTATTACATAATATTTTTTTTTTTAAGATTGGTAGTAGATGCTGGGAATTTATTTGGGGCCTTTTATAATCTATTTATTATTCAATCAACTAATAAGATACTTATTTTTTTTTTTTAAAAAAAAAAATTATCTTTGTAAGTTATCTATTAGATCAATTTCATGTTAAGAATATGATTAAATTTAAAAAAGAAAAAAAAAAATTTTATTATAATTTATTGGAAGACTGTTATAGTTTTTTTTTATATTTTTATTGTTGATGGATTTTTTTAAATTTTTTCTTTAGAAAATATATTGATTAACTTTTTATTTTATATTTTAGTTTTTTTTTTAATTTTTTTGTTTTAGTTTTTTATTATTTTTTTAGTATTTTTTTATAAATATTTATTAGTTATTTTAATTTAATTAACTTTTTTTTACTGCTGGTGTTGTTGGTTTTATTAAATTTAATCAAATATTTTTATTAATTAGGGGTAAGTTGTTACCTTAGGAAGTCTAATAAAAGATTATGTAGATATGATATGGTTGAGTTATAATAACTTTACTTTAAATTATAATTTAAATATTGTCTAATTATATTTATAAACTGTTAATTAATATAATTTTTTTATATAGAAAATGTCTAGTGTTATTTACTGGCTTAATATAGTCTTTTACCAGTTATAGATAAATTAAAATTGCTTTACTATTTTCTGCAGTTATAAAAACGTCTAAATTAGTTAAAGTTATAATTAATAAATTTATTTTAGTGTTAAAGGATTTTATTAAGTTGGTGTTGTTTACTTTTAAATTTCTAAAGTCTTTGTATGAATAATTTATATTATTTTGAGTAGAAGTGAAACTTATAATATTATCTGGATAAAATATTTGAATTTTGATGTGAATAGAGGTTAGAGTTGTACCTAAAGCTTTTGATAAATTTAAAGTAATAATAAAAGTGGAGATATTGATAGTCAATTTATTAGAAATAATTATAAAAATAAATTAATAAACTCTTAGTATCTAATTATAGATGGAAGAATATTTATAATTATTAATTATTTTTTGTAATTTTTTTTTATTTACTTTCTTCTTAGTTTTCGCAAGTTCTGCCTTTTTTTGCTTTATTTTCAAGTAAAGATTTTTAAAATTTTTTATAAGATTATTATTAAAATAGATATAATTATTTAAAGTAGCATATTCTAAAGTAGTTCTTATACCTTTTTTATATTTTTTAAATATATTTTAAATAATTTTTTTTAAATTAATAAAAATTAATTTTATTAGATTATTATTAGCCAACTTTGGATTTTTAGTATTGACCTAGTTGTTTATAAATATCGCACCCTTGGTGATATTAAAATAAATCGATTTTATAATTTTAAAAATAAATTTTTTTTTTTATTTAATATTAAAATTTTCCCAGCCAGTTTACTCCTATTGGCTATTAATATAATGTAAAATATTGAATTTATAATTTAAAAAATTGGCAGAGTCTGCTACACTATATTCATTATCTTTTTTTTTATCTTTTTTAGAAAATCTAGTATCCTTATTTTTATTATCTCCACCATCTTTTCCGTTACCTTTATTCTTTTTATTATTATTAATTAATACCAGATTTACAAAGTCTATTAGTTCTGCAATTTAGTAAATCGGTTTTTTGGCTTAAGTAGCGACTAAATAGTTAACAACAGTTTGCTAATTATCATTTAGGGTAAAACTTTTGAGTCTTACCCAGTCTATATATATAAGTTAGTATTTTATAATAGACTTCCAACATCTTATAAAAACTTATTATTTAAATTGATCTTAGAGATTATTTCATCTCTCAATTTAAGATAAATATAGTTAAGATTATTTAAATTAAAATTAATAATAATTTTTATATTAGTAATCTTACTATATTCTTTATTTAAATATAATTTGTTAGCAGATGCTGAGAGTTTTTTATAAAATATTAATTTTTATCTTCTGATTTTTAGAAAAATTGTTCCTCAATCATGCTATTGGTTCTAAAAATTTCCACAATTTTATTATTTTTTATGATTATTGTACTGAGATTGATTTTTTTAACTTAAAGGTTGTTAACTGATTTTTGATATTTTATTATTTATTATTTTGGGATACTTATTAACTCTGTTTTTTTTTTTTCTTGGTGCTATAACTTTGCTATTATTATTGTTGTTATTGTCATCATCATCATCATTATTATTATCTTTATTTCCATTTTTATTTCCATTTTTGTCTTTATTTTTATTTTTATTTCTATTTTTAACTTTATTGTTAGTAGCTCTTTTTCTTTTTTTTGTAACCAGTACTGTCTTATATCTATGAATTAAAATCTCTTTATAGTCTGATATAAGATATTAGGAGTTTGTTACTCACCCATCTTTTTATTTGTAATAGGTTTTTTGCTTTTAACAGCCCTCTTTCTTATACTAAATTTTTTTTTATTATTTTTATTTTTTAGTGGTTTAGATAGTTTAGCCCCTCTTAATGTTCCAACATCTATTATAAAATTGTTAGAATTTTTTTAGTACTTAAGCCTTAAATTTCTGCACTTAAAATTAATAAGTTTAAAATCTAGATCAAAATCATCAGATAAACTAAAATTTTTGGGTATAACAGTTCTTTCAGTAAATTCAGATGATAGATAATGATTTGGTAATATAGGATTATTTACAAAAATATTTTTTATAAAATTAAAAGTGTTTATAAGAAACTTATTGTCATCTTCAGGCAACTCCAGGTTTGTGTTTTTGAATTTTCTAAAATCAAGTGTTTGTGGAATGGTGATATTGGTGTTTGGATTAGGAAGATTAAAATCTGGTTTATCACTTAATATTCTATCAAGATTTTAATTTATTATTTTGTAAAAAATTTAATTTATTTTAGGTTTTTGATTTTAGAGATGGGTAGCTTTTAACAGTCCGCTATCATACTCTATTATCATACCAGAATACAGATATCAAAATATATATTTCAAAATTAATAACTTGTTTAACATGTAAGTTATCAACTGATATAGGACTTCCAGAGTCTTTTTGAGGCTGGAGAGTATTAAATATTAAATATTAAAGTAATAGAGGTAATGGTAGTAATGATGGTGATAATGATGATAATATTGATGGAAAGAAGAGAATGAAATTCATAGTATTATAGTTTTATTATATAATATTAAATTATTTATTTTAGAATTTACTCCTAAATAAATACCTGAAATTGATGGAAGTTTTTGTTAGATTTTAGCAAATTTAAAAAAAAATTTTGGGGTTTTTTTACTATGATTTATCTTAATATTAAAATATTCTAGAACAAATTTATATGTAGTTTACATATTAAAAATTCTAGGTCCAATTTCTATTAAAAATGCATAAGGGTAAACACTGGTTTTTAGGAGTATGATCAAAAGATTTTGGTTACTATACTGTATTGTAGATTAAATTAAATTAAGATAGAATCCATTATCAAGTAACTTACTTTTTTTTTTTATTAAATATTTTTTTAATTTGAAATTGTTTTTAGATGTTTTAAGTTTGAAAAGGGCCTATATTAGATACCTAGCATTCTCTTTTTTCTAGTAGTTCTATTTTTTAATTAATATTTAGTAATAATATATATATATTTAAGTTATACTTAAAATACCTTCTAAATTTCCATATCATTTTTATCAAAAAAATTACAAAAGTCTTAGATAGTATAATAAATATAAATAATAATTTTATTACAAAAAGTTTTAAATAGTTGTTGAGAATAATTTACTAGATTTTAAACATCCAACTATACAAATTTAATTTTTTTGATCAAAAAATATATTTAATTTTTTTTTTTCTTTTTTAAATTTTGAATGTCCCTTAATAGCTTGTATTAATATATATCCAAATACTAGAATAATAATTAGATTTAAAGATTTAATTTTAAAATTAATCAAAAATTTATTTCATCTATTTATTAATTTTAAAAATTATAGTTTAGCGAGATAGATGATAAAAAATAAAATATTAAAAGTTAATATTAATAACTTTTTTAATACCAAACTAACAGAATCTTCCAATACATCCTTCCAATTTACACATATATTTTGGAAATAGATTGGTGATATAGTTGGAGATCTAAATATTAATTTTCAAATTTTAATTTATAATTAGGAAATTAGAAATTTAAAACTATAAGAATATTTTTATCATAATCTTATTGACTATATTAAATATTTTTTTAAATAGTTAGTATATGTTAGTAGTCTAATATACACACTTATCAAAGAATATAATTTAGAAAATGAGCATTTATATTCAGAATTGCATACAGGTGATTAATAGTGGGAGATATAAGTATATATTTTTTTTAAATAGTTTTTGTGCATTTTTTTTGTGTTAGGTTGTGTTGTATTATGTTATAAATACTAACAATCTTCTAGTTGATATTATTAAATAATTCAATGTTAATTCTCCTTATTTGTATATTAAATGCTATTTATTTTATTAATTTTTTTGGTGATAAAAAATTATGGCTAATATATTTAATAATCGGGAACCTGTTTGCCAGCATCTGAAGTAAATTGTTGTTTTTTATATAGATATTATTTATATTTATGTTAATATTACCCAAAAAAAAAGATCTTAATAGTAATCAGAAATTGAAAGTTAATATTGATATTTAAAATATTTTATTTAAAATATTTCAACTGTTAAATGAATGGGAGCCGGAGCTAGACATTAAAAATCTTATAGAATCTAATTTTAACCTAAAATATGAAAATAACTTCACCCATTTATGTGTACCTCGATTATATGGTTAAATTATAGATCATATAAAATATACTAATCTATTCAATATTAATATAAGATTTTATCCTATTTGCGAAGTAGATGTTCAGAGTCTTAGAGAATACACATTAAAAACAACAAATCATAATTATCATTCTTATAATAAAATAAAATTTTAACTTTTAAACATTTTAATTTGGCAATATTAAAAGTTATTGATTAAAGAACTTGATACTAAAAAATCAAATTAAGCCTTCTTAAGTTTTTGTTGGATTATCAAAATTTGATTAAATATATTTTTAAAATTGGATCTTTTATATAGACTTTATTTTGGCACTTTAAAAAATATATTAAATTAGGTTAATTAATTTGTTTAATATTATAAACAACTAAATAGTTTTGATCGAACTTAAATTAGACTTCCAGTATATCCTAGTTTCTTTAAATTTAAAAAACCGTTCTTGTAAATTATATAATAGCAAAGTAAAGAACTTTGAATGGTTAATAGAATTATTATTTATTATTTAGCTACAATTTTCCAAAGTTTATCAAAAATTATTAAACATCAAGAGTTTAACCAGGTTTTAACTTGCATTTAATATTTTATTGATTTCTATTTACTTGCATAATATCATAGCCATACTGATGAAACAATTGATCAACAGCTAAATCAATATTGGCAAAATTTTCACCAAACCAAATCAATTTTTTTATAATTTTGAAATCCCATATTTTGTTAGAAGAAGATAATAGAATGGTAGTAGGCTTTATTGGATACTAAAAGTTGTATACAAGCTGAATGAATACCTAAACATTAAAAAAATCAAATTTAACAATTTAAAAAACAAAAAATCAATAATCAATATGAATTAGAATTAGAAGCTTTAAATCATTTTAATACAGTTAAAATATATTAACCAAACTATTATAAAGATATAATCTGTTAATATGGATATTTTGAAAAGTAATCAACAGATGTTTCAAAACTTTAACATTGTTTTCAAATTAAAAAAAAATATTAAACTTCAAATTGTATTAATTATAATATCTAAATCATTACAAATTATCAAAGAAAAATGATATTTGGAATATGAGAACTGAATTTAAGAATATTTCTCAAACAATCCCAGCATTCTAATTAACTATGATTAGCTTGCCAACATCTAATAATAAATTAGCATTTTGAATTGAAAAAAAATAAGTTATAATTTTTAGATTTTATAATTAGTAGTCTCACAATAGACTTTGATAATATTCTTAACAATGATAATAGTGGTAAGTTAATAATTATTATATTTTTAATAATTAATCAATAATATTTATATATAGTTTTAAAATCCGAAAATAAAACATAAATACAAAATGTTGTAAATTTGATACCAACCAATAAATATACTTTAAAAAATCTTTGATAATATCCAAAAAAAATAATATAGACAATTAAAAAAGTTATAAATATTTATAATTTCAAAGATTTACACTTAAAACTTCAAAAGTTTTTAAAACCATATTGTATTAAAACAATCAATAAAGAGTATATACCAAACACCTAAAATCTCAACAACACTGAAATTATAAAAACATTTCCTTGTCAACCATTTAATTAATTGACAGTATTTATTGAAGATTTTCAAAATCCTGATACTATTACAATCCATCAGATTCACTATACTGAACCGTTTTTATTTTGTTATAAATCATTGCATCATAATTTTATCTTTCGTAGAAGAGAAGGACAGTAAGGAGCTTTTAACAAACACTTACTAGCTCATACTAAACTCATCTTATAATTTAAAAATCTTTATATCAAAAAATCATTTGATATTATTATGATTACTAGCTTTAATCTGAAAGATGGTAGACGACAAGTAAATTCCCACAATCTTATAATAACTATATTTAAAATACCATTTAATACTTTTGACACCTTTAATTAGAGTGCGACATGGGGCGGGTTGGGTTGGTTTCTAGATGGTCGAAACCACCCACGGGTCGGTTTTTAGACAATAGAAACCACCCACGGGTTGGTTTTTAAACGGTCGAAACCACCCACAAGCGTGTTTCAAGATCTCCCACACCTAATTTTAAATTGTTTTCATAAAAAAATCTGGTAAATTCTTATCGATAAGCGGGGAACCGTCGGTTTTTGAACGGTTTTTGATTTTTAAAAAAACCACCCGGCGGTTCCCCACGATCCATATCAAACCACCCAGCGGTTCCCCACGATCCATATCAAACCACCCAACGGTTCCCCATGACCCCTCTCAAACCGAACCGACCCGCTGGTTTCTGGGTTAAAACCAACCCATGTCGCACTCTACCTTTAATTGATAAATTATTTTAGTATTTAAGGTAATATCTTGCACTCATCTATTTTTATTAAACAAAAAAATTTTTTTTAATTAATGTCTACATTGATTTATAAATATATAATACTTTTTATGACAGTGGTAATTTGGTATAAAATTACTAGTATCCATATATCATTTTATTTCATTTTGTTTTAATACTTTTCATATAATATATTTTTAATTTACCCCTTTTTCTTTCTGGAGTGGAAATAATAATTAATAATAAATTATTTTAAGATAAATTATTAAAACCGTTATTTTTAGATTTTAATAATCTAACATCACCTTCCTTTTTTCTATCTAATATTTTTTTATTTTTAAAATGGTTTCAACTTGAAAGTCTAAACAAAATAAAGATCAACAAAATCTTTCTAACAATTAAAGATTTATAGTGTCTGCCAAAAAACATAAGAAGAAAACTAACTAACAGATATTAATACCAATTCAAAATCAAATTGTTAAAATAATTTAAATTATAAAAAAAATAATCTAGAAGCCAATTTCAACTACTGAACATCCAATTACCACTGATACCACATTTCCAAACAAACAAAATATTATTAATTTAGAAAATCCAAATAATAATAATCTTTTAGATTATAATACCATCAAAAATAAGCATTTATAGATAAGTGATTTTATTATTAATTTTACTTTATTAATTAACTAATTTAAATAATTAAGTTTTCCAGCTGCAGACTTCACAAAGTCTGCTACACACCCCCCAAAACACACCTATAATCCATCAACTATTGATATTCATCAGCAAAAAAATTTGTTGACATCCGAGCCATCAGATGGCTCGGATGGCTCAGCGATCTTTTATATCCTGGAGCTATTTTACCAACCACAAAAGGTCACAAGAAGTTAACAACATCTGGTCCTACATATAATTTTTAATATTTAATTATATTTTTTTATAATTTTATAATTACTTTCCAGTATTTAATCAAATTTCAAAAAAAAAAAATTTATTATAACTATCTATGTATTTAAAGTTATATGTTGAAATAAAAAAAAATAAATAAAGATTTTTATTAGATACTTCTAGTTTTTTTTTATTTTTTTAGTAATAAATCTAATTTTTTTTCTTTACTATTATTTACTGGTATAAAATTTTAAGAAATTTGAATTCCGAGTAATTTATTTAACAATATATTAATATAAAATTATATAAGATTTTAATAATATAATATTAATTTCTCCTAAACCTAACTAATTATATTAACATACAAGTTATCAAAAATTACTAAATTCTAATCAACTATAAAAATATTATAACAAACATTAGAAATTTTATTATAACCATTTATAATCTTAAAACTAATCTTCTGATTATAAACACCTTCTTCCCATAATTTCAACACATCCAAATATACATAGCAGTCCATACTAAAATCCTAGAATTCAGTTTTTTTATAAAATTTGATTCTTTAATTCCTCTTCCTCTTTACAAATTCCAATACTAATAAATTAAAATTTTTAAAATCATTAAATATATAAAAAAAGTCTGTAAATATTTATTAATAAATTATAAATATTTATTAACAAAAAAACTAATTATAATTCCTTCTTTCACAAAATATTTTAATAATTTAGTATTTAATAAAATTTTAATTTTATTTAATTAAACATTAACATCAAAATAATTTAAATTATACACATCCAGTATAATATCCCTAGCAGTATTTATTAAATATAAACAAAAATTTTCAACACAATAGTATATCTAACTAGTATTAACTTATAATTATAATATCTAAGCTATAAAAAAAAAAAATCCACAAACAATTTTGATAAATATTAAATTTAACCTAATATCCTTTACCAGACTTTAAGTGTACACCTTTATCTAAAAAACATCCAGCCAAATTTCACTATAGAACTATTAAAGAAAAAAGCCAGATTTTTATTTTTCAAAAATTAAATTTTTATATTTAGATAATAAATCTCTATTAAATTTTTTTTTAAACAAAAGAACCTTCACAAAACTAACTAAAAATATTAAAAGGTTTATAGGTTTTAGTTAAAATTTTATTAACCTTCCTTTTATAACTTTTTTATAATCAAAATCAGTAGCTGATTCAGTATATTAATATTTTCTTAAATTATTAATTAACACTAGCAGTCTAATAAAAGCCACTACTTGCACCATAAATTCTAAATATAGTAGCTCGAGATTAGATATATCATCTTAATATTAGTTATTATTTTTATATTTATTATTTTTTAATTTTATTATATCAAATAAAGCACATCTATAAAAGGACTAAAATATTTTAAAAGAGTATAATATAAAAAAAAAAATAAAAAACAATAAAAAGTTAAAAAAGGGCTCATATTAATTTAACATTATAAAAAAGCTGCATTGGATTTTAAGAAACAGATATCCACAGCCAATTACTTTAAAATTTTGATAAAATATGCTAAGATTAATGTTGGCCTCCCATTGTTATACAACAACCTCCCTACATCCCTATCAGCCTCCCGTGCTCCACACAATGACCTCTGGGGGGTTCAGATTTTTTGCTGATGTTGATCATGAATTAACTATTAATAATAAGTTGATTAGATAATAAATAAATTGTTTATTTTCAAATCCAACTCCAGTATCTTATACCAGATACCTAACATTTTTAGCTCCCTCTTCTCCTCTAAAAAAAAATAATTTATATATTAACAACAGTTTAACTAAATCTGATACTTCTTACCCCTCCTACCCTCCCCCAAATAGAATTTGTTAAACTTTATTTCTATCATCAAATACTATCAACTACTTAAAATCTAATACTAGCTATAAATTATAAAAAAATTAACAACAAAATACTAAAAATATATTAACAAAAGATAAATTATCAAATTTCAATAAAATAAAAAATGATATATTTATATAATAATTTTTAAATAAAATCTAATTAGATAGTAATAATATTCAATAGTATACCAAGTATTTTTTAAAATATGAACTTATTATATTAACAATAAATTATATAAATAAACTAATTAAATAATATATATATTCTTACCTTTTAACCTTATAGTTTAGATTTGATATTTTATTGATAATTATTATTACCATTTGCAGGAATCTACTAAGAATCTAATAGTAGACACCTATAAGTTAAAAAATCTTAATATTAAAACCCAAAATAGGTATATTAAGAAATTAATTAACCTAAAACATATAAATTTTTTAAAAAATAATAATATAATAAAATTTTTATCTTTTTATAACACTAAAAATCTTTTAACAAATTATTATAATAAATTCTCTTCCTCCACCTAGTTATTTGTAAAGTTTTAATAAACCAATATTAGAATATTACTAAAGGCCTAGGTATGAGATATAGTATTTTAGCTAATAATTTAAATACATCTATCATCACTTTTACTAAAATTTATATTTAAATAAGCTTAAAAAATTAACAATCTAGTATTAAAAATTCAAAAATAAATACAAAAAATATTAATATATATAGTAAGTTAGACTTTTAGGATCCTATAATAAACACTACTAAATAATTTAGATATTTTTAATTATTTTTTAAATAATTTTAATTATCAACTTACTAATATTCTTATTAGTATTTATTGATACAAGATAAAGGCTTATATAAAATATTTAAAATCCAATATAATCCAAAAACCAATTCCTAAGAATATTATATTAATTGATAATATAAAAATAGCAGCACTAGTAAAGCTATTAAATAGATGTTAAGGACCTAGAAAAGGACTAAGGACATCTGTTCTAGATAATATATTTCATTATCTATTAATCTTTATATATAAATTTTAATATTATTAAGAAATTTTTTCCTACAAAAATATTTTTCCAACCCATGTCTACTTAGCTACTGAGCATCCGACCACATCAGCAAAAAAAAAAAGTCGTGGGACGACTGAGAACAGACGTAAGACGGCTTTTGGGTATTGCGACGACAGGACGTTAGAACGGCAGCTAAACTCCATACCACATCAAAAATATCTTCATAAGTAACATGAATAACAGCAGTTTTAATGTGTTTGAAAAAAACTTTTCTACAGTTTTAAAAAATTCTAAACAAATTAATTATAATAATTAAGATAATAAACAAAAGATATTTTAATAAAAATAAATATAAAGTAATATAAAAATGACTTTTAATAGTTTTAGTGTGTTTAAAAGTTGCCTCTTAATATCCTTTCAAACATATTTAGAATAGTATAATTATATTTTGAATAATTTAAAGTCACTATTTATATTTATGTTTAAATCGTCCTAAATAAGCCATCAATCATTTACTCCTTAAAATATTCTTTATATTAAGTAGATTTCTTAAATCAGTTTTTTTATATTTGTAACCAGATACATTGAACCTGAAATAGTACTTTTTTCTAAAATTTTTAGTTAACTAAATTTTTATTTCTTTATCTTAATTATCTTAAGCAAGCAATCCATTACTTAATCCTTAAATAAATTTTTATTTCAAACATATTTTTTCTAGTAGCTTTTTTATATCTATAATTAAATGTGTTAAATCCAATAAACACTTTATTTTTTAGATCTATACTTAATTAATTTATTTTTTTAAAAAATTTGATTATTTTTGATAAAGTTTAACTACACAATCTTGAAAATATTTTATTTGCTTATTAGTTTATGTCAACTTCTATAAATCTGTAAGTAGATTTTTTTAATTTGTTAAATATTTGGAAATTTTTATCATTACTTCTTTCATATCTCTATTATACCACTTTTTATACTCCTCAAATTCCATTCAATTCAAAATTTTTTAAAAATCCTTACTTTAATCTTCTAAAATCTACTAACAACATCAGCAAAAAATAAAAATGTTAAAAATAACACCCTTGTAAAAAACACTAATTTAAATTATTAAATTAAAATAAATATTAGAGTTCGACATGGGTCGGTTTTAACCCAGAAACCAGCGGGTTGGTTCGGTTTTAGGGGGGTCATGGGGAACCGCTGGGTGGTTTTTTTTTTTTTTAATGGTTTTTTTGGGTTATAAATTTAATTAAAAACCGTAATTTTAACTATTTTTAGTAATTTATTACTATTTTTAGTAAATTTGTTACTATTTTTAGTAAATGGTTTCTTGGCGGGGCGGTTTTTTATAATTTCGACGGTTTTTGGGACGGTTTTTGGTTTTCTTAAAAAAAAAAAACCAACCCGTGGGTGGTTTCTCAACACCGATTTTGGGTTATAAATTTAATTAAAAACCGTAATTTTAACTATTTTTAGTAATTTATTACTATTTTTAGTAAATTTGTTACTATTTTTAGTAAATGGTTTCTTGGCGGGGCGGTTTTTTATAATTTCGACGGTTTTTGGGACGGTTTTTGGTTTTCTTAAAAAAAAAAACCAACCCGTGGGTGGTTTCTCAACACCGAAAACCGACCCAACCCGCCCCATGTCGAACTCTAATAAATATATATTTTAATACTTACAAATAATATTAGCCACACTTTTTAAGAAGATTACTAAAAATAGATCATTTAGCCACACTTTTTTAAATTTAAAGTTCAAGTGTGGCGATTTCACTCGTTGTTCACATAACTTTTTAATTATAATAGTTATTAATAATATAATTAAATAATTATATAATAATTACCTATATCTAACTTTTGACAATTTTATATATTCTTTAATATTAATATTAATAATTTAAAAAATAAAATAAATGATCACTTTCCTATTTGGGATCCCTGCAGGACGACAACATCCTTGCACTACCCCTGCAGGACGGCCATGACGGTCCGGGACGCCAACTCAAAGTTTTTGTTGATGAAATTTTATAAGTCTGGTTGAGAATTTAGTTCAAATACATAAATCGGAGTAATAACAGAGAATCGGTACTACTTCCATCAGCTACTGGATTTCAATACATAATGTGATATAAATTTGCAGTTTTGATTTTGCTAGAAATTATTTTTAACTAATTTTGAAACTCCAAATTTGTAAAAATTGGATATTAATTATCTAACAATTCAGCGACGTTGCTAGGAATTGTATTAAGTAATCTTCAAACCTTAATGTTTAGATCTTACATTTGAATGGTATTTTTAATTACTTAAATAATTATAGTAACTACTGAAAGTTTGAAGACAAATATATAAAAACCTAGAACAAAATAAAAAAAATAATTAACATTAGATCTATTAGAAATAAAAATTACATTATCAATAAAATAAAATCAAAAAAAACAAATAAGTAATTTTATTTTTAATAATTTCCTATCTTTTAAAGCTAAAATTAATAAAAAAATTAGATTAATCTCTATAAATCTAATAATAGGCTCAGTAAATATATACTCTTCTTAATTATATCAATATTAGTTCCTAATTTTTTTTTTATTTTTATTTTGTTTTTTAATTTTTTTTTTGCTTTTTTATGTTTGTTTTTTAATTTTATATGTTTGTGACTTATAATTTTTAATTTATTTATTTTAATAATCCTACTTTTATAAGTTTTTATAAATGTTTTTTTGAGAGAATCTTTTTGTTTTTTGATGATGTCTTAAATTATTTAATGTGTTATATTTAAAATTTCTGTTATATTACTGTTGTTGTCTACTACTTTATCTCCACCATCTTGTAACCATTAATTAATTATATTTGTATTTTAACTGATACCCAACCAAAAAAGTCTGAATGTAGTTTTCAGGAGTCCATTCTATTCTTCCTTATTTATTTCATCCCAACCATCCCATTTATAAGAGGTATTAATCCAGTTTAATAGTTGACCCTTAGTATTTCACTTTCTTTTTAAAGCAGCATCAGGAATGATTTTATAAAATTGAATGAAAGCTAAAAAGGATTGGATAAATTAACTAATAGTTTTTTTATATTTTATAACAAATTTTTAACTTACATGCAACTAAGCTACTAATATTGTTATGCTATACCTTATAAATTTTATTTTATGTTTTTATTATATTCTTATTATTTTTGTTATTATTATTATTATCATTTGAAACTTTGTCTAATAAATTGAGATTGATTTTAATTTTTAGAACATAATAATTTATGTTAAATATTAGAAAACTGCTTATAAATTCCCTAAATATAAGTATTTACATTTTCTTACCTTCTTAATTTTCTTATTGTTTTTATTGTCACTATTGTCACTGTTGTTATTATTGTTATCATTGCCATTATTGTCATTATTAGCTCCAGCTTTCCTTTTTTTTTTCCCTTTCCTTTTTCCTTTTCCTTTTCCTTTACCTTTATCATGTGTAACTTAGAAAGACTGTTAGCAATTTTAATATGACTATTAGAAGTTTTATTTAGTTTTTTTATTTCTTACAGTAATATCTTAAGTTATTATTTTTTTAAATTGTACCTGGATTTAAATACTACTAATAGTAATTTCTTTTTTTACTTTTTTTTCTTTATCTACATTTTTTTTTTTTATTTATTTTTTTATATAAGTTCTTTAATTTTATTTTTTTAGTATGTGTTTTTTTAACTAATTTTATATTATTAGAATTAGTATTTTTAGTTTTTCTTAAGTCTGCTGTTAAATATATAAAGTCTAAAAAGGGATAATAAAATTTTTTATAAGCTTTTATAACTTTTTTTTTTAATTTATAAATTTTTGTAATCCATTTTATATGAGGAAGTTATTTATAATAAAGATACTTGTTTATTAAAAAAGTATTAGTTGTATTATATAAGTTTATTTTTAAATATAAAGAAGTTACTTACCTTTTTTAAACTTACTAGATTTATTTTTGTTTTATAATTTCTCTTTTTTTATTTTTTGTGATATTGGTTTTTTAACACTTAATATTAGATTTTTAATATTTTTTTTTTTTCCTGTTTTTTTATTTCCAGAGTTTTTAACTTCATTTGTTTTTTTCTTTTTTGATATTGGTTTCTTGACATCTAGTGCTAGATCATTGATAATTTTTTCAAGTTTTAAATTATTTGACATAGGAATGTCTGTATTATTTGGAGGAGGTAAAGTTTTTTTTAGGGTTTTTAAATTTTTAATTTTTTTTTGAAGTTTTTTAGTTTTTAAAAGATATTATAAATTAATTTATAATTTTTTTATATTTTTTTTTAGAATAATATATACTTTATGTTATATTTAAATTTGATATATTGGAATTTGGTAATTTATTAGTTTTAAATTTAGTAGGAGATCTTGAAGTATATTTTTATTTTATATTTTACTTAGTTACTAATATTGTTTTATAAAATGGTTATTTGAAAATAATTTTACAACATTTGTAAAAAAATTACTAATATTGGATTAAGTTTGGATATAGTATATAAGGACTTGCTATTGAATTTGTTGGGAAAAATACTGGGAAAGATGCTAACTCTAATAATATCTATTAATAAAGTTTAATTATTTATTATAGTTATTATTTTTACTGTATTGTAGAGTTGTTGATCGAACTGGTATTGGTAGTAGTAGTAATAATATTGGTTAATTTAATATTAAATAGTTAGTAGCCTTTCTATATTTAAAGAAAAATTTAATAAAAATTTAGCTTACTTATTAGTTGAAAACCATTTTTAGAATTGAATTTATTTAGTAAACTTATATATTATATGATATATTAGTTTTTAAGTTTGATAACAGTTTCTCTATATCTTTTTTAATTTATAAAGAATGTGGTATTTACTTGAAATATTTGTAAAATATTTATTTTTTGAGTTTAGATTATTTTGTTTAATAATAAAATGACTAGGTTTTCTGTTAAAATTTATTGAATTTTCAAAATTTTTTAGATTATTTATAAATAGATTTTCTAAAATTTTGTTTAACTAAAGGATATATTTAGGATTTGGTAATAATATAACTAATTTTTAAAGTTATTAAAGTAATATGCAAAAACTTATTTGAGGTGTTTGAAAAGAATTTTATAATAAACTTTATAAAGCTGCTAGAAGCTCTTCAAGACTAGATATTTAGAGTTCAATAATTAATTTTTTATTTTCAGAAATAGGATATAGTTTTTTAACAAAAATGCACTATTTTTATAAAAAAAAGAGGTTGAAGAAAGAATTCATAGTAATAGTTAGAAAATTTAATTAATATAAATACAGGTTATCAATATTATAATAGATTTAATATAGTTATAGTAATAATTAGTAAATTAAATTAAATCGTTTTAAATTTAGGAACTTAAATATATTATATAGAAATTTATGATTTACTTTATAACAACTATTTGTAAACTTTATGAAACTTCCTAAAAATTTTTTTAAATAAGAATATTTTTATAATATATCAATAAGTATTTTATTATTACAAATCTTTATTAAAAAAATCATATAACACTAATTTATATTTTAAAAATTTAGTCAGCCTTTTTATGTTAGGTATTAAATTTATAAAATACAATCAAAACACCTCTGCTAGTGCAAAATTAGCCCAACTTTAAAAAAAAAAAAAAAAATTGTTTCAGATTTAAGCAATTTATTAATTTATTATTTATACCTTCTAAAGTCTACCTACAAACATATTAAAGCCTTCTAGTATTTATTCTAATATAGAAAATTAAATTATAATCTTTAAGTATTAATTCTGTAAAAAAAAATATAAACAAGATAGATAATAAATAATTCATGAGTAAACATATCATTTACAACTATTTTATAATATAATTGAAAAAGTAATAAATATTATAAACCTTATAAATAATTTTAAATAACTGACTAATTTTAATAATAACAATATGGAAATATTAGATAATTTTAATATAAACAAGGCTTGTGTAGAAATATTTTCAAATATAGGGAATTTAATAATAAGCCCACCTGAATATATATTTATATTAAAAGATTAATTATTATTATTTAATAATAACTATAAATATAAACTTACTGAGTAGTTTATTAAAACAAAAATTTCCAAAACATTAATAAATAAATATTTTAAATTAAAAAAACCTATAGAAGCTTTTATTAGCTCCTATATATCTATATATATATTTTAGAATTAAATTAATATTATAAAAGAAAAACTTAACCTTAATTTTAAGAAAATTGTTTATAATTTTAACATTTTAAATTATTTATTTATTAAATACTTATATTATAATATTATTAGTTGCGTTGTATATTTATTACAATAGCCAGTATATGTATTAAGTCTAGTATATACTTCTTATAAAGAATATAATTTATATAGAGAATGTTTCTATTCTAAAATACATACTATTAACTAATAATAGGAAGAACAGGTAATATAAACTTAATATATTATATAAGAAATTTAACTAATAATAATTTCATCTAAAAACAGATGCCATAAGGTGGGATAATAATTCTTATAATTTATATATTAAATGGTTTGTATTTAACCAATTTCTTTAGTGATAAAAAAATTTGGTTGATATATATTATAGTTAGCAACCTATTTTTTTATATTTATAATAAATTATTAAATTATACCTATATATTACTTACTTTGTTTTTGATTTTGCTGAAAAAAATGTATTTAAATTTATAGCAAAAAGATCAAATTACTAATAATATTTAAGAAATTATTTGGAAAATTTTTTTTTTTTTAGTAGCTGCTATGAGTTTTATAGAGGATATGATGGAATTTAGAGTTGATATAACTTGTATTGATGGTTTAGTTTGAAAATGTTATTTATGATTAGCTAATTAGATTGTAGATTATGTTGAATACTATAAATTTTTGAATATTAATAGTTGGTTGTGTATAATATGTGAAGTTGACTTCCAAAATCTGGGAATATATGTTTTAATAAATTTACTTTAAAATTATTATGATTATAAAAAGGTAAAAGTTGAATTATAATAAGATAATATAACCTATTATAAACATTAAAAATTAAAATATTATTTAAAATAAAAAAAATTTAATAAAATTCCAATAGCTTTTTGCCAGTTTTCTAATATTTGTTTTAATATTCTTCCAAAATTAAATCTTTTTCATGGTTTTTATCTTGGTATACTCAAATATATTATTGAATAAATATTATCATTTGTTAAAGAACATAAAAAACTAAACATATTTGATATAACTTGAATTGGATTTTAGATGTTTTCTAGGTTTTATAGATTTAAACTTACTTTTTTACAAATTATTTAGTAATAAGGTAAAAAGTTAAGATTTGCTAGCCAAATTCTTTTTTCTATATTAATAATTGTTTTAAATACGCTACTAGTCTTTTAGCAATTAATCTTTAACAAAGTTTTTATATATATTTAAGTATTTTTAGAATTTTATTTACTTGTGTAATATAAAAATTATATAGCAGCAACTCTAAAATATCTAAAAAATTATTAATAATAATTTTATATTATAAAAAACATTTTTTTAAAATATTGAAATATTAGATAAAAACAAAAATTTAAATTAGTCTACTTGTAGCATAAATTAAACATTAGGAAGTGGTTTACAAATTTAGGAAGTCAATATAGAAAAAATTTAGCAAATGAATTGTAACAAATTAATTCTGAATATATTTTTAATCTTCAGCAATTGGAAATTTTTAATATTATTAAATTTTATTAATTAATTTATTTTATAGATTTTATACAACTGTTTGGGTATTTACAAGGCTGGTTGATAGATGTACTAGAATTATTTTATAAGTTTTTTAAAAATAAATATCAATTTTTGAATTGTATTAATTTTTTAACTCAGATTTTTTGGTATTAAATATGTTATTGTATTTTCAAACTATGATGCTTGAATTCTAAAAGTTTTTTTTTTTTTTAATAATTGGATTTATTGAATTTGTTACTAGTTTTAGAATGTTTGTTTGAAGACTTTACTAATGAATTACTGCCTTTTCAGTCTATTAATTTATTCTTTTATTTATTTTTTTTAATAAACATCCTAAAGTTTCAAAAGGAAATTTATAATTTTAAAAAATTATGATTATTATCAAACCCTGGTTAGTGGATTATTAATTATCTTACTTAAAAATTTAAATTATTAAATTTATGATATCATTTATTTTTTTATATTAAAAAAGATTGGTTATAAGTAATCTGTAGAAGTTACTTAACCAACATTTCAAATCTGGTAACAGACAAATTAAAATCCCTTTTATCCAAGTTTAACTATTAGTTATATAATTAATTATGTATATTAATTTTAAACTTCATAGATCTTTTAGAAGATATTATATATTTAATACATTATACTGGATTGTTTTAGTGGCGTAGAGGCTAACTTCAGTACAATTTTATTTTTATAAATCAAAATTATAGAGGCTAGTATAAGTCTCCTTTTGGATATCTACTGTTTTGTGTTAAATATATTTTTATTATCTTTGATCCATACTTTTAAAAAAATTATGAATTGCTCTTAGTTATTAAACTTTGATTATTTGAAAATGGTTAAATTCAAAAACCACAAGGTCTGATTCAAATTTTTAGTGATTTGTTATTTGATAACCTTTATTTGCTATCTAAAATCTGGCTGAATTGTACTATTATTCATAAAAATAAAGTTTTATTTTTTGTTCAATTAATATAAATCAATAAATAATACTAATTTATCAACAATCATATCAATCTAGGATAATATAACATTTTCTACTAGACATCACAAGGTTATTTATAGATATATAAAAACAAATTAAAATATACAACTAAACTGCTTTTATAAATAAATTTTTTATTTTTATCCAAATTTAGTCAACAATTAGATTTAACATATCTTCCTTAAGACTTCCTTTGTTTTGTTTTTTAATTACCTTTTTTTAAAATTATATATTTATATTTTTAAAGTAATTTCTTTTTTTAGGCTTCTTTGATTAATAAGATATTTCTTTTCTGTTTTTACATATTTATAAATAGTTTCCTTATATTTGCTTAAATATGCCCCCCTAAAAATCTTCTAATGCACTTTTATTAGCGCAAATACAAGCAAAATAAATAAAAAACCTGATACTTACTAAGAAAAAAGTGTGAAAGAAACAATTAAAAACTCCAGTTTCATCAAAGCATACAAGATCTAAAACTAGCCTCATTATAACTAAAAAAATAAATAATTTTAAAACCTAAATAAATTTATATTTTTATTACTAACCGACTATAGGTTAAGACAATTAATATAGTAGATATTATAATATTAGTTAAAGAGAAAGTTATTAAACTTCCTACTTAAAAAAATCTTATATCAAATGTAAAATAATAGGCTATAGTTTTCTTAAAATTCCTTAAAAATCCTATAGAAAACCTAGAAAATAATAAAGACTTTGAAGATATTAATAATAACTTAAATAAAAATATTAATCTTAACTTAATTAACCAATTTATACTATTAGTACCAGCTTTATTATTTAGCAAACTTAAAAAGTTTATTAATCCTTTTATTAGTAATTCTATTTTTGATTAATTATTAGTTAATAATATTTTGATATTATTATCTACTGGATTCTAGGAATTTGTTACTAAATCTTAAAAGTATGTATGTAGCTTATTATCACAAATAAATTTAAAAGCTAAATTATATAGTTAGCCAATACTTCAATTATTAATATTTAATTGAGGTAATATATTTTTTTTATTTTCTACTAGACATAGAAAATTTTCTAGAAAACAGTTTCTAAATTTAATATTATTATCCCTATTAAGGTTATTTTGTATAATATTAATTATTTTTAATTTTTAAAATAATAGAAGTAGTTTTTGCCTATTCTCCAACAAACTTAACACATCTAAAAATAAATTTATTAAAAAATGTAAATTAAAAATAACTAATTTTTTTAATATCAAATAACTAATATATAATAAAATAGTAAATAAAATTAATTTATAATAAATTAATAAAAAATTATTTACTAATACTGTAGAAATTTAAGAATATATAAAAAATTTGGTAATAGATTTGGAATATTGATTTTTTAAATTTTATTTTTATATTATGGTATGTCAAATTTAAACTTTTCAACAACATATATATTTATTTTTTTTTAGTTAGATAATAAATTATAAGATAATTAGTCCTATTTTTTAGCTATAATTAGAGAACTAGTATTAGATGTTTATAAGCTGGTAAAAAATGTTAAAATAATATAATAATATATAGTTTTTCTTCTTAAAAATAACTAATTTCTTTATTATAACCAATTTTATTATAATAACATAAGTTTTTAAATATTTGTTAGAAAAAAGTCTATAAGAACCTATGAATCCGTAGACCTCCAGAAAGTTTTTACTTGTCGTTTGACTTGGTTTTTTTTGAATATCAGCGGTAAGTGAACCATAGAAACTAAAAATATGTCTTTTACTAATAAAATAGTTGTTTTTTAGGTGATATAAGCTATTTTGTAAGTGTTTTTACTCATTTTCACCTTATTTTTTGTTATTTAGACGCGTTTTTTTGCTAATCAGACGCGTTTTTATACTAATCAGACGCGTTTTTATGAGTTAGAATTCCATTATTTTAGTTGCTTTGATAATTTTTTATAAAATATATATATATTTCAAAAACGACAAGTCGTGAATTTCTTGAACTCTATGAAGCCCCAGGTTATAATAGATTAGAATCGTTGAGATTCGGTCTATTATAGCCTGGGGCTTTTTTTTTGGTCGCTCGATTTTATGACCTCGAGGAGGTTATGAGGTCGTTTAACCTCTAGAGGCCTCCAGAGGACAAAAGTCCTCTGGATCCTCTGAGTCCTCAGAGGACTGAGAGGACAACACAATTTTTTGCTGATGATTTTTAGATTTCCTAAGACTGATATAAGATTTTATAGATTAATAATATTATTTTTACCATTTTCATATTTCCTAATATATTAATTAAATAATATTACAACTCTACTATTGGTTGAAGGTATCAAACTAGGAAATTAATCTATAGTTTAAATAACCATACACTTATATTTATTAGTGCTCATATTTTTATTACTTTAAAACAATGGGAATCCGGTATTCGTAACTATAAAATTAATAATTGGATAAATGAAGTTCGTAATAAGCTTCTACACATTTTTAATAATATTATAGAAAGGTATTTTATTAATATATTACAACAAAAGCATATCAACATATAACTAATAAATTTTTTAATAATATCAAACGGTCTCCCAGCATCTGACAAGAAATTTTTATAGTTCTCCAATATTCAATACAAAAGGTTTTTGATAGTTTGAGACTTTTGTTTTTAGGTGCACCAATTTTTTTTTTTACAAATACTAATATAAATATTATAAATTAGGAAAGGGGTTTGAAGAGTCTTCTTAATTTTTTATAAGATGTGTTATATCTAGTATAAACTATAATACTATTATATATTTAATTTTTAATTTTTATATTTCTTTATTTTATTATAATTAGGTAGTTAGATCGATAAATATATATATAGATTTTTTTATTAATATATTTTTTATAAGATTTTTAGTAAATGTATTACAATTGGTACCAGATTTTCAGAGTCTTAAATTATTTTAGATTTTTAAATCTTTTTATTATTTTTGACATTTCAATTTTTGAATTGTTGTAGATGAGATATATATTTTAATATCTGAAATAATTATTATTTTTATTATTAAAAATAATATTAATTTTTTAATATTTGAGATAGGACTAATAATATTATTCTCTTAGATTATTTTCTTATTGTTCTGTTCCAGACATGCAGAATCTGGTGTTGTCTGGATGTTGGCGGACGTAAAGTTGCCGTCCTAGAAATCCCGTCGTCGGACGACCAGGACGGCAACACATTTTTTTGCTGATGCAAGAATTACTAACATCAAATAAAATCTCAAAACTAATTTAAACAATATTCTCAAAGAGGTTAATTTCGAATATAATCTCATTAAAATTGGAATTTCTGATTAAATTCAAAGAGTTTCTAACAGTTTACAAAATCTGTAAATTTTTAAGTGAGAAGAAGCTCTCGAACATTAAGAGTCTTGTGGTGGTCGCTGAAGGTGTATACTCACTTAACCTCTGGAGGACTCCAGAGGGCCAAAGACCTCTGGGACCTCGTGGACCTCGGAGGTCCAGGAGGTCAACACAATTTTTTGCTGATGAAGTTTTAAACTTATAAATATGTAAATAATAATAAAAGCTCATATATTTCCCAATATTTTAAAGACAATATTTCTAATTATTACTAAAAAATTCACATTCTTATATAAATTTTAATATTATTAGTTTTCCATACTGCTTATAGAACTCATACTATTTAATAGTTTTTAAAATTTTAAAATAATTTTAATATTAATCAAGTTATTTAACTTAAAAGCTTTACTAAAAAAAATTTTTATAATATATATTTAATAAATTTTTAAAATTTTAAAATTTTTTTTTTTACCTTTATCTTTTATACTTTTTTTTATCTTATATCTTTTATAAAATAATTCTTTTATATTCTAAAAATATAAATTAATAGCAATTCAGTTTTTTAATTTAATTATTTTTTTATATTTTATACTTATTATAAATAAATTGTTTATAGTTTATTTTTTATATTTTTTATAATCTTTATATTTTTTATATTATTTATATTTTTTATATTATTTTTAGTTTTAAACTTTCTAAGGCTTTTTTATATTTTCAAAATAAATTTATTTTTTCCAAGTATAGTAAATTAATTTTTTATATTTTCTTACTATGTTCTTATAATTCCATACCTTTGATCTCCCGTACTCCCCTTAATAAATACCAAAGTTGAATAATAAAATACTGATACTAAAGTAAGCCATAGAGGTATAGCATTTAGCTTAGCTGTTATATATAATATAGCCATAATTGTTAATAGGTTTTATATAATAGGTTAAGTCATTCTTAGAATATATAATTAGAGAATTATTGAAAGCTATCTTATTTAATTTTTTAATAATTAGCAATTTTTAAATATTTTAATATAATTAATAAATATTATAGTTGTTTAATTTAATACTAATTTTATTTAAATTAAATATAGCATACTCTATAAACTCTTTTCATTTAAAAAAAAATAATAAGAAAAAGAATTTTATATTTGTTTTTTTAAACTTATTAAAATATAGTTTTATAAGATTTTTAAAAGTATGCAATTCCTTACCAACAAACTTGCATTTAATTAAGAAGATAAAAATATTATATTTATTATTAATAATACAATTAGAAGCTTTAATTGGAAGTATTATTACCAAAAAAATATCAATACCTTTTCTTGATATTTTTTTAGTTATTATTAAGACTTCATGGTTTTAATATTTTAATTAGATATAGCAGTTTAACCTTGGCATAAATATTTATGTTACTTTCTAGTTTATATAAGCTTTGAATTTGTAATATATATAAATAATCCTAAAAACATTAAGGTAATTATCGGAAAAATTCTTAAAAATACAACTAAGAAAAATAAAATCTATGTGTTTGATTATTATACTTAAGGTTTATCAATAAGATGGATTAGTAACTTCTTCTCATTTATAGTTTTAAGTGTTTGTAGAAATTAAACTAATCTTTATAATTGTAAAATTTTTATTATTAAAAAGATTTCAAGAATATTTAATCTACTCAATCCTGCTATTACTATAGATGAAATACCAGCTAGAATAACTTAGTAGATAAATTTCATAATTTAAAATAAAAATATAAACTTTATAACCTCAAAAAGTTTACAAATGAATGAAATAGATAAAGTTTTTAATATATAAAGTACAAGAGAGATCCTCAATAATATAATTTAAAAAGTTAATAGAAAGAAATATTAATTTACATGAATTTATAATGCCTCTCTAGCCTCTCTAGCCTCTATTTATAAAATCGGGAGAATGTGTTGAGATTGTTGTTTTTTAAAAATTGAGTTTTGATCGCCGGGGGGGTTCGAAAATGTTGCCGTACAACGCGTCTGGGCCAAAGCGTTTGACCTGCATCCTTAAGTCTCTACGGGCTTGAGTAATTCTCTTTTATCAAAAAATAAAATAAAAATACACAGGTAGTATAAGTATAATATACGATACTAGCGAATATAATTATCTTGTTTTCTTTATATAAAGATGAAGTCAAAGTTATCGGTCCCCGCTAGAGAGTATAGCTGTCAAATTTTTTTTTTTTTTTTTTCGTTTAAGTCTATCACTATATTATAATATGAAGCCCTGATGCCTCAATCCGAATTATTTAACAGGCAGATATTTACTTAAATGCTACCTAGTTTTGGATTATTAACTAAGTTCCTTTCTCTTCCATCGTGCACAGCTGGGCCCGTTGCTGATAATAACTGGCGGATCGTCATCACTCCATGATGTGAGTTCATATGTGTGAAGGCTGCAGACACCTGGGGCACTCGCAAGTATTAAAAAGCATCTACTGATATTATCAAATACTGGAGGATCGCAATCCGGATTATTAAACGGGCAAGTGTCACCGAAGGGCCCAATGTAATTGTAAACACTCCCGAGACACTTCCCTTGACTCGCGGGTAGGGTCAAGCACCGTACGCAACAACCGTAATCGTCTTCGTTGTTATCCATCGATATTACAAACCCGGTGTTGATTTCATCTTGAGTCGGGCCGACCCCTGCGGCATTCGAATAACGTCTCTGCTCTGGAGGCGGTATGCGATTTTTTGGACCACAAGCGGCATAATATAATGGCGTCGCGGCTGCTGTTGTCACTGTTGTACTGTATGCTGTGGTTGTTGTTGTATCAACAAAGTGGACTGTCGTCCAATAAACCCGGGAGGCGAGCACTGTTGTGGTGATACTACGTGCGTTCGATGGCGTGAAGACCTTTTGGACCGTGGTACCGGTGATTGTTTTCCATGATGTCTTGGTGACGGCTGATGGCGCCGATGTGGATGTCTTCCAGAGATCTGAAGTTCCCGTCTTAGTCAATATAGTCTTGGTACATGTCACAGCTGTCGGGTAACTCTGGGCGTTAGGAGCTGCGACGGGAGCGGCGCTGCGACGCCAAACAGGCAGAGGGCTGAATTTCTTTGGGTCATTCGCAGGGTCGTCGGCTATCGCGGTGAAGCCCGAGGGAGCAGCGACGGTTCGAGTAGCTGGAGTAACGGTTTTAGTCGTGATATCGGCGTGAGATGTTATAGTAATAAAGCTTGTGATATCAGTCTCCAGATGAAGCGTCGTTGTAAAAATCGTGGTACCGAAGTACACTGTAGATACAGTATATGTTGAGGTTGGATGGACCGTCTTGGTCTTGGTAGTCGTCTTGGTAGTTCTTGCTTTGACGATAGTCTTCGTCTTGGTGATGATATATCTTCCGGTGGTACGGATCGTTCGAGTGGTCGTGGAAACCCCTCCTATCGAGGGGGCGCAGTACTTTGTCGAGCAAGTTTCACTGGTGATTACAGTTCTTGCGAGCGAGAACGATATCAGCCCGAGGGCAAAAACACATACTACTAGGATATTTAAACGAGGGACGAGCATAACTGGTTAAAAGAGAGTGCGAAGTCTAAAGGACCGGCGGGGAGGTGAGCGTTTCTGGAGAACGAAACCGCTGAATCGGCTTGGGCGGCGCATCGGCGCATTTTAATAATTGATAGGGGTCTCATCAATCCAAAGCTTCCCCATCGCCATTCAACGTTCTACTAGGGCTTGAGTCCAATCTCATGACCGTGGTTGCATTGCATAAAGTATATTGGACAGTCGCAGCAGTTCGCGAATTCGAAGCTAAAATATTTGAGGGTCGCTTGTGAGGGCTTTCTGTTGGCTGGTTTTGAATGCAGCCGCCTTGGCGACATGCATATAAATGATAATTTATTAATTATCGAGCACACTTGCTTGCTTGGTGACAGAGCTCAAGAATTTAGCTGGTCATGACTTGAATACTTCCTACCAAAGTCCTTGGCTTGCGGCATTGGCATCTTGGCTTTAGCGAATACCGGTTTTGGCCGACGTGTCGTCCATATCATGATATGAGGCAACTTCTGGATTCTCTTAGTTGGATGCTGATATTTAAATACTTTGTATCACTTGTTTCATCGTAAATATTTATTCGAGTTTCCACGGGAGATATTTGAATGTGAGATAAGAGATTGTTTTTTGCTTCGGAAATATCGTATAATCATGTTCTTTAAAGGATCTTTTGAAACCCCGCCGGCACAGTTATAATTTATAGCAGTGACGTGCTGTCGCTATCGCGAGCATGTTCGGAATATTATTGATATAAACAAGTAGTACTTACTTGAGCATCAAACTATAAGATTGCAAGGCACTTGAGTGTGCATGCTACATGTTACGAAGCAAGTTAACACAGAGCACATTATTATCAAAAGATTCAATTGATACAATTGATATTGGTCCTAAATTGAGAACTCGGGGATCGTATGGCTTCAGGTATCGCGAGACAATCGAATCAATGTCGTACCTCGGATCGTCCATCTAGACAAGAGCTCACACTTGCTTCCCCTCCGAGATGAGAGTCTGATGTTCGTTGAAATCCCCATTCCTCGTTTCGTTTCCCAAAAAGTTGCGTTGCCCGTGTTGGAACCGAGGCGCGCTCCAAAAAGGCCGAATAATTTTGCTTGCTGCGCTAAATCTCAAAAAAAGTTTCTTCATCGAATACTGCCCAATAAAATTTGCGACCTGAAATCGGAATCTTCGACCGCACAACACCAAAAATTCATACCGGAAGGCAAGATTGAGAGGAAACACATTATCTTCTAAAGAACAAGCTAAACTCTGTCTTCAATGGCGGAACCGGATCTTCTGGTCAATTTTGACCTCGCGCCAACCAGCAATGCGTTCGCTGCATCATCGATCAACGGCATTCGAGGTGGGAGATGGAAAGATAGATTCAGAGCTAAGAAGAGACTGCAGAATAAGCGCGGTAGGAGTGATATGCCCGGGGTGCAAAGAGGACCAAGAACTCTTGAATCCCAGCCGCGAAACCTTGCGGAAGGCGACGCACCTACCGTTCAGTCGCAACGAGGAGCAGTTGGACGCACACCAAGAAGCGGCAAGGAATCTCACAGTGGTTCCAGGCCAAATCACGAGCTACCTGTGATATCATCAATCTTTAGTTCAAACCCAATACCGTCCGCAAAGCCCGAACATGTCGATAGCAAGAACCTCCAGTCCGCAGCGCCAACCAATGCACCTCTCAAAGACGGATCCGCCTTTTCGACCATGGGATTGGCACCGGCCCTTGCCTCGCATCTCGTAAATAGCATGCAGCTTAAGACACCAACTTCTATTCAGCAAATCGCTGTCCCCCAGCTCATATCCTCAGACTCGGATGCGTTCATCCAAGCAGAAACAGGGTCTGGGAAAACCTTGACCTATCTGCTACCGATAGTTCATCGAATTTATACCGCTGCACTCAACGGGGATAAATTACACCGCGACTCGGGCTGTTTCGCTATAATCCTCGCACCCACTCGAGAGCTAGGCCGACAGATCCATATAGTGTTGATGCAGCTCTTGTCTCACCCGTCCCTCCACTGGCTGGTCCCAATCCTTATACTCGGAGGTGAGAAGAAAAAGTCGGAGAAGGCACGGATAAGAAAAGGTGGCAATGTACTCGTTGCTACCCCGGGGCGTTTGGCAGACCACTTGGTAAATACGACATCATTGGACGTCAGCTTGGTGAAATGGCTGGTGCTTGATGAGGGCGATCGCCTTATGGATCTTGGGTTCGAGGAGACACTTCATCAGATTCTCAGTGCGTTGGATGAAAGAGCGCAAGCAAAGTCCAATAAGCCATCGTCGATGTCTAAACTCGGTCTTCCGGAACGACGAGTCACTTTCTTATGCTCCGCAACTATGAAGGCGAGCGTTCAAAAGCTTGGAGATATGTCACTGAACGATGCCCTGTATCTCAAAAGCAACCAAACCTCAGAAGCGAATGGGGAAGCTTTGTCGGAAATTTTCCACGCCCCAGCTCAGCTCAAACAGGCTTATATCGTAGCACCAGCGAAATTGCGCCTTGTGTCCTTGGCAAGCGTTCTTCAAAGGGCATTTGTACGGAAGAAGGAGCATATGAAAGTCATCGTGTTTTTCTCTTGCGCAGATTCTGTTGATTTCCACTACAAAGCGTTCAGCAGTAATGCAAGTGTTCAGATTGAAGAAGAAAAGAAAGAAGCTGTTGTATCGGAAGAGTCGGATGGAGACACTGATGAGAGCGAGCAGGATGAGCCTTTAGAGAAAAAGAAGAACAAAAAGCCAAGTACTGCCGCTAGGTCCAGAGCACCGTTGATTGACGAGAATGTAGAACTCTTCAAGCTCCACGGAAGTCTAACGCAACACATTCGCACAGCAACACTCAACGAATTTTTCCACCAGAAAGAAGGAGCCGTGTTATTCTGCACCGATGTGGCTTCTCGTGGTCTGGATCTTCCGAATGTTGATTTGGTCGTGCAATACGATCCGCCGTATAGCAAAGAGGATTACATCCACAGAATCGGAAGAACTGCTCGAGCTGGAAGGGATGGAAGAGCACTTTTATTTTTATTGCCCGGATGCGAGGAGGAGTACCCTAGTCGAGTCTTGAAGGAACACAACCTATCTAGGAGATTGGCGGATGAGGTACTCAAGAAAGGCTTCGGAAACGCACCTCCGCCAGCGGTCTCGAAATCCAAGTCTATTGATCCGACTTGGAAGAAAGATTTTATGCCGGAAACATCGGGGGAGAGATGGGAGCAAGAAGCTATTGAATTCCATCTAGACATTGAACGTCAGGTTTTGGCATCGGCTGAATTTTCTGATCTAGCAAAGAGGGCTTTTCAGAGTCATATCCGAGCGTATGCAACCCATGTAGCTGAGGAAAGAGAGGTCTTTGACATCAAACAACTTCATTTGGGTCACATAGCCAAGAGCTTTGGTTTACGTGATCGTCCTGGTGATATTAAAGTTCCGACACGGGGTAAAACTGATAGCGGGTCAAAGTCTACTACTTCCGGCAAGGGTGCGAATAAGCGCAAGTTGGACAGAATTGGTGCCGATGATGAGGAGCAAGGACAGGGCGACGAAGAGGAGCTTCGAAAAGCAGCGCAAATGATGAGGAAGAAGATGAGAGAACATATGGATGTTGTTTCTGAGTTCAATATTGGGTAAAAGCTCATGATAATCGCAGAATGAAGTGAGAGGCTTCAAAAGACCTCCCATAAAGATACACGACCATCTTTGGAACCGGCTGCTAAGATGTGTGACTTGCGAACCCTTTCTTCCCTTTGTTGTTCTACTGTCAAAATATCGTCGTTTACTTGCGCAATTTGGTGTCCAGTTGGTTCGTCCGCTTGATCGAGGACCTTAGCGAAGGCAATTGTATAGCAACCTTCTTTGTGCCATTTTAAAACAGCCAATTCCTTCATACACTTGACAGAATAAACACGAATGCGTGAATCCCAGCCAGCGGTAGCAAAGATTTTGCTATCAGATCGAAGCACAAGACCTTGCTGCCCTGCATGGTGAGTGTTGAGGGACTGTGGAGAGGGGTATGAGAGTTCGGTGTTCGATGGGCTAGTCTCGATGGACACCTGGTGTTTTGCGATGACCGAATCTGCTGAAGAAGAATAGAAGAGAAGGCTAAGGGAAGTAAAGTCGATGCTATAGTCGAGAGACAAGATGGGCTGGGTGTGTGGCTTGGAAGAATATATTTGGACCCATTTATTCGTGGAAGGGTTTAATATGAACATAATGGCGTGTCCACTCTCGTAACCAGCTATGAGAGTAAGGGACGAATTTGTATAAAAGAGTTTGAGGGCCATAGGCATCCCTTTGGGGTATATTTTAGTAATTGAAATGAGTTATTACAAGAAGAGCTTCTTGTTCACATACCGGTTTTGAAACCTAGATCCTGTCCAATAGCGACATGTTTCCGGGATCGCGAAGGTAGATGGTATACATCAATCTAGTGTAAAAAGAATAGAAACAACGTTAGCTCGTGAAAAGAAAGCTACGTCATGTACATATACCATAGGAGTTGAGTAACGTACAGTATTGGTGTCCCGAGAGCTCGGGACGGCGAGCAGCAAAGGCTTTAAACTGACTTGGCCAGGGTCCTCTTCATCGTCTGAATTATCATGGCATGTGGCGAAAGCGCAGAAATTCAAAGCATTCACGTCAAGTTCGTGAAGAAGACGTGGTTGCTTGGAGGAAGACAACGACGATGCTAAAGCGGGCAATCCTTTATCAAGCCCTTCCTCGTCCTCAGGCCGTACCTCCCATACACGTATCTTGTGATCTCTTCCATGACTACACAGACAACAAGATAATGTCAATATATGTACGTATGTATGGGACTCTATGTAATAATATGGAAAAATTCAAGGGGTGACCTGTACGTGAGAATGATATTCGAGTCGTCCCAATCAGCGACGGCGAGAACGGGACCGTCGTGAGGCTTCCAGACTGCGACGGGGCGCCGTATAGCGACATCCCAAAGAACTAGCCATCCGTCTGCGTCGGCGGATATCAGCCGCGAGTTGGAGCGGTAGAAGTGGAGGGCATGGACGGGGGAAGCATGGCCTCGGATCACATAGACCGGCTGATTGGCCATTGTCAAAATAGATAATAATAGTCTCGGCCTCGTACTCTTTCAGTGGTATCGTGATATCAGTTGGTCTGGACGAATGGATTGAGTCTTATGTAATGCAAGTATGGATGATATGATGTGACTAGCTTGACAGCTACGGGTAAGCAAAAGTGAGAAATGTTTCAGCTTCGGCCCAGCCACAATTTAATATATAATATCGACCTACCTTCGAATGTAATATTATATGACTTCTGAAGTAATATACCCAAGTCCTTATCTTATAGTACAAGAGGGTCTCTCGGTTGTATCGAGATAGTTCGTCGGAAACGTTTCACGTCGCGCGGGGGAAACGGATGAGTGTCAGCTCTTCTTCTTCTTCTTCTTCTTCTTCTCCTCCCTTTTTCCTGTCATCATCATCTTCATCTTGACCATCTCTCCCTTTCTCCTCATTTACCGTCTTCCCTCCTCCGTCTTCATCATCTTCTTCTCCAGCTTCATTTTTTTGTTTTTAAGTTTTCAAGCACTCGTCGCAATTATCTGGAAACGGTGCAACACGGCGTGTTTTTGGTTCGGCTCGGACCGACAACAAATTCTTGACCGCCTGAGAAGTTGATATTTGTTATTATCAACCAAAATCTATTATTAAAGGCCAAGGGGTGAAAAGAACCTACCTCTCAACGTTTCGCTCGCGGGCCCTGTTACATTTTTATTATCTCGAAGGAGGGCGTATTAAGCCTTCGTGCTGAGGTTATACTCTGTCTACCGAGGTACGACTTTATAGTTCTCGAAATCTTCTCAACTCGAGTAAGCCCACTTGACTGACCGAGACTATGAGCATCGATGATGCAGATATATCGAGATCTAGATTCCACTCGAATCCTGGGGAACATCCCTCTCAATTAATTCATTGACCTTCTTTTTTTTACCAGTACCAAGTCTTCTCTTCGTATTCCCCAGCCCAGTTGATCTCGGCTCCACTTGCCTCCACACCTACCAAAGAAACACCCTCATCGCCATTCCAAAAGGCGCCCTGTCCCTCCGACCTCCGCTCCCCTGCGACGAGGCCATAAGTTCAATAAACTCATGTAACTCACTCGCATTCTGCCTTTTTCTACTTCACTCTGAAAACTGACTCCAATTCCAGTCCTTCCCAGTGTTCATGTTTGTATTCCGTCCGTCAAAACCCTAGATTTTTTCGACCTGCTCCTCTGAGCGCCCGAGTTACCGCTAGGCATTTATCCAAACATCGTAAAAAATCCAAAAAATCCAAAATCCATCAGCCTCCTTATGCGTTTATCTCTTGATACTCTACACGTGGAAGAAGAAGCGCCTGGCATTCAACATCAGCACTTTTGGCTACTGAACCACCAAACTCAGTGGTTTTCGTTTTGATTGGTCTCGCCTCTTTAGAAGTTTCCCGTTTTCCGCATACCGTAGGGGAACTTCGTCCCTTTGGCGGGGATGGCTGCTGCTGATGGCAGCACGAGGCCTAAACGCGTGCGAACAGGTATGCGCAAATCCTTCAGTTACCACTGGAGCCACATACGCCGTCTTGTTATAGATGATACTCCGTGCCTCTAGACTCAATTGCCTTTTGTTTAACAAATCCTCTCCTTGGCGTCTCTGGCTAATCTCTTGTTCTGTGTGTATTAGGTTGGTAAGTGCGATTGGTGCCGTGATTGTGATTATAATTGTATCAAACAATACTTCTTCAACGGAAACTAGCTAACGTTGCTACTTGCTTTTCTAACAGTCTGACTTGTCGGTATGTTTTATCCTTCTCGATTAACAAAACCCCTGGTTTTCTATAATTATTCGGGTTCTCACTAACATTCCAATTCATAGTGAGCGACATCTAAAGTGTAGGATTTATATTCCTCCATCGCTCTGTTTACTTTTGGAACCTGCTGTTAACTTGTTATCTCTCCAGGCGACGAAGGGCTCCCTGACTGTCAAGTAATTAATATCCCTTCTTTTAGAGCAGAACTCTAGTCGTCGAACTTTGCAAGCTAACCACTCTCTACTATCAGAATTGTCGAAAATCGAGCCGGACGTGTAAGCGCGGTATCCGCCTAAACTTCATCGACACAACCGTCAAGCCCCCTCCGATTGTTGCACCTGGGGCAGATTGGAAGAGTTAGTTGAACGATCCTGATGGACTTGATTTTTCCTCCGGAATTATTGTCACTCGCTGACTCTTGCTCGTGTTTAGTTTCATTTCAAGATGAATCGAGAGAAATCGCTTCCGAGTACGCTGGTGGCTCTCAACGCTACGCCCCTCTCGAGGAGCCCTCACCTCCCAACAACCCTGCTACGACTTCTCCCTCCACCCAACTTTATCAATCGCAATCAAATATCCATTCGGAGGCCATATTGACACAGCCTCTGCCGTCCATGCAACCACCCGTATCGAATAATGTCGCCGATTTCAGCCGACGCCATCGCCACCGGGGCAGCACTAGCAGTGCGCACACGGATAATAGTTCGCATACGGATAGTGGCCGAATGACAACGATTCGGCAAGCCCCCCCCCCCGGTGACCTCGTTCCTGCCGACCCAAGCCTTCAGAGTGAGGTGAGAAGTATACTGAACAGATCGGAAGAAACTCTGTTCATGCAAGTATTTGTGGAAGAGGTTGGCATATGGATGGATACACTGGACCCTCTGAAGCACTTTTCTCGCCTTCTTCCATTCCATTCTTTGGGCGAGCCCATGCTTCTAAACGCCTTTCTTGCATGTGGTGCAAAGCATCTCTCCCTTGTCAACTCAGCCTATAAAGAAGATCGCGCCCTCCATTACTACGATTTCTCAACGCGCCTGTTATTAGATTCTCTTCAAAACCCGGATCGTGACACCGTAATCTGCGCCGTTACAGCCGTCGTCTTGAATGTTTACGAAATAATGTCAGAACGTGCTCTTCAACGGATGAATCACATAGCTGGGGCTCGAGCGTTGATAAAAGAGTGCGGATGGACAGCTCTAGATACTGGAATAGGCGGTGCCTGCTTTTGGATCAACGTGACTATGGAGTTGCTGAGCTGCCTTCATTTCAATTGGCCAATTGCCTGGAAACCAGATGATTGGGGTGTCAATATGGACTTTTCGCAAGATTGCGAGCCAGGTCACGAAGAAATATGGGCATACAGGATGGTATACCTCCTCGCTCGTGTTGCCGATTTCCGCGCCACCACCCCAAGATACGCAGAGCCTCTTGACCCCATCCTTATCAGTAATAAAACAAGCGAAAGGTTGGACGAGTGGCGGTATTTGAAAGAGCAGTGTGAGGCATGGGATGCTAGCGTCCCGAGGAGTATGCATCCAATGTCATACCTCCTTCCAGGCGAAACCTCCTCCAAATCAAACTTCCCGAGTATTTGGTAAGAGCGCACTGAATTATTGTCATTAACCAATTAAAATGTCACACTAACGTCATGCACAAGGCTTCTTAAACGGTCGAACGTTGTTTCTAGGTTGTTCTACCACACAGCGATGGTCCTCCTTGCTCAAACACATCCATTGATGTCAGTAGAGGTGCCCGAGATGAAAGAAATGGCTATGGGGCATGCCCACACCATCTGTGGAATCGTGGCGCCTCTTAAAGATAGAGGAATAGCGTCGGTTGCACTTCGTCCATTAGCCGCAGCGGCGGAACTTTTAACTATACGGGAGGAGCAAGAAGAAGTGATCGAAATCGTCCGTCGAATCTCTCGTGAAACAGGTTGGGGTGTCAACTTTTTGTTAAAAGAGCTCCCTGCTCGATGGGGTTGGAATAACCCAAACCAGCCCCAGGAACCTGCGCCGCCAACATCTCTGCTGACGACCACTCTCCTGAATCACGTCCCGGCGTCTATTCCACCGCCGCCCGGGTTCAATCACAGCCCCTCACATTTTGCGGCCCTGAAAACAAGTGCCGCCGAAGCGCAGGCCCAAGCGCACATTCAAGTGCAAGTACTGAAACCGGCAGCAGCGCCCAGGCGACCCCCATTCCCAAGTCCCTACGCACAAGGGGCCAATATTGACCCGGCCCACCATCCATATTTCCCGCATTACGTTACTGCTCTTAATGTCCATACGGATCGTAGCGCCCTATACTTCTAGCATCACGTAAACCTGATTTTAGAACGACATTTGCAATGACCTCCCTCCTCGATTTTAATGAATTTATCTCATAACTCCCTAGAGGCAGGGCAGCCAATCGATTTTCAACAAACTTTGTTTTCGGTTAATATATCTCTTCTGGATGGATTTGATGTTATGGTACATACCCTGGGAGTTTTGATGTTTTCTAGTTTATTTTTTCCATCTCTTCTAAAAAGAGAGTCAGACTATTATACAACGTTCTAATAAAGCTAAGAGTATGTCCCTGCTTTTGGTTCCCTATTATTTTAAATCTCAGCCCGTCGCCAGTTTAACGCTAGGGAGTAAACTTTTCTTTTTTTCTTCTGTTTCTGCTTTCTTGGTGAAAACAGTATACTGGTCTAAATTCTAGTGGACCGTTTGTATGATAATCAGGGCAGGTTATGTTCTTGAATAAGTGCTGAGGAACATGTACATGTATCAATTGATGAATTGCTTGATAGAGGTCTCTCTCTCCAAGCTCTCATGCGACATTCGATTCCTAAATGTATTATGAATTCCATGAATTTCGTTTATCAATCAACTTGCAGCTTTTCTCATCAGGGAGAGCTTCCTTCGGATCTACCGGTGGTGTACATATCCAACATGCGCCTTAACCCCGGCTGCGCATGGTCACGTGACTCGGACTTAGAGTTGGATGGCGTTAATTACCGAAATTTGACCGGAAGGGATTGGTTGGACTACTAATATCCGAGTGGTTGCTCGGCTTCGTACCCAGACTGACGTACATCTGCCTGCATCGTAATGTAAGAAAACCTCGAAGCGCAGGAGGGTAATTCCGAGGCTTATTTTCAAACAAAAGTTTAGTGCATTTGGCGCTAAGCTCCTTTTTGCTTACAAATGCTTCTCGGGTTTGTCAATGGCTCTATGGATCCGTGGAGCTTGAAGTAAGAGCTAAGCACGAATTATCAGGATACATTGCGTTTTGGGTCTGTATTTAAACCGAAGCTTCGTTCATTTGTTCAATTGACCGGTCACTTAATATCACCATCATAGTCTAATTAACTTCCCAAAAACAATCTAAGAAACCTCATCTGAATCTTTTCTTATAGGCTATTGCTTAACCTATAATTGAAAAAATGACAACCCAAAAAGCGGTCCAATTCAGCAAAACAGGCGGAACTGAGGTATTGGAGATAAACCAAATCCCAATTCCCAAGGTGGGACCAGGTTTGGTGCTCATCAAGGCGGCGTAAGTTTTTTAAAAATCTTTACTACTCATATAAACCTTGAAAAAATATATTAATTGGCTACTTTGAATACCAATAGATATGGTGGTGTAAACTATATAGATACATACTTTCGCAGCGGCCTTTACCCGACTTCCTCACTTCCTCACACGCTTGGATCTGAGGGAGCCGGAGTTGTAGAGGCAGTTGGGGAAGGAATTTCAAAGTTCAAACCCGGAGAAGGAGTTGTCTATTACGGCTCAGGTTGCTACAGCGAATATATTGTTTTACCGGAGAAGGTTATCTCCCATGTTCCGAAGGGACTGGAGTTAGAGCAAGCTGCAGCTGTTCTGCTCCAAGGCCTCACCGCGCTGACAATGCTGCGTGAGAGCTACGAAGTGAAGAAAGGTGATACCATTCTCGTCCACGCTGCCGCTGGCGGAACAGGCCTTGTTCTCGTCCAGCTCGCAAAAGCATTGGGTGCTACTGTTATCGCAACGGCTAGCACTGATGAGAAGCTAAAGTTGGCGAAAGAGCATGGAGCGGATCATCTGGTCAACTACTCTGGAGGTGAAGAGCAGTGGGTCAAAGAGGCCCTGGCGTTGACTAAGGACGGAGAAGGCGTCGAGGCTGTCTATGATGGAGTAAGTCTGAGTACATGGTGCATGATTAATCAATTGTACATTGATAACTCGATTATGTGTTCTCGGTATATTAACAATGTCGTTCTCTGTATAGGTTGGGAAAGCTACCTTCGAAGGGGATTTGAAGGTAACGAAACGCAAGGGATCTCGTAAGTACACTTGTCAAGAACTAACGAGAGTTGTTTTCACCATATTGACCATCGCTCTTCTAGTCATATCTTTTGGAAATGCCAGCGGGGTTGTAGACCCATTCAAGATCAAGTAATGCCCCATCCTCTCAATTTTATAAACGAATCTTCGGACTAATTGAGTGGGAATTAGCCGTCTTGGAGATAAGAACCTCAAGTTGCTGCGACCTAGACTTTTCGGCTACATTGGTAAGCTATACCCCAGCGACCTTCGCGTTAGAGCCCCGTATTTGTCTTATTCTAACTGGTGGATTGTTATATTGTAGCTACTCAAGAAGAGTTTGACCATTATACGCAGGAGCTTTTCGGGTATATCGAAAAAGACCAATTGAAGGTCAATATCCACAAAATATACCCATTGGAGGATATAGCGCAGGCCCATCAGGATTTGGAAGGACGAGTGACAACGGGTAAACTCGTTTTGAAGATCTAATAGGCAGCGAGAAAACGCAATAAGTTTTAGTTAGCTTCTCACGACATGACTAGAAATATAGCTTCTGTATACCAAAGTCAAAACCTATAAGTTTTGGAATGTTTTTCTACCATAAAGAGAAATCTCAATAAAAGGCACCTAGTGTTTACAACAAATGTGCGCTATAATTGCCCATAAATTTTCAAAAGATATATATTTGCCGTTGTTACATGATTCGTGTGAATACCAAAACGCCGCTAGAATATGTTGAAAAATTTCGGTGAGAAGATATTAAACGCAAGTATGTGTTAGTCCGTTGAAAATCGAGACTGTGATAGGCCGCTGGGACGATGAAGTTGGATGGAAATAGCATGGGAAATTAGAATGTTCGGCGGGCGAGGGCTTATAGGTCCTCGCCACCGTTTTCAACAAGCATACCAACAGCACGAGCATATGGTATGGTTATTCGTTGAAGTTCACGGAATTTACCTGTCGGAGAATTTCATTAGCAAACATTCAAAACGAATGATATTTGTTGTAAATTAACCTACCAAAGATAAGCAGGCAGCTTTTAAGCAGCTCCGTCTTGTCCCAGCCACACACCATAGAGTCTTCTTCTTTGCTCTCAGCTTTAGAATCTGCATTCTCATCGATCATCATCATAGACTCATGAACCTCGGTCATAAGCTCTTTGCACAGCTCTTCCACCTTGTGCTTCGCTCCCTCCATGGCTATTCTTCGAGCGTACATTGTAAGATATGTTTTGAAATCGTCCTTAGCTTGTAGACTCTTGGCAGCCGCAATTCGGTTCTCCAAGTGAGCGACGGATACGGTGCTCTCAAAGCCTTCCCATCCTTCGCGTGTGAGTAGTCTTTTGATGATGCCCTGTAGAAACCTCCCTCGGCCGTGCATGAGAACTTCCGCCGTTGTCCTTCTTTCCACGAAAGGGATGATCCCAGAGGACAGCCCGGCGCGAGTTGTCATTGCCGTACCGCCTCCACTAGTATCCCAAAATTGCGATCCCGTCGCCCACCATGCTTCCGATATTCTTTGCCAAACACACATATCACTCGAGTAGACGAACCCGTCACCACTAGTTAGACACACAATCACGTTGCCATTGCCGTTGACACTGGCTTCCGTTATACTTTCGCCCTTAGCAGTAGGTTTGTCGGCATCAGATAAGATACTTGCGATATCGAATATCGGGGCGAGGCTGACCCCGCCTGCGCCATATTTCGACCGCATCGTTTGGAGGTTCCAAACATGGCAAATCCCCACACAAGTTATGGCCATCAGCCACCAACCGCGAGATTCAAGGAAACAGGGTGTTGCATCGAGAATAAGAGGTGAAAGAAGACGCCTTCCAGCAGCTGTGAACACGTGTAACGAGCCATCTTCACACGCTGCTGCATAGAAGTTTGAATTTGCCGTGATCAACATGACAGGCTTTGGGAGATAGTCTACCCAAATGGTTTTGCCTTGATGGGTTACTGTTAATCTAGTGGGTTCATTAGGATGTGGGTATTTGATATGATTTCTCGCCTCGAAAACGAACTCTCCAGGTTGTGAAGCTGAATCTGTGGTTGCATTTGAGACTCCATTGGCACTATCCGGTAGGGGAGCAGGGTTTCCTTGGCCATCCATTGCGCGAACAATTGATATTCGTAATTTTGGTAACGCAAGTCTCACTTGGCTTACTGTGAGCGCTGGATTAACGAGTGCAGGCCGAAGGACGTCAGCGCCACTTTCGTCAGCTGGCGTTACAGCAACGTTTGTCACCGTTACCTTTCGTTTTGCTGGTGACGGAGCACCATCCTCGTTTTCTGCAGCCTCTTCCAACGTGGGATTTCGTCGTTTGTTCCCTAGAAGAACCGCCGCAAGTCCCCCTTTTGGTAGCCCATCATATGGTCTTGAGAGATCTAGTGTGCTTTGAGGACCAAACCCGAGTCCAGGTCCAGTGGCATTGACTTGCTTGGCTAGAAGTTGTGCGTTTGGTAAGTTTGATGTGGTGGCGGAAGAGACAAGCATTGGAGCCACACGTTTTCTTCCGTCTTTGGTAATGGTGATTTTCTGGACGGGCTTCTTTTCTGGCTTAGGTTCGGGCTTAGGCTCAGGAGCAGAGGCGAGTGCAGGAGCCGCCTGCGGTGTCGAATCTTGTCCATGGATTTGCATCTGCCATTGCGCCCCAGATCCATTTTGCGCCGTATCGCTCATGATCGTGTCACCGTTGGTAGCACCGCTGCCGTCCATCATGAGGGCTCCCATCCGCCCTTCGACTTCCCTTCTTTCTTCTTGTTTCCCTTTTTCTTCGAGCAGGAGGAAGTCAACACTCTCAGGAATGCCGACACCCTTTCTTGCTGTACCGAATTTCTGCAGCAGTCTCTCGTTCTCCTCCAGCCCTACAACATGACCTAGATCACCATCCTCAAACACAATAGCCACAACATTGCCGTCTAGACTGGTAGCAAAGAGAGACTTGCCATCGGGGCTCCAAGCTAAGTCAGATATTGTCTTTGTCGCTAGATTTTGAGCGATGACCAAGGGGCGCGGACTTGAGGTGTTCCAGAGCGATAAAGATTTATCCTGGCCAGCGCATGCGATAACGGTAGTTAAATGAGGCACCTGTCCAGGCATGATGCCACCTTGAGGAGGCCAAGCTTCTCGAGAAAACATTCTCGGGGCGAATGAACACACTTCGACTGGCCCTTCGTGACCGATAAGGTTGATGTCGCTGTCCCAAGTTCCTCGATTGATTATAGCGACAGACGAAACAGGACCATTGGTGGCATTTGCCGCAGCAATATGAGCACCATCAGGGGACCAAGAACACCGTCTGAAATAAGTGGTTATCGGACTCTTCATGAAAGGCTTTGTGATCGTTGTTTCCGTGACAAAGTTTGCTCCAACGTCATGCATGCTAGTGTTCGCAGCTGGGGGCGTGAATCTGAATACTTTGATAGACCTGTCGTCTGAAGCAGTAGCAAAATATTTATTGGCGGGATCAAATGTGAGCCCTTTAACGTGGGATTGATGCACGTCCAGTCGTTTCAGACGCTCGAAGGTACTACCCGACCAAATCACAACCTTTGAATCTAGGCCAACCGAGACTAAGATAGATGAATCTGCCGACCAACCAACATCTTGGACATCATTGTCGTGACCAGCAAGCCTTCGATAGGTTCGCCAAGTTTCGGTGTGACCCGGGTCGGAGCTACCAAACTGAGGACGGGATGGGGCAGCATTATGATCTCGTTCGTAGATCAATACAATTTTGTCATCAGAGCCAGACGCGAGATATCGATTTGTGCCGGACCAACGAACAGCTAGTACAGCTCCTACAATGAATGCCTAGATGAGCGTTTCTGCTAAGTATAGTATGATATCCTTTCCCAGGTGCTTACCAGTGTGTGTACTCATAGAGCATAACTGTCTCGGTCCTTTAAAGCTATCGTCCCCCGCCTTCAGAATTGCTTCTGTAGACCAGATCCTGACGGTTCCATCTACATTTAAAAACGATTTCGACGTCATTAGATATGCATTTTCGATATAATATATCGTTCTAGAATCGGAAACCGCGTACCGAGACCGCCTGTTGCTAATCTTTTGCCATCGGCGGATACATGACAAGTATAAACTTCGAATCTTCTCTTTTCCTCTAGAATATCGCCCAAAGCGTTAGCGTGATCTGCTGCTTGGGACCACATTGTCGACACGTAGACCGCGAATATCTAGTGAAGTATCGTACCAGCATGCGCCAACCAGGTAGGTTTTATTATTAACATCGTCGTTTCAGTAAGATGTCAAGGACCACGATCATTTGTAGCGTGGAGATGAGGGTAGGGCTTATGGCGTACGATCTGGTTGGGTTATAATGGACGCGACTCGAGTAAGGTGAGATAGGTGTGGAGGTGTTTCGCGCGATGGGATCAATTGCTAAGGTATAATGAATTCAATTTAATGCGGACTAGTTGCGTGCCAGCGTGCGACGTGTAGGGAGAGAGGGAATCGGGGTCGAGGCGAGATTTGGCGGAGATTTGGTGGAGCTTTGAATGAAGTTTGAGGACGGGGGGGAAGTTATCGCGGAAGACGTGACTGGGCCTGAAAGAGAACCAACCACATCCTTCTTTGACCACTTCTGCCAAAGCGAAGAAAGATAACAATCATATCACAGCTGCCCGGTTTTGAAACTCCACACCAAGCGCTCCCACGATAAGAACGGCATCGTCGCTGTAACTTCCACCGGGCTTTAATCATTCCAGCAACTGAGGGGCTAGCGATTGAGTGGCGCAGGGCACACCAGACACCTCGAATTTTGACACCATCGCTTCGACGTGCGCGAGCCTCCCTCCAACCTCCCACTCCAACGACCACTTTCACCATCGCGACCCTTGCAAAACCCCTCGAGAGCTCAAGCTCGCTCACACCAGAGCTCTAGAATATCATCAGTAGGTCTACCAGCTCTCCCACGCATTCGGACTCTTCCGTGTCAGCCCTTGCTCCCGATATAAGCCTCATCTTTAACGTCGTCAACCGTCAAATTACCCTTGCTATTCTTTGATATGACTATAAGTTCTCTCTAAAGGTGCTATTTAGTGGAAGAATTCAACTCGGAGACGGACAGCGATTACTCTAGCTATTGGAGAGATTGGGTATACATCCACAGAGCGGGCCATTATTGTTCTGCTGCAATTCTTGCTAACGAGCAATCGCTTGACTTAAAACGCCAATAGTTTATCTCCTCTCGAGGTCACGAATACTTTTGCGAAATCGACGAAGAGTACCTTACAGATCGATTCAACTTGACCGGTCTCAATACGGAAGTTCAGTACTATCAATACGCCCTCGATCTGGTCACAGATGTTTTTGATTTCGAATGCAACGATGATATGCGAGAGCAAATTGAAAAGTCTGCCCGACATCTCTACGGTTTGGTTCACGCGAGATATATCATAACAACAAGGGGCTTGCAGAAGATGGTATTGCTTACCTCAGAATCTTATCTCGGTACCTACTTGATACGCTAATTGCAACTAAATCATAGCTTGAGAAATATAAAAAATACGACTTCGGTCGATGTCCCCGTGTACTTTGCGCCGGTCAGCCTCTCTTACCTATTGGACTATCGGATCTTCCCAACGTCAAATCTGTCAAGCTCTACTGCGGCCGCTGCGAAGACGTTTATGTTCCCAAATCTTCTCGGCATGCCGTCATCGACGGAGCTTACTTTGGCGCTTCGTTCCCACATATCCTCTTCCAAGTATATCCGCAGTTGATACCCCAGAAAAACACAGAAAGATATACACCACGGTGTTTTGGATTCAAAGTTCATGCTTCAGCAGCATTACTAAGATGGCAAGAACAACAAAGAGCCGCACAGCGGCGAAGGCTAATCGAAGCAGGAGTAGAGGTGCCGACGCAAGAGGAGGCGGAAAAAATGCAAGACAGTGAAGATGATGAGGAAGAGGAGATTGCGGACTCGATAGAAGGCGAGGGAGAGAAGGCTGGTTGGTAACGGCGATTAATTTAAACCTTAACAACGTTACGAGGTTTGTTGGATCCATTTTTCCTTTTTGAGTTATTCTTTAGCACTTTCCCATGGTACGGTGGTTACGGGCGATTCTGTATATTCTGTTTTCCTTTGTTGGGACGGCCGCTACTTTGTCAAGTTGTCATATATGCCAAAGGATTTGATGAATCTACAAGAGGTTAATCATAAGGAGTTCATTGCGTACTTACTTGATTGATTAGAATAATAACGCCGGAATATCATACGGCTAATGTCATGGAAGCCGGAAGTAGATGGACTGGATTTTGAAGTACCTATAGAACGATAGAAGCCTTGAATTTAACTTCAAGTTCAAACTACGATACAAGTTCGCATTCAGAACACAAGTACTCACTCAAGTACTTGCTTCGGTACTTAAATGCCAGAGCTAAGAATGCAAGATATGCAATATTACCTGCAATGAAATGGTAGGCGGTGAATCCGTGAAGCTCATCGGGAAGATGTCTGTGTTGTTGGCCCGCCATCAGTTGACCTGTTCGTGTGACGTCGTCCTTCGTCCGTCTTCCCCCACCAAAGCTAAGCTCTTATCTCCCAGCTTGTATTATCCAGCTTAGCGGGGTGTCTAACGCTGGTCCGCATACACCTACACCGACGACCGTATTGCATTTCATGTGAGTCTGCCTTCTTCCATCGCTTGTCTCCGAACATCGAATTAGGTCCTAGCTTGGATGGTTTCTTGAAATAATAAACTTCCTTCCTTGCCAATAACTTATTTATTTCTATTCATCTTCAACAGAGCTACTTCGGCTTCATCACCCCCCACCTAGCTATTACATTATCGATAAGACAACAAAGACAAACTCGACTCGGCGATCATGTCGAACACCTCATGGCGACCTTGGGTCGCCTTTCTAATCCTTCTGGTCTTTGCCGTTGGACCGGCTGCTGCTTTCGGAGCCGGTAACATTGCTTCCATCTCCAAAGTCGAGGGTAAAAACTTTCGTCATGGTGATATCGAAGATATTCTGAAAACGCTAGCTTTCCTGAAAGGTGGGAAATGGACTAATAAGCAAGTCAAGAGAGTTTATTTCGTATGTATTTCCTAAACCCAATATTAATGTTATTTTCACTTGGTACTAATATCTATCCAATGTAGGGAAATTGGTTACGTGATTATTCCCAAGCACTGGACGTTGGGACCCTCAAGGGCGCACCAGCTGGAACCATTCGAATTCTGGTATTTGAATATCATATCTCATTCCGTGTGGCTTAGATTACGTGGGAAATCTAACGATAGAGCTTATCAAACAGGTGGCTGTGCTTGGTTTCTTGTCATTTGGTTTTGGTACGCTATCATTCATTTTTAATCGATGTACCTCTTTCGGGCCATCCTACCTCTGACACCTAGAGTAGCTACGGAGGAGTTTGAAGTTACAGATCAGCGGCTTGGTGTATACCGACCAGAGGAACACATCGATAACCCAAAGAACTACGCCGATAATCTTGATGCCCGTGCATATGACCCCAGACTGAGACCGCCGGTCATGCCCGTTGAATTAGCCATCGATCCGGCAACGGGAATGAAAAATTATATTGCCAATGAACAAGGTGGTTGGGCTACTTCTGCTGGCTATGTCAAATATTCTCTTGATCGTTCAATACACTTTGGAAGGTTGTACACTTCTGGCGGTCCCGGTTTGCGTGGGAAAAGTGAAGACCTTTGCGAAGCTTTGAGATGTCTCGGACAAGCCCTGCACACAATGGAGGACTTCAGCGCGCATAGCAACTATTGTGAGCTGGTCCTTAGAGAACTTGGGTTTGATGCGTTTCCTCACGTTGGTAAGGCGACTGAGATAACTTTGAACGGGAGGCGTGTGTTCCCGTTGGTCACTGGTTCGTACACTTCATTGCCAATTACATCTATTGAAATTCCGGTTTAACATTTCCCCGTCCATGGACAGGAACCTTTGGTTCGACTGATTTCTTGTATAGCGTTAGTATATATATACATTTACACAATATCCTTATTTAAGTCGGAAGCTGGCACTGACTTCAGCGAAATAATAGGTGCTTGGAGAAGCTCAAGATAAATTAACACAGAATGAGCTCGACGAACTGGATTTGGCTATGGCAGAAGCTGAAGCCGAGGACAAGAAACGCACTTCTAGTAGCAGCCGGGGTTTTGGAGGAAGTGGCGCAAGCAACAGCGATGGCGAAATCCTGAGTGCTCTTCTTTCACAACTACCTGGAACCCAGGGGCTCGGAGAAGAATGTTCTCGCTTGCAAGCTGATTCTGATGCACAGGGCTTTGCCAATATGAATTTGGGCAGCGGAACTCGCGCTGCATACGGAGGGCCACCAAGCGGACCACAAGGTGCACCGGGGCAACAAGGCGGCGGCGGTGGGATCGGAGGTGCGATTAGTGCCTACAATCCAGACGCTCTGATGCAGCGCGTGTGGCCAATTCTACAATTTAGAGATAGGGTCTTTCGAGCGATAGAAGCTGCCATCGAAAAGGTTCCAGGGCTCGTTGATGTTGTGGAAAAGATATCCGAGCTACTCTCCGTTTTCATATTCAGCTTGCTCGCTCCGATATTGCGTCCTGTTATCGAACAAGTCGCTCTGGAGCTCAAGAAGGGATCGAGCGGCGTTTTAACCTCCTCTGCTGTATTTTCCCTTATAACCCCCCGGTTAGATCTCAAGTAACTACTAATTCCAAACCATAGGATACCCAATTCGAACCATGGACCGACCCGCACTGTACCGACCCAACACACTCTCTTCTATCTAAGGATCACTTTTCAAATCGCCTCAATGAGCCTTGTGGCCATATTGCACAGGCTGTCGTCAAATATGTTGTCCCACGTATTGTTTTTGCGTGGGAAAACCCCAACACCCCGTCGCAGATGGTTCTCGACGATGTCGTCCGTATTTTCCATCACCCGGCGATGCGAGATCCTAAACTCGAACTTCACGCAAGCATGTTCAAAGCAGTCCAAGACTGGGTCAACAGATTGCCTGATAGAGGCGCTAGACTTAATGCTGCGCTTTGCTCAGACGGAGTACGCACCGGGAAGAATCACACCGATGGCGTTATTGGTGGTGGCCACGATGGTGGTCACGGAAAAGTCAAGGGCAGCGACCTCGACAAAGCACAAGGCCGTGTGAAGAAAAAGAAAAGTAGCGGTGGCAGCTCGGATCCGTTCTCCCAAATTGCCGGAGCCATTGGTGGACAACCGTTACAAAATATACTCGGAAGTCTTCTAGGTGGTGCTGCTGGAGCCGGCGTTGCCTCTAATTATTCTGGGAAACCGGGCAAGAAGGACAAATACAGCAGAGACTATGAGGATTATGACCGTTATGAAAAGAAGAGTGACAAGAAGGACAAGTATGACAAGTATGACAAATACGACGACTATGATAAACGGGAGCGTGAGCGTAGAAAGTCCAAAGACGATTACGACAAGTCTGAGAAGAAGCATAAGTCGAAGGAGAAGAAGGAAAAAGTCAAAGATGATGAATATTATCGACGCAAAGCCGAGAGAAAAGCTAGGAAGGAGCGAGAGCGCGCAGAGGGCTACGGAGACAGAGAGAGGTGAATCGCTTGAATATCTCGATCTTTATCAGTGCTTTGAAAAGACTTTATTTTGAAATTGGGTTTCTAACGGATATCGATTAAAGAAAACATAGGCATAAGCATAAGTCTCGAGATGCGGGAGACGACGATGACGATGACGACAGCGATGATAGTGATGACTCCAGGGGAGGCTACAAGTCGCCATCCAAGTACAAGTCAAGTCGAGCGGCGGAACAGGAAGCATATCCCCCCCAGCAAGGCTACCAACAATCCCATGATCCGTATGCTGGTGGATACGGCTACCCACAACAGCAGCCTGCGCCAACTGGTTACTATGGCGGAGAGACGAAAGGTCCAGAACAATACCCAGGAAGCAACGCAGGGCAGGGTTCTCGAGACTACCCAGGTAGCCCTGGCGGTTACGGACAACGGCAGTACGGTGGTATGCCAGGAGCCTTCCCCGGCGAACCTGGTTACCATAGTGCTCCATATCCTACGGGAAACGCTCAGCCTTATAACACCGGTAGCGGTTATGTAATCGGATCGGATGGAACCGTCGGGCGCGAAAGGGATTATGACTACGATTATTCCTCTGGAAGAGATGTCAACTATCCTGATGAGTCTGCTTACGGAGCTCCAGCCCCTACGCAAGATTTCGGCTACATCTCTGGCGGCTATGGTAGTTATAGTGGCGGTGGTGGTGGACACACGCACGATTACAATTCTGGTTACGGTTATTGATTAAACCTAACGATGTTTTTCACATATATCTCGACTTTCGTTTTTATTTTTATTCCATGATCAACTGGTGTAGCAAGTCTAAGTTTTAGTAAATACGATGTCTTTCTTTAAGTGATACTCCATTATCAAGCTGGCTCGTTTGGGGTTTCCCGCCCAACACTAAGATGGAGCTAAGCTAATAGAACTCTGAATTGAATCTATTCAAGCTGCTTAAGTAACGAAAGAGTGCTTTTGACACCGTGTATGGAGTTGAGATCCGGTCCCTCTCCAGGTGTCCAGGAAGCGTGAGCAAAGTCAATTAGTTTAAGATCCTCAACTTTCTTAGTCTCCTCCTCGTCTTCATTATCCTCGTCCTCGTCCTCGTCCTCATCTTCCAACAAAGTACCCTTCCTGGGCTCCTTCTTCTTCTCAAACTCAAGAGCCTGATCAAGGGCGTCTGAATCTCCCTCGTAAACAAAAAGAAGGCTGGTAGAGTACATTCTGCTTTCCTGGTTTTCCAGAACCTCAAGGACTTGCTCCACTTTGTCTGCAAACCTCTTGGTGATAAATTTGGACTGCGTCTCGGACAAGTCGCCTGAGAATAAGAATTCTTTAAACCCATTAATGACATTATCAGCACAGAATTTTCTGCCATAGTTTTTATCGTAGACCTGATAGCCATCGTTCGATGTGCCCTTCCAGACTTTCATTCCAGCGATACGGAAACCCAGCGGACGCGAGGTTGTTTTGTTGGCAACATCATCCAGACGGGCACGTTTTTCCTGGGGAGCGTCATCATCCCACAGTTGGGCACCGAGCTTGACATCCATAACACAGGGTTTGACAAAGCCATGGGTTAGGTTGGAGAGAACGATTGATATTTCCAAAGGTTTCTTGACGGTGGCGTCGGAACGATTACTACTCTCGCCCTTGTCGGAAGGTGGGAGACCGGACGCAACTGCAGGAACGGGAGGCACACCAGGCTTATCACCGAGGGAGGAGGTGGTTTCGTTGTTTAGTTGGAGGGTGCCTATGAAGGTGGGCATCCATTTTGCGAACTCTGGATGGGCGGCGGCGGATTGGTAAAATTCGACTTCTTTCGGGAGACATGGTTTGATGATGAGAGCGCCAGACTCGTCGCGTAAGACCCCCTCGCTGGCGATGAGAAATTTAGCAGTCAATTCTTCGATATAAACTCATATAAAAAGCTTGAGATGGAGTAGATATCTAAATGCAGGGAGTGGGTAACTCACTGCCCAGCAGCAGCATGGCTGAAGCGTTTGACGAGAGGCGGGGCGATGAATTCAGACATGATGGCAATAGCGATGACGATGACGCAGTATGATATTTAATTGAACACTCAAGCCGGCAGCTTAAGTAGCTAGAGGGACGAATGAGTAGACGGTTGGGATTGATTGTTTATTTCTGATATTGATGACGCTGATAATTATAATGGTAATGATGTCGCGCAGCAGCTGTGTTGGGTTGCATACAACGGACAGGGGGGGGCCACGTCGTGCAACAACAACCCTTCCTGGCGGTGGCACCAATGCAGGCATCATATAAATCATATGCTTCACAGCTGCACACCTTTTTATAACAACCATCAATTCATCAATCAGCACTGCAACCACTGAATTTTTCACATCTTCTCCGCTCTTCCTCCAATCCTCTTTCCGCCTTCCTCTTTGTTCCGTTTTTCTGCTTGAAAAATAGAGGACCCCACTATCAAAAATAGCTTATCGTCAACTCATCAATCTTCACCACGTTCTGATACAAAGAATTATCCCTCCAAACCCAAGTAAAACTGAGTTATCATTCACCTGTAATGGCCTCTTCAGACCCAATCGACGCCATCGTCGACCAGCTAGATTCCATCACTGGTCCAACCGAGCTCCAAAACGCAACAGAAACAACGCAACAAAACGGCACTGGCACTGCGAAGACAAACAACGACTCCACTGCCAATAATGTTGCCGATGCTAACGGCGCTGCTGTCATAGCCCCGAAGAAGAAAAAGAAGAAGAGAAAGGGTGGCAAGGGGAAAACCTTGCCTACCGGATTTGAAGAGAATTTCACAGAAGCTCCTCTGACCCCTGCCCAATTTGCTGAGAACAAGGAGTTGTACGACACCAGCAAACCCGTTGCAGAACGTATCGAAACGGCGGTACAGAAATACAGAGCAAAGCGCAAGTTCACGGGAACAAACACCATTCGTGATCAACTCCTAACAGATTACCTCTTAACCGGAGGAATCAATACCGCTCAGAAACAATTTGGAGGCGTCGATGAAAAATTCATCCGCGAGCATGATGCGGAGGACATTGCCAAGTTCAAGGCCACCGATTACGTCCCTGAGAAAATCCACAAGGCTGGTATCCAAAGACTGGAAGAACTTGATGATGACTATGAGGAACCTGAGTACAAAGTTGACTTCAATTATGTCGTTCGTGGGTTTCTGTAAGTCACCCGGAGAGCATTTATAACTCCAGGTGTTCATGCTAACGGCCACGTAACATGATAACAGGACGCACAGAATCCCTTTCTGTTTTGGAATGAAAAAGAGCGAAGACATAGATGTTGCGGTAAGTACTATCAGAAACTTTCTGAACTGGCTCCTTTACAACAGCGTCTGTCCCGAATGCACAGAGAACATTCACCTCGCACTCGCAACTTGTCAAATGGCCGCTCGAGAGCTTCCGATATGCTCCGTTCTCTCCAATAGTCTACCCGGCAATTTTAACAAGGCGTGTTCAACGCTGTTTGGCGGCTATTGGAGCATTATTGCCCCTAAAGAGTGGGATAAATTTGATGGAGAAGATGTCAAGAAGGAAAAGAAGGGATTCACCAAAGAGGAAGCCTTGGATATTCTGAATACACTTATCGTGGAACTACAAGTTAGCTACAAACCCGGAGAATTGCCAAAGCAAATCTACAAAGAGTACGCTAGCCTTCAAGTCATGTCTATTTGGTTACCAGAACCGGGAAGTCCTCTCAAACTGGGCAAGATTCATGTTCAGCCGTGGACGCCAGAGGAAGCCACACCGATAGAGTCGAAGTGGGGTGGTCCGGATGGTCTCACGCTGTATTGTGAGAAGACGATTGTGCAATATGTGTATCCTGGGATGCACTTGTGTTGTACTTTGCACGAAATGGACAATGGACTCATCTACTTTGATGAGATGACCGGAGTAATGTGTTCCGACTACTTGGAAATTAGGGACGAGAAGGAGTTGGAGGTTGACAGTGATGATTTTGACTATGATTGATTCTCAAGTGGGTTCTCTTTACTTACACTTTTTTTCTTTTTCCGAGCCTTTAAAGGCTCCTGGAAAGTCTTGTAACGCTCAAAGGCATGGACGTGAATGAGCAATTTTCTGGGTTTTATTTTTTTGTCCGAAGTGAATCTAGCTAGCAGCTGCGGTTGGCTATTCTTGCAGACATGCGGAGATATCACACCCGATATCGAACTAGTACTCGAGCACTCGCTCAAGTTCCCAACAATACTTCCTAATGAAATGGTACTCCAAATTTAAAATCCTCAGGGGATATCAGCGCAGGACTTGATAGAAAGGAGGATAGGAAAATGTCCTCAAAAATTCGAGCAGGGCTATATAGATAGTATATTTCTATTGTAAAAAAATGGTCATGAATAATATATTACACTAGTAGTTACCGATTCGCCCACTCGCGAGAAATAAAGGGATATATTATGGGTTTTGAGACACTCATACAAAATCACCGAACTCATCGTCAAATCCGGACCTGGAAGAAGTCGGGGGGGCCGGTATTCCCGTGAATGCACTCTCGGACAACATTTCGTTTTCTGTCATGCTTTGTCTCTTTTTCTTTACGTCGTCAGCACTAGGCGGTGGGGGCAGGAACGGCAATGGGAACCCATTACTCGAATCTGACGATGCTGGTGGGGAAGCTGCTGGCGGTCTTCGTCGGCCCTTATTCTGTAAAAATTTGCAAATTAAATGTTAGATTCGGAAATTTAAAGAAATTCCGGCGGTTTCGTTCGGATTTTTGAGATCAAAGAAAGTATTGGATCTGCTCTTGGTCATACCCCGATGGTTATACTTATCGTCTCGCCCTCTTTTAACGAGTAGTCCTTTGGTGGGGCGTTTATTAAAGCTGATGCCGCCGAGACCTTTTCTGGCTGACCGGCGGCGGTCCTCCCGGTTCCATAAGATGTCCTCCCGGCGGTACCCGGGCCGGCCGTCGGATCTCCCATGTTAGTGTGACGCCGCACTTCTTGCAAACACACATTGAAGTCAAATGCATCCGATCGTTCTTCGAAGCCAATTCCGAGGAAAGCGCGGCGGGGTCCGTCGACAACACGTAGGGCGAAGAAGCGAGATGAATCGGTCACCGGAGTGACGCAGTAGGAGCCCTGAAGGTTTTTCATATTATATGTAAGCGTTTATACACAAAATAATGAGATTTGCAGATTGACGGGCATATTAATGTTTCCAAGATTTGATTTATTAAGGACGAAAAAGTTGTGCACACCTCATACGGCCCATTGGCGAACAGTTCACCGGTCTGGGGATCTTCTAGCTTGATATCCGTCTTGATATTTCCGCCATCGGTATCGGAGGTTTCGATGACACGGATCCTGGCGGTGAAGATGACGGATTTGGGATCTTCGATGTTCCACTCGGAGGCCTTGTAGCCCTTGTTTGCGGTCAGAGGGGGCACAGCGTAACAGTGGACCTTGCCGAGGAAGAGAACGTTTTCAATCTTTTCGTCGGCCATATCGCGCGGTTTATGGCATTCGCGTTTTACGTTGGTGGTGGAGGAAGCATGATCGAAGGATGGAGATGTAGGTTAAAAAGAAAAGGGAATGGGAATTAATTTGCAGTATTGGCAATACACGGAAGAAGCTATAAGAGTCGCTTTTTTGGGTACTTCGTATGCCGAAGGGGAGCTAGCTTTGGGCTGCGAAAAATGGGCCCAACAATGCAACCCAGCATGCAAGTGCTGGCACTATCGTTATGATTGGTCGCAGTTCCGGGGTGCAATGCAATCTCCAGTTCTAGCGCGCATCTCGGGGCCGGGGGTTGTCGTTCTCATGGTGGCGGGGTACAGAATTATCTTATAACCCACAAGGGACCAAAGTAAAGCTTGCTCGTGTAAATATCCTGTGCATCAAGATGTGAGCTTAAATACTCTCTGTGTGGTCCTGGCTGATATGTACTGATATGTAAGTATCCATCAAGGTTAACAATAGAGGAAAACACATTATGCACAACTATGTGAATGAATTAATAGATGAATGAATTAATTGAATATCGAGGGAGGCTTCGGCAGCATGTGTTGCAGGTGAGGTTGGAGTGGCGGGGTGGATCTGCAGATCACCCCCACAACACCGACAAACAGCTCGAGCTCCCTTTGACTTCATACACCTCTAAAATAAAAAATTCAAGACCAAACAACCCTTATCGGCTTCAGCTTCATTCCAGCGCCGCTCCATCAGTTTATATATCCACGTCCTCCTAAAGACTCTGCATAGGCACGCCATTGGCCTCTGTTATCTTCATTGGAACGTCTCTCACAGGAGCACGTAAAAAGGCTGCAATGGCCGCTCTCGTTGCACTAGGTGAGTCATCAAGCTAGCTGGTATCCAATATCTTGGTTCTAATTCTGTTATAACTTCTTTTTAGAGCCCCCAACGCTCAACATAGCTGTTCCGAGCGATGGTGAATCAGCTTCTGCCGATGTTCCTTTGGAACTCGGCGTCGTCATGTTGAATACCGGGCCATTCGAGTAGGCGCCTCTTTCCATTCCTGTGATACATTGGCGGCGAACAAATCGCAATTAACACAAGCGACTGTCAAATTCAGTATACGAAATGTCTATTTAACGTACCTGCGAAATGATCACGATCTTAGTACGGCTACCCCAAATCACTTGTCAACGCACTTGTTTAGATCTACGGTATAAAGGAGAACGCTCTAATGAGAATTTTTTGATTAGCAATGCCCGTTGCTGCGATAAAATCGCTCGTCGATCTTGTTGAACGGATCAATGCACAAACGACTGCCGAATTCCTCGATGTTTTAAATAAAGGCATCAATGCCCTAAAGGACTCCATTCGTAACCCGATATCCCTCTCCGCCGGTTGCGATCTATTCCTCCGTTTCATTGTCCGATTCCTCCGTCATTCGCAATCGCTTCCGAGACTAGTAACACACCTGAAACAAAGCTACAAGCTTTTTGATTTGAGAGCTAAGGACTCTCGAACGAAAATCGCTAAGCTGGGGTCCAGCTTCATTACTGATGGCTGCACGGTTCTCACGATCTCATTTAGCAGAATAGTTCTCGGCATGATGATGGATGCCCTTAAAAAGCACATTAGATTCAAGGTTATCGCTACAGAAGGGGCTGGTGGCAAGAAATTGGCGTCAATTTTGAGATCCAAAGGGATTCCTGTTGCAATCATCCCTGAAAGTGCCGTCGGTTACGCGATGGGCTCCGTAGATATTGTCTTGATTGGAGCTGAGGGCGTAGTTGAAAACGGGGGCATTATTAATGGTCAGTTTCCTTTCGACAGGTGCTCGAGAGGATACCGCGAGCTAATATTAATAATATCTCACTATAGTCCTCGGAACTTTCCAGATGGCCACTCTTGCCAAAGCTGCTGGCAAGAGTGTTTTTGCAGTTTGCGAAACTCATAAATTCGTGCGATTGTACCCGATCAATGGTTCGTTACAATTAAATATATTTGCAGGATTATTCGAGAATATATCTAACAAACATGATTTTTGGGTTATTCAAGCTTACGATTTACCTATAACTCAAAATGTCGTAAATTTTTCCACGGAGGATGTCGAAGACCGAAAACCGGCGGCCGAAAAGGACACAATAGAAGTGGCGGAACGTATCGGTAACGATCGATTTGTTGACTTTACACCTCCTACGCTCCTTACTGCGATTATCACTGAGGCGGGTGTTCTCACTCCAAGGTATTTTTCTCTCGGACGAAAGTTTGGTAAGGGTATGTGCTAATTGTTTCTGTTACTTTATGTGTAGCTCTGTTAGTGAGGAGCTTTTGAAAATCTGGTTTTAGAGGGTATCTTGACTGCTAGTGAACAAAGGAGCCAGGTGAGACGAACCCGGGTGGATTCAAAGTAGACAGATATTGTAGGGATATGGCATGTGTTCTTGATAAGAAATATTCGAAAAACCCTTTCATGGCGTTGAGGAGTCCGTTAATCACATATAAACCGTCTGTTTTTCTTTTTTAACTTGAAACAAAACATTGAATTGAGGCATGTATCTGTTTGATGTGTAATAATAAAAGTATTGAATCGAATAAGCTATGAGATACTTCTCTATCGCAGGTAGCTAACCCGGCTGCGAGGCCATAATTGAAGCTTCTTCGATTCTCGTTGGATTTTGTCTTGCGTTGAGCGTGTTGCCGCCTGCTTTGTTTCGCGTGTCCGAACGACGTCAAGAAATTACCAGGTTCAACATCCCACCATTCGAAGTCCGAGCATCGCCAGGTCCAAAACACCATCGACAAGGAGAAGAAGAAGAAGCAGATATCATAGGCGCGTACAATGTCGTCGCTTATACGTCCCGTCAGTCGGGCTCTTCTTTACCGTACCAGTTCTTCTCGCGCCCTGCTCGCCACCACCAATAAAGCTGCAGCGTTATCGATAGCCAGACATATCACGACTTTCCCCACAAGACCTCAAAACTCCACACCTGCATCGAGATCATCCGCGCCGGTAGCCCAAAAAGGACAAAATCTCAGCTTAACGACGACGCGGAATGCTTCGTCCTATGGTGGTCCGGGCGCTGGGATCCCATCGTACTTTAGTGCACCGACACTACCCGCAAATACTATCATTCGGTACGGTTGTTCCCGCCATCCAGTAACTCTCACGTGTATATGGCTAATGAGAAACTGGTTGTAGCTTTGTACCCCAACAAACAGCCTGGGTGGTCGAACGTATGGGCAAGTTTCATAGGTGTGCAGATCCAACTTCTCTCCTATTGTTCCTGTTCTATCCTCACTCTTTGGTAGAATCCTAGAACCTGGTCTAGCAATCTTAATCCCTATCATCGACAAGATCAGATATGTCAAAACTCTGAAGGAAGTTGCTATTGGTATTCCCTCGCAATCTGCCATCGTTAGTTACTCTCACTGCCCTTTTTCCTCTTTTATATTCTAACATGCTTTTCTTTCCAGACGGCGGATAACGTTACTCTGGAGTTGGATGGAGTTCTGTACATTCGAATATTCGATGCCTACAAAGCCTCGTACGGTGTCGAAGATGCCGAGTATGCCATCTCTCAGCTTGCTCAGACGACCATGCGTTCCGAAATCGGTCAGTTGACACTCGACCACGTTCTCAAGGAACGTGCCAACCTCAACACGAATATCACAATGGCGATCAACGAAGCCTCGCAGGACTGGGGTGTCAAGGTTCTCAGATACGAAATTAGGGATATCCACGCCCCGGAGGCCGTCTTGCACGCAATGCACAGGCAAGTCTCCGCCGAACGATCAAAGAGAGCCGAAATTTTGGAATCCGAAGGTCAACGACAGGCCGCTATCAATATCGCCGAGGGAAAGAAGCAAAGTGTCATTCTAGCTTCCGAGGCTCTGAAAGCCGAGCAGATTAACAGAGCGGCCGGTGAGGCTGAAGCTATTAAACTAAGAGCCGAGGCTACAGCTCTCGGAATTGGGAAGGTAGCTGCGGCTATGGAAGCCGGCGCTCAGAACGCCCAAAATGCAGTCACCCTCTCGGTTGCCGAGAAATATGTCGACGCCTTTAGCAAAATCGCGAAGGAGAGCAACACGATCGTCATACCCAGTCAAATGGGAGATGTCGGTGGGATGATCGCCAGTGCCATGGGAATCTACAGTAAGGTTTCGGAACAACAGACTAGGAACCAGCTCGTTCTGAACACGACAGCCACAGAAGAATCAAATTGGAAAGACAAAGAAGACAAGAAAAAGAAGGATAGCTACAAGGACGTTCTCTTGGAAGAATTTGATAACGCCAAGGATAAAGATAAGGATAGGAAGAGAAAATAGGAACATATTGCGTAGCATCTACTTTCCAAATTCTCATGTAGTTTTCCGAGGTTGGTTCGATTCCTTTCATATGACGGACTTGCATACTTTTTGGCGTCAACGTCTTGTCTAGCTTTTCACACTCCATCTCAATTCTAGTGCGCAGGCAGCGCGTCAACTCAGCTCTGCATCTTACGGCAGGTTGTCTCTCAACTCTTGTTCATCCATGAACAGCGGATATACACGATGGAGATGCTTGTTATGGAACAAGTTGTAAATACCTATTTTTATCACTATGTACATTTATCCACCTCTTTTCTCTTTCTTTCCACCTGTTCGCTCTCGGGGACGAGAAACTGGGCTCGATTTGCTGGGGAATGCGAAAGGAAAAAGTTCTTCCATGTAGATATCAGATCTCAATGAGAAAAAGAAACAAGAACTCGTCCATGTCCGACAAGGCTTGTCCTTCAGAAAACTCCAAAAGGCCCTTCAATTGCTGCTTAAGACCCACATAAATACGAGCTGAACCACGTAAGAATATACAAACAAGAACTGTGTCCTCCGATTCCGCTGAGCTCTCGCTACTGCGTGAACGGTCCCTCTCGGGTTATCCGTTGCGTTTTCGGGCAGGAGAACATATTTCAAACTCCGTAACTAAAGATTAAGAACGGGCGGCATTAGTGACGATTTTTCTTGTAGAATAATATCGATATAAAAGAAAAGGTCCATATGCTTACCAAGAAAAAAGCGTTCGCTAGGAAAAAGTATCCAAATCCGAGCCATTTTATCCAACCGAGAACGAAAATCTCCTGCACCAACATTGTCGCAATAATTCCGACAAACTTATACCCGCTGTACGCTACTAGATCCAAAAGCTGTGATTCGTTGTTGATATTTAAAAGATAACAGCCAAACTTGAGCCCTACAATCTCAATCACCACGATTGCAAAGGCAGTGGACGCGAGTTTTCCGAGGAGTTCTGGGTGGAAATGGCCTCTGATGCCGGCGATCATGGTGTATAGTAGGATATAGGTTACAAACGCCATGACCGGTATGTACATATCCGGACTGTTTAGGTCATCTCTGGGCGGTAGGAACAATCCTTCTGGTTGGCCGGGAACGACTCCCTTCGGAATCCTAGACCACGGCCGATGACGCCAAGGGAATATAACCAGCCGTAGCTTATTGAGGACATACGAGTTGGAGACGTTGAAGTAATGTTTGAGAGCCGTGTAGTTGACATAACGATTTACCTAGCTGCACTTGAGCAAAACCGTACCGAGCCGATGGATAAGGGAAAGGCAGGCATGGGAACAACATACATTTGTATCAAGATTCTTTATGAGGTTGTCAGTTAGATGGAGACCGAGCTGGGCGGCTGGGTCGTTAAAAAAGCCGCCATAAGCTGGATGTATGTTACTCCCTTGGTGCATAGGTACGGATGTTTGTTGCTGATACGGCGAGGAGGAGTAGGCAGAGGCGGATGCTCCGGACTGGGAGAGGGGTGGTGGTGACCGCATTGTGTGATGGGGGATCGGATGCTGGGGGACCTGAAAATTGTGAAGAAAGTACTCGTTAATACGTCCGGTTTAGAGGCTCAGAGGAGGAAGTTTGGGTGTCTTACGGGGTGGTGGAGGAGAGGAGGGGAGGCGGCCGTGAAGGCAGGTCTCTGATGCGCCATCTTTCGAAGGCTTCAAGATAAAGGGACCACTGCAATACGGAGACAAGAAGGAGATAATCGAAGACTAGCTGGGCTAGTTGACAGGGTCCGACAGTTCCAAGCCGGATATATTGTATCTGCCAGTCGATGCTTGCGTATATCTTGGACTGTGAGGAGGATGGTGAGATGATTGCAGAAGGTTGGCGATGGGGTTGAACAGGGAGAGAATGCGGACGCAAGGGAATCGAATGACGTTTCGTGTATTTGGAGATCTGGTTAATTAGAATGCTGCCGCTGCGCTGCTGCGCGTACCAACACAACCACATCCATCATCCACCACGCAACTTCCATCTTCGACATATCTTCGTCGGCCCTCAGCATTTGCCCCATTGCCCCATTGCCGCTCCAATCGATCTCACGAGCCATGTCGCCGACGCTGTTATAGATAGACGCCTGAAATAAAGCTCTTTCCAGCCATGTACTGGCCACTCAACGTTCCCCGGGTCTACTCATCCAAGCTACCCCGGCACGCCCTCGACGACTTTGCCCGGGATACCGTGCCCTCTTCGCCGCTCGCCTTTTCCACTGGCACTCCAGGAATCCCACCAAATGCTGTTGACTCGGACGACGATATCGGGGAGCCCTACGTTGGCGACTTGCCCAATCCGTTGGAGACCGTCCCCGAAACTCCTGATCTTGAGCAAAGAGAGACGAAGCGACCCGAAGACAAAGACGCTTTGATCGATGAAACGGATGACGAGCCCGTATTGGTTGATAGATACGACAAATATTCAACCGGCGACAGCGATGATGATAGCAGGCATGCGGATTCCGCTAATCTTCCAAGCCGCGACGTCCTAGCCATAAAAGTGTCTCGGAATGGCTTACTCTTCGCCACGATCACCGCCGCCGAGTTGGTTGTCTGGCAGACACGGGTAAGTTTCAAGCCGTTTATTACCACATTATACCAATCCTTATTACCAAGGTTGTTTGTTTGGTCTCTTTTACGAGTTCCGACCTCATCATGGTACACCGATCAGCTAAGTTGATTGACAAAAGAAACCATGAACTCTAGCCCACAGCTGTTGTCGCCCAAGTCCTGCGTTCCGCCTCGTCGCTAATGCTCTACGGAACAAATGTCGATGTTATGATACGCCCGGATTCGCAGGTCTTTGTAGTCCAGACCACAGAAGGCTACTTGATCACGTACACGCTACAATCCGATCCCACCAGTAAAGTCTACAAACAGACGTTCCCGAGTAGGAACCATACTCAGAATGCATTGGGAAACTATTCCAGCCTCCTAAATAGTGTGACCGATGGTGGTGGTGTGAAAGAATACCTCATACGGTTTCGTATGGTCATTAAAATTGATGCTGGTATTAGCAAGTAGGTTCTTTCGCTCGTCACACTGGTCCATGAATACTTCTAACTTCTATACAAGAGCTCTGGCCTGGGATGATGAATTGATAGTTGCTACCTTACGACCCCCGGCAATTCAATGCATTCGTTGGACACCTGACTCGACCTCTGGCTCACAAACTAGTACAGAACTTCTCAGTCGGATGAGTTGGTTCCAAGGCAAAAAAGCCACCCTGCTGGAAATGGTCCATGACCGTCCTATGAATCTGAGTACTTGGGTTGCTAGCGACGGCAGGGCCTATGCAGTCCAGAGGCTTCCCTCGTCGGTATGGATAAAATATATATTTCGACGACTTCTCAAACCAATCTCGATTCTGACCTTTCTTCTAGGAAGCCGAAGCCACAGGGAAACTTTTTAAGGGATACTGCTTCCACCAACCACAATCTGAAGATTATATGGCGATCAAAGCTTCAATCAATGCTAGATTTTCGCTTATAGCTGTAGGGACTAGCTGGTATGTCAATTGTAGCGGATGATTACGGCGAAAATAACCGACTAACGAAAAATTTAGTGGTCAAATACACGTTTATAATGCCAGGGATTACGTTGGAAATATTCCACTTTCACACACTATTATACCGCCAGCCTCGAAGTGGTCAGCTGGAAAGTTAACTTTCCTCGCATGGTCGCCGGACGGATATGCACTCTGCGCAGGTTTCGAGAGCGGGTGGGCGTTGTGGACCACGTATGGAAAACTGATCGGAAGCACCTTTGCAGCCGACAATGTGGAGAAGGAGAGATTCAACGATGCATATCTCGACGGTCTGCTGGATGGCGCCTGGCTCCCAGGCGGAGTAGAGATTGCGCTGATCAGTGAAAAGAGGATAGAAGACGAGTCGACCAGGAAGAGCGAAAACGTTTATATTATGGAGCTAGCTCGTAGCTCGACGACCGGGATGTTCAATGCGGTATGCTCGTTTTTCACATCCCTTCGAATTAATGACGCTAATCGGGTCTGAATAGCAAAATATTTCCAGAACTGTGCTTCAGACGCCCTCTAAATTACTAGTGTACCGAGGTTATGACCAGTCAGATCTCCAAACATTGTCCACCGAACAAACATTGTGGCACCATGTTCCCATGCCCCCAACGTATTTGGTTGATAATTACCCGGTACGACAAGTGTCTATATCCCCCGACGGAAGATATATAGCGATCACCGGTCGCCGAGGGTTGGCACATTATTCCGTCCACTCCGGGCGATGGAAAACATTCGTGAACGACACCATGGAGAATGACTTCGTTGTAAGAGGTGGAATGTGCTGGTACCATCATATCCTCGTTGCCGCCGTCGAATCCGACGACATGTACGAATTGAGGCTTTACTCGAGAGAGTTACAACTTGATAATACCTTGATACTCCATATCGAAACACTCCCTAGCCCTGTTGTTCTAATTACATTGACGGGAGATGACGGTCTTCTAGCGTACACCCACGACAACGTCCTCTATCATTACATATTTACCACTACTAAGGACACCGTTATGTTGAGATTAGTCGGACAAATTACATTTCATGGGATTGTGCGTGCTCCAGCAAGAGTGCGATCCATCAGCTGGATACTACCCGAAGAACAACTGCGAGAAGGCGACCCGTCCCGTGACGTCGCCATGGCTACAGTGCTATTTTTGGTTGATGGCAAACTGGTAGTCCTTCAACCTTCGACAACTGAGGGGGGAGAATTGAAGTATGAGATGAGGGTTCTCTTCCAGAACGTCGAGTATTATATGCTCATGAGAGACCTGCCTGTCGCTCAAAGACAGTATATCTTGTCACCGGAGGAGTTGAATGGATTTCCGCCGCAAGATCTTAACGATTCCCTATGGGTGTTTGAGGGACAAGATTTACGTGTTTGGATGGATGTGAAAGACCTGCTTGCCGGTTCAGTAGAATCCAAAGAACTACCTCCAGCGGTCAAAGTCCCAGTTGATTTCTATCCGCTTTCCATCCTGCTCTCAAAAGGCATTATCAGCGGCGTGGAGGTGGAGATTGTGGAAAGGAGAGATGTTGCATTCTCCTTCTTCAGGCTTGGTTCTAGGGTAAGTAAAGCTTTCATTGGAATATACCACCTCGCATTTATTAATCATAAAATCAGACGCATCTCTTCTTTAACCACTTGCTTCGTCACCACCTCCAAAACCGAGATGAGGCGGCCGCTATAGGCCTTGCAAAGCAATATGAAGGAGTTTCATATTTCGAGCACGCTCTTGAAGTCCTTTTGCACGATGTTTTGGACGATGAAGCCGACACCCAACCAGAACAAGAAGGTTAGTCTGCTCTCTGTTGTCTTGCTTTCTAGATGGTGCTGACAATTCGCTAGTTGCGGTTCTACCGCTGGTCGTCCGATTTCTGTCAAACTTCCCTGAATACCTAAATGTTATTGTTCAATGCACGAGAAAAACAGAAGTTGCCTCGTGGTCCCATCTATTCTCCGTTGTCGGTTCACCACAGGTTCTCTTCGAAGAATCTTTGTCTCGAGGATTGCTTAAAACTGCTGGTGGTTACCTCTTAATTCTTCATACTATGGAGAAATTATCTTCGTCATCACAGGACATGGTGAGACTCTTCTCAAGAGCCGTAGCGGAAGAAGATTGGGATCTATGTAAAGAACTTGCTAGGTTCCTTACAGCGTTGGATAACAGTGGGAAAACACTTAAAGAGGCATTAGAATTGGTAGAATTGAGAAGCCCCGGAAACGACGAGGAGAAAAGTTTTATGTTTGAGAGTGCGAGAAGATTAGAGCTACCTGGCGGCCGAGATGTACTGAGCCCCCTCAGTGCCTCAAGAACCGGGAGCCCAGGTGGTCCGAATTTGCTTGATTTTTCGTAAGACGCGGCGCAGCCTTTGCTTTTGGGGAATCGGAGGTGTTTTTGGTGCAAATCTATGATATTCAGTTCAGTCCCAGAACGACCAGGAGATTATCTCCCTGTTACGATACAAATTATTACGATGTATTACAGTAGATATAGATGATAGCTTGTAATTTAATATAAACCAATCTTCATATATAACTTGGGAATCAAGAACTCAATCTATTGTCGCACGTAAGAGCTTAGGTTATGCCAAACCTCTAAGTGAGATCTTCAATAGTAAAAAGGGTAATCTATTTGCAAATTACTTATTATTGTACATGTTCCCTTGATAACGCCTTAACTCCACACAGAGATTTTAGGCGTTGAAGGGGACGGGCACTCCCGCCATTCCATCGATACTGCTCTCATTCTCTCACACTTCGTTAACAAAGAACAACCAGATTGCGGTAACAGTTCTTTTCGAACTTAAGAATGTTTAGGAAGGATAGTTCTGACCTTTTGGGAAACGGAGAATTGGGATTTTCGACAAAGTCACGAGAAAAGAGCGTCCCATTCTTAACAAAGCCTAATCTTCGGCGGATATGAGAGGGTTAAGATTTCTTCTTCAAGGGCGCCGGGGGAGGTAGCATCAAGCCAGTCTGTTTGCCTTCCCCGGTATCCACTCTCTTGGCCCCGAACTTTGACTGATCTCCAACCTGCGTAAACGTTCCGCTCTGGAACCATTTATCCGACTCTGCTTTTCGCTTTCTCTCCATTTCTTGCTTGACCTTTGGATCAACCAGCTCGATACCCTGGACTGGAGTAAACGCCAAGCTACTCGCGGTACCACTCACTCCTGCGGTGCTACGTGCACCGAAAGAGCTCATCAAACCGGGGTTATTCTTGAATGGGTTTATAACAGACTGTCCACCACCAGCGGGTGTGCCCCATCCCAAGTTATTCTTGCTAAGTTTCGCTCGTGTCCTAGGATCGACTTTTGTAGCCCGTATCTTCCCACTGTCCTGCACGCCTATCATACCCAATCCCTTCGTGCTGTCGCCGTATGAAACCTCTCTCTCGGCTTCGCCGAAAACCATCCTGTTCTGCTGCTTGCGCAGCTCGGTCATTGCAGTCGCCTGCTTTGCGTTTCTCACCCTCCTACCACCTCGTTTCCGAGCCGGCTTGTCATCTGGTGCGGGTAAAGCTTTTGGCCCTTTGTTTGGTGGGGGTTCCGTCAGTTTCTCAAGACGTTCGAGAATATCCTGCTTCAGTGTTTCACCCATAGAGCCGTCCGTACGTTCGTGCGAAAAGTCGACTCTCACGGCGAGCACTATTTTGCTGGAGACGATACGCATCGCTTTAATCTTCAGGTCGTTCGGGATCTGTCGGATGATAGGTGAGTTGTATAAGAAGCCCTGTTGGCGGATACCGACATTCGTGGCGAGAGTAACCGCAGTTCTACGCTTCGAACCGAGCGCTGAAATATTACAGGCGGGCATCTTTGCAAACCCGGACAGACCTCCTGCGAACCCAATCATCTGTGCGGCGGTTGTCGAACCGATTATCGCGGATGTGTTTGGTGCGAATAACGTCATCCTAGAGGAAACGTAGTTGATAATTGTATGTTTCGCTTTATCCAGCGCCATTGTCATCTCGCAAGCGGGTATAACAGTCGCGAGTTCCTTCTCGGTGAGCGGCCTTCCTTTCGACGTTGTAGCTTCAACGGTGACCACCATCACGGTTGCACTATCCAAAACAGCACGAAGCTGCGATTGCATGGGCTGTAGGTGGAGGTCATTCTTGATTATGGCGACGGTTTTAGCGTAGTCGAGGGGATTAGTGACGAGATTTTCGAGTTCCGGGTAACGAGGAGAATAATGATCGCGGATGAATTTGTGAACGAGGATAATCTCTGAGTCGATTTCAACCGAGTGCTTGTTCGATTCGACGATGAGGTGATACTCCGGATTTTGCTCCACGGAGCCAACAATAGAGGTAGGCATCGGCTGGGCTTGATAATATGCGATTTTCTATTGTAAAACGAAGCAAGTTAGTGAGGTTCCGAGAGAAATCAACGTTAAGGAGTTTTATATCCTCACCTCCAGGACAGGTTCCAAGACCCTCATGAGTTTGGCGATACTTCGAACATCATCGATTTTGCCCAGCTGCATTTTTTCTATCCGCGCCTTAGCCTGCGCCTGATCTTCATCATCATCGTCTCCCCCACCTACATCTCCCATCTCCTCGTCTTCATCATCCTCTTCATCGTCGTCGATATCCATCCCATTTCTCGTTCTGGATGTGCCGTTCGCCTTGTCGGAGTAAAGATCTAGCGTCGTGTTTAGCGAGTCCTGTTCCTTCTCGTCTTCGCCATCGGACTGATCGTCAAAGTCGGCGAGAAGCTCGTCCGCCAAGGACATATTGACAGCAAAGGATTCGTATCAGATACTATTGAGCGCTTGTAAGATGGAGCTGAGTTTGTGAAGGAGAGTGGGTGAGGACGCGGTGGTGGGCTTGGGATGATGAATGGTGGTGGGAGTTTGGTTGGTGAAGTTGATGACTGGAAACCAAAGCAGGGCAGTTTGACCAACACAGTTTCGAGCCACCGCCACAATGTCGGCTTTCATTCATTTCATTTGATTTCACTTCGTAGATAATGGAGCTTCTGATAAGTGAGAAAATAAAAAAAATTGAATTTAAGTAGATATCGCAATAAGAGCAATGCAGCATGCTAGTACAGACATTATAGGTGCCTAGGTTATAATTACAAGCTGCCCGGCGGATGAGAGAAAGTAGATAACGGAACAAAAACCCACCACCAAAAAAGCAGTATTATCGATACCCGTGGGATTATCAAAGGGCCATGAAGCAAAATCTGGCCCTTCCCATTCAACTCCGTCCAACGCCGTCAAAACCGATTGGACAAGACAAATTGCCGCGCGTTTGGGAAGTTGTGCTATCTCTTCCCTCTGCCAGCGCCTTGACCTCCCCCAGCACCATGGTTCCACATTCCAGGATTGCCCCACACATTGTTCTGCCCAAGTCCAGAGTAAGTCGATCCCATCAATGGCTGCTGTTGTCCGGAATATCCCTGCTCCCCGCTCATGTTATTACTACCATTCGACATGTTGCTCCAGATTTGTGCAGGAGGACGTTGTGAACCTATAGGGTTCGTGACTCCCCAAGGCGCGGCAGCAGCAGGACTATTGAAGCCACCAGCCTGTCCACCTTGAACATTCGAAGGATTATTATTCGGAGGGAACATTGGTGTTGGAAATCCCCTCCCCTGAGGCAGAAGTGGTGGTGGATGTGGCATCATATTCGACCCTATATTACCTCCTCCTCCACGGGCCACGAACCCAAAGCCGCCTCGACCGGTGCCATCTGGGGCTTTCGGTTCTCGCACGGGAAATTGTGAGGTCGGAGGGCCGTGAGGGCCGCTTTGGTTGTAGAACGGTTGATTCGAAAGGGGCTTTTGACTATAATTCGGATCATATAGCCCTTGGCCTTGCTGTTGTTGATGTTGAGGCATACTTTGATTGTGCATGTTTCCAGGGCCAGCTTGCGAGGGGAAAGACGGTCCATAGTGACCTTGGAAGTTTTGCGGAGGACCTTGCTGCGGCTGCTGTGGTTGTTGCTGCTGCTGGGTTTGATAGGGCGTGGGACCTTGTCCCTGGCTTTGGAATTGGTTGAATTGGTGATGCTGCGGTTGCAGCCCGGGTGATGAATAAGAGCTATTCCATGGCGAGTTTCCCGTATTAGGCGGTTGCTGCCGCTGTGCAAAGTTCATGTTTTGGGGATTGTATGGCTGTGGTTGGTTCTGCTGGGGAAATACGGATTGATTGTTATAACCAAAGTTACCAGGCATCGGAGGTGGGCTTGTTGTGTATTGCGAGGGAAATCCCATGTATTGAGATTGAGGCATATTGCTCTGTGGGAAATGAGTCCGCGATTGCATATCTCTCATTTGAGATTCAGCTTGAAACTGCTGATCTAGGTGATAACTTTCAACAGTCCCGGCAATCATAGCACTCCGAGGTACAAAGTCATCATCTACCCTTTCTCTCCGACGCTGTCTCGAAGATGGTGATGTTTTACGCGAAGGGGTGTTCTTGTTTTGCTGTCCCGAGGATTTGCCCCCCGAAGGAGTGGCTGTGCCACTATTCTTCCCACTAGATGATGGGACCTTTTCCATAGAATCTCCTCCAGTGGCGGCGGCAGCGTTATCAGGCCCGAATAGCCTCTCTCGAGCTTTTGCGTATCGCTCTTCCTTCTCTTTTCGTTCCCGTTCCATTTTTTCTTGTGGTGTTTCCTTTTTCCCTTCTACATCGGATCCAGCATCACTCTTGGGAGTCCCGGAGCCAGTTTTGTTCGGATCACCCTCTGGTGAGTTTGCATTCGTTGCCCGCTTCAATATTTTCATTTCCGGTCGAAATTGTGTTTTCACCGGCTGTGTGGCAGTTGTGACTACTTCGAAAGAGCCACCCTCGTTTGCAGCATTCCATATTTTCATGTTTTTCATATGGGTAGAAATATCGTCGGCAGACTGTGGATTGGTGCTCGCTGTGGGTTTCTTCGCAAGGGTAATGGGTGCTTTCCCCGAAGACGGCAATGGGGCCTTGAGCTCTTCGGTTTCATCGGTAGGCACAGTCTTAGTTTGTTTTAGCTGTTGGGCGAAATAAGTTAGCTCAACATTCACATCATCGAAATTCATTGACGTTGAAAATACCTGTGACTTGCCCCAATCATCATCATCCCATGCATCAGGTATACGGCCAGATCCGTTAGTCGCCATTGTTATGGTGTTATGATTGGATGCTCGGCTGAGAGTATGAAGGGAAGCGATGCCACAAGAGAGTCGGATTGGCCAATAACTATCTTCCTAGTTGGTAGATGATTGTATGAAAGCTGTTTCTTAATTCGGCTCGCAAACTCCCAGATGCGATTTAATGGGCTTAAAAAGTCCTAGGATGGCTGTCGTTGAATAGCAGGTTTGTAGTACCTCGGGCGCAGTCGCCAAAAGGGCCTGGATCCTGATTGTCAGCCAGCTCTCCTCAACAAAGATACACCGTGTCGTAAGCTCGTCCGAAGAACGTATAATCTCCGAGCTGTGACGGATAGGCGAGTGGCTGAGAGTAACGGCTGAGGTAAATGCGGCACGGGAGGTATATCACGAAGGAACAATGGAACGGCAGTGAACTGGGATCTCGGTAGCTCGGAACAGGGGCGCCATTCTTTCGTCGAAGCGAGTTGAACGAGGGCCAAAGTTGAATGTCCGAGTCTTGTCCGAGGCAATCAAGGTTGTATCAGAGATGTATGGGTGGCTGTAAGAAAAGCCGGAACTGTCGTCCGCAGGGACAGATGAGGACGTCGACGGCGATGATGATGATAGTCGCAATGGAGTGGTGGTTGTGTAGTGGAAGTTGCGGTTGGCTCAAGGAGAGCAGCTTCCCCAAAGAAAAGTTGCCCGCTTTGAACAAGCGAGCTGTCCTTGCCACAGCTGACGCCACATGAGGCTGTAACTTCACAATCGCTTATTTTATATATCACGATATTACGAAGGATCTTTCATGACAAATATAAAAAACTAATCTATTCGAACGCCATACAAATATGCGTGCAAAGGTATATCGGTATAATACAATATGCTTGACTCTACCCGGTCTAGAAACGAAATACCCTTAACGAAATACCTACCATCCTCCGCCAACCTTTTGAGCCAATTCAGCTGCCTGCAGAGTACTCATCTCCCCTGAAGTTTTGCCCACGTTACTCTCCACAGCTCTATATGTTGTATACACAAGTGTATCCAGAAGAATCCCCGAGTCGGTGGCCCATCCTAGGAGGAAATCTTCGACAGCGAGATTTCTATATTCTGAATTATTTATAACCTTGGTGGCATTTTCGTCGTACTCTATTGATTCCTCGTCCGCAGAGAAGTATGCTTCGTCGACTTTGGCCAACCAAGCTTTGCTTTCCGATCTAACTGCCGCTGCAGCCGCTGCAGTCTCTTGTGCAACCGAATCAACGATGAATGGGTCGTCCGGCTTTAGCTGTCCTCCACCATTCGTACAGCCTCCCGGACACGCCATAACCTCTGCATAACAGTACTCACCGCTGGACGATGATCCACCACTCCTAAATATGGGAGTTCGCGCTCCCTTTGAGGTCATCTTCCTCGCGGCACCTGGGAGCATTCTCAACTTGGCTGGTTTGAGCTTCCGAACGAGATTTTGAATGTTACGGAATCCATAGAAACGTGCCATTTTGAGAATTTCCGTCTCACCATCTGATGACAGCAGTATAAACTCAACCACGTCAGAATTCCTACCTCTTTTTTCAGTGATCGAGCTCCCAGGGTGCTTGAGCTGGAGCTCCTGAATGATATTGACAAGGTAACCGCCAGAAGTACCCTGTTGAAAGTCCACTCTCCTTTCTTTCACCGGAGAACAAATATTCGAAAGAAGATTTTGGAAGGCGGGAATAGGAAGTGACGGTTTAGACCGCAAGGGTTCAGAAGACAGAGTGCTAAAGTTGACATTCCGTGAATCTGCAAGTTGAAGCAATTCTCTTGTTGTGATAACGCAATCAACGTCACGGCTAGGATTAAGATTCTCTCCATTCCAACCTGCATCAGTCAACTCGGCCCGGCTAGCTTCAAGTTTCTTGTCAAAGCATGGCATGACAGCAACGTGGTAAATATCCACATTGTCACCAAGATAATTTGGCAAAAGAGATTTGAGAAGTGTGCCCAGCAAAGCTTGCGGAGATTTTAATCGAGACAGGTGCGGCAGAATCTCAGGGTGGGTTTTCTCAAGATAGCACACAAATCCTGGGCATTCCGATGTCAGGATTGGTAGTTTCGGACTTGTGCCTGAGGTAGCAGTGTCGTTTGCCAGTGAAGCTTCGACCTCCTTTGCTGCAAGATGCAAACAGACGGATAACAGCGGAGCTGTGTCGAGAACGTAGTCGAAACCTCGCTTTCCATTTGCCGATATCGACTCGAGCAACAGTCGGTCTATCATGTGCCCAACATGGACAGCGGGTATACCCATAGCTGCAGCCAGAGATGCCCTGGTCTGTGGGGATATCGAAGCGACAAATACTCGTTTCCGTTTCTTCGGATTCATCACCGTAGGATCTCCTGACTCGCGATCACCGTGTGTGGCTGTTGCGGCAATATCATTAGAGCCGATTTCTCGCCCGGTATCTGCAGGCGAATCAGAGTCGGAATCTAGAACGCTTAGGACTTCTTGATGCGACTGCAATGATACGAGGACAGCCTCCGCGGATGTGACACAACCAGAGCACGCCAAACAGTCGGTGAGGGATATTTGGGCGGCTTGGAGCTTTGCTTCTGTGGCAGCGACATGATCCTCAGTTGTGACTTCGTAAGGATTCTAAGTGATAATAATAATGTGTGGCAGACGTTGGTTAGCCTCTGTAATGTTTGGTTCGAAGATCTGGGTGGACCACGTAGCAAAACAAGTCCAGCGATTGGTCCGTTGAATTGAAGAAAGCTAGGTATTCGGTCAGGGACCATTACATACCTCGGATTGAGCAGTGACGGGGAGGGTTTCAACCGGTTTAATGCAAGCAACGCCAGGACTGATAAAGTCGTTTAGGTCATCCGCGCTGAGTATGGCACTCATATTTGCAGGTGAGAAAAGAAAATATTAAAAAAATTACGATCAAAATGCCGCCGTCGGGAAGAATGTGCTGGTGGTGGTGGGTGAGAGCAGCTAGCTGCAGGATGTCCAAGTGAGGTGAGCTAGCTGGCCACGACAGACGATCCACCAACGTAAGTTGGCAAGCTCTCAAGTAACCTCGTCTTCAGGTGATGATGGTAGGGAGGGCGCCTGAGAGCAAAGCACCTGCATTTCTTGTTCCTGACCTCAACGAAGAAGGGAGGAAGTATAATGTTGGAACTGGGAGAAGGGGGGGCGGTGGTTCCTGTTGATGAATAATAATAATTGATTAAGAGACATGTCGAAGCAGCTTTTCTTGTGCGTGGCGACCAGCAATTTGCTCCCCTGCCGAAATCGGGCTGCTCCGATTGGTCACCCGGGTTGGGCCAGGTCCCGGTCGGTCCCCGTTTCGGCCACTGCTGCTGCCAACGCAACATGCAACACACCCGATCAAACAGCTCTGCGCATCTCCCATTGCAATTTGTACATGATGATGAGTTGAATGAAATGGGAAGGATACCATGATTCAATTGATATTATTGTTATTCTCATTGATATTATTTATTATTATCGTTCCCAGAAACCTTGTTTTTCTTGCTGGAATGGTTGATCTGATACGTCGTCAATCGGTAATGGCAACAAATGGAATGCCCTGCTCTGCTCAGGCATCGATGCAGCATTGCCCGCGCGATTGGGCATTATGTGCACTGGCCCTCAATCCAGCTCGAGACGAAATGCAAAATGCACACCCTTTAGCTCTCGCTATCCTGATATACCCGTCTCCTCCAAGCTAGTCAGCCGAGCACACTTTCCAGGCTTACGGGTTCTTTCCGTCGTGCATATCTGTCAGACTGTGTGTATGTGTGTGTGTGTCTGCGCTCATGCGATACCAACTCGATGGCCCATAGGGCGGGGTAAATTGCACTTGGGATGGGATCGTGCCTTGCATTGAAGGGCTCGATTCAATGCCATCAGGCTACCTAAAACAAGTTCCACCCTTCCAGCCTTCCATCCTCGATTCGAGTATTTATATAGCCCTGAGCCTCTCCTTTTTAATACACATTTTGATACAAGTCAAATGCCAATATCTCAAGACATTATAATATCATACACCCCCTTTAAGAACACATTATCATCTTCGATTTTACCAAAGCCTATCCTTAATCATATATATCATCCTCCCAACAATAAATTTACGAGCTTCTTCCTAACTACTTGCAAGTATATTTCACACCAAACTTACGCAATGGACGAAACAAAAAGCTACAGACCGGCATCGAGGTACAGCCGTCGTAGCGTCCATTCCTGGAGCTCGCGCTCCAGTCGACGCGCAAAGGGACTGACATTGTTCGCCTTTGCCATCTTTTCCTGCTTGCTCTGCGCCTGCTCCGTTCGCGCTGATGACGATGACGACTCTGTATACGATTACTACTGAGCTGAGCATTCGTTATCTCTTTCAACCTTTTACTATCTACACCTCTTCTTTCGTTTCGTGTGAGTTCCTAGAGTTCTCGCTTGCAAGTGGAATTCGACACAAACGACAAACCCCAAAAGGGACGTCAACGCAATCCGGATCCATCGATCCCAAAGCAAAGCGAGCGGGCTCGCTATTCGGTGTCCCGATTCGTCGACCTCACGAATTCACGACATTAAGGATTGCTACTCGAAATCTATCGGAGACCAATCAACTTGACGAGACCAACGAAACGAATAATGATTCATTCTAGCTTTCTCTCGTACGCAATTTGCGAACTCGAAAGCTAGACTTCACGCATCATGATTGTGAATGATAACGACACAATTCAAACGACTTTTTATGATGAGACAGAAGACACCAAATTCATGAAATACCGGGTCAAATCAGTGAGATTTCATCATGGTAAATTTCAGAGAAAAGAAGCCGCAGTGCATGCCTAGAAAAGGCGCCTGCGACTCTACGAGTGCGATTACGCATATATATAACGCCATTGCTTGCAATTACTAAGGTTGTAATGCTAGTGATGTGCACAGTCATTCTTTAATTCTTATTCCATTTCATTTGTTCCACCAAACACATGCCAAACCTGATATATTTCCTTTGTTTATTTTCTATCTTTTGGGATTCCTTTTCTTATTATATAAATCTACGTCAAATATATGTCAAATATCCTATTAAAATCTCAGATAAGAATGATCATACAGCCATAATTAAAATTCGTGACAATATTCTTGTATATCTAGACGTACCCACAACCGCTTTAAAAAACCCGGCTCGATACATAATTAAAATACCATGAGTATGATATCGCCATCCTCTCTCTTGTTACGATAATTACTTATTTCCATCCAAGTCATCAATTCATTAAAGGAGTTTCTCAAGATTTGGTATCCTACGCACAAGAAATTATAACGACCTCGCTTTTTCAGCGAAAAAGAAAAAAGAAGAAATCGGTACGGCTAGAACTCATTCGTAGCTCTCGGGCTGATCGGTAACTGGAACAACCCATCGTCGTCATCATCGTCCTCATCGTCACCCCCACCCGAAGACCTCGTAACCCTATCCTTCATATTCATCCCTTCAAATTTATCCACCACCAGTCCCAATCCCGTCGTAGCACCTTGCAGCGACGATGCGGTGCTAATCGAACCTTTAGTCTTCGGCTGAAACGCGCCGGGAGGGTACTTTGGATTCGGCGAAGTGGACCACGGTACCGGCGGATCATCATACCGATGTCCCAACCCCGTTGAAGCTAACGTCGCCTGCGACGTCCACTCCTTAGCCGTAGCGGTGGGTGAAGTCGGAGTATCCGAAACAACAGCGGCGGACGACCTGGCCGTGAAATCGCTGAGTTTTTCCGCAGCGGTGACAATGGTAGGCCTCGCCGGCGCAATTCTCTCCAATGTGATATCAAACTCTTCTTCCAACCACTTCTTCTCCTCTTTCAAATGCTTGCCTTTACTCCCCCCCCGACCCGACGACCTCAGCCTCGCCTCGAGGTCTTCCAGCCTCCGCACCGCGAAAACGGTGTGTAATATCCCCCTCTTGTCTCCCTTCTTCTTGGCCGCCAAGGTTTCCATGTCGGATAGTATCAGATCGGCGATATATCTGTAGTTCGCGCCGAGAAACTCAGAAGACAGCGGGTAGGTCTGCGGGAGGGTTTTGACGGGTATCTCGAGAGGCGCGGGGAGCTCATCGTCGTGTAACACGTTGGCGGCCATGGGTGGGGCGATGGCGGCACGCTTCTGCCGTAGGTAGACCTTTGGGATGTGGGGTACGGTGCCGGGGATCAAGGCGAGGAGGAGGACGGTGTCTTCGTCCTCCGTCGGGGTGGGGAGGTTGTCGGCTTTGGTGCCGTCATAGGTGATCTCTTGGGGCACTTGGATGGGGGCGTCCCATTCCCAGCGTTGCTCTTCGAGGATGGGTAGGACGATGGGTTTCTCGTCCCATTCGAGGGTGTAGCTTGTGATTTGGTTTGGAGGCGGAGGGGGTGAGAGGTCTGACCAGGAGAATTCTACGAGCAAGGCTTTGGAGTATGCTGTTTTATACGATATGATTATATTAATATTTTATATTTTACTGAAGTAGTATTTTCATATATAGATTCGACTCGTTTAGTTTGTATGAAGTTTTACAGAAATAAAAGATGGAGGAAAGCGGTATAGATAGAAAGTCTATACGGACACATCATTTACTAGGGAGCGTGTAACGTGTAGCTTACCGTCTAGTTCGTCGTTGACCGGGGCGCCATTTTTCGAGGAGAGTTCGAGTCTAGCGATTGGGATGCGCTGGGAGAGGGGCGGGGACGCCAACCGTACGTCGTTGCCTGATGCCATCTTTTTTTTTTGTCGACAATAAGGGTGATAAAGGTGATTCTTACTAAAAGTATATACTTGAAATATATTTATAAAATACAATAATATAACGGAAGATATCGTGTGCGGGGAGAGGGGAGAAGTTTTGTTTGATCGAGAGATCTCGAGAGTGGGGGATGGCCCGAAAGGCACTGTGGCGCAGTAGGAGAGTGAGCGAATGAGTGGGTTGAAGAAGAGCTGGGTAGAGAGAGGGAGGGAGAGAGAGGGAGGGAGAGAGAGGGAGAGAGCACGAGGGAGGAGCTAGCTATACCTAGCTGGATAGACGACGGGGTGCGATTGATGAATACTCGATGAGATGAATTTCAGGAGTCAGAATTACGAACATACGAGATTGTATTAGTTAGTCCTTCTACTCCCGAGGCAAGCCTGCGAAAGAGATACAAAAAAAAAGGTGTGATAAATATATATTTTAATACAACAAGGCAGGCATACAGCTAGCTGCTGCTTGTCGTTGAGCGACAAACGGAAAAAAGAGAGAGACAAAGTAGAGCAAGCGGTGGACCCTGGTGAGCCTGTTGGACCTGGTGTACCCGTCACTCTGGTGGATCTAGCTAAGCAAGCAGGTAAATAAGCTAATAAGAAGAGCTCCGGGATAGGAAGGTGTGCGGGTACCTCGACCACCAGACTTTACTCTTCAGAGGCAACTTTCCCGGCCCTCATGTCGCAGCTTCTGATTACTCTTATCGAGCTGATATTAAGGGGATTCGATTGCAGACATTAAAAACAAAAGGTCAACCTCTATATCGTCGTCATCCTCACAATAATTTCGTAAAGTATATGCGTATACATGTTTTGGTTCAAGAGGTGCTCAGCGGAAATAGACGCCCTTCTGCTGCTGCGCTGCCCTTTGACGCGGTTACTGGTTGCTGTGCCAGAAACTATATCAACAATATCCTGTAAATAGTAAAATACCACAGCCCAACACAAAGATAGACTATCCTTCTAATGAGGCGACTGCGACTACAAATCACGATCAAGTCTCAGACGCGCGTTCTAGTGAAGAGTACTTCTATATGACCACTGAGAGCAAGGGTAAAATGTTCTTTGAAGCAAGGATATAAAGCTCGCCCAAATCAACAGATCAATCTGTATTAATAATTCCTAGTCGTGTTAAAAAGTAATACAGGAGACGAATAATTTTTTAAAAGCAAAGGGATGGTGATTAACTCCAAAATAAATAAAAAATTAAAATTCAAAGTTAAGAGCCCATCCATTCAATATGTATATTGATGCGAACTGGTTCCTCCCTTGTTTTTCCCTTTTCACCCACCCCCCACGTCATCACAACATGCTCGTATTAAACCGAAAGAAAAGGTCATACGGTGGCTCGTCATAAAGTTATCCATTCGTGTGCTTACAAAGCGAGAGCAGCACCAAAGATACCAGCGAGACCCATGGCGCTGAGGCCAACAAAGGTCTTGGAGCCAGAGTTTGGTGTACCTTTGGCGTTAGCAGAGGACGAAGTACCAGAAGGCGCCGATGAGCCTGTGCTGCTGCTGCTGCCACCAGCAGAGGTAGTTCCGGATGGAGCTGATGTATTTGAGGCCTTATATTTAGAAGGACCGGTAGCAGCACCGGTTGTCATAGCGCCAGTTTCAGTTGGTCCCCTGGTTGTGACGGTTGGGGCAGCGGTGGCTGGAGTGCTGATGACACTGGTGAGACCAGCGAGGTCGCTGGTGACCTCGGGAGCGATGGCTTCGAGAGAAGAAGCCAAGCCGGGTGGCAATTGCTGGAGGATGGAAGAGAAGAAGGCCGGATAGGCTGAGGGTGAGAGGGTCGAGAGGGCAGACTCGACCTCCAAGAGAATGGATGTTGGGATGGCAGTGATGAATGGAAGGATAGCAGTTGGGAGAAGGGTAAGGGGACTATATTCAAGGATAGACCATTAGTTTGCCTGATATCGTGATATAATGGCGACGGGATTGCAAGAATCACTTACTTATCCTGTCGCTTTTCAACAACAGCAGCGCTGCTGGTAGCGGCGAGAGCGGCAATGACAAGGGCCTTGATTTGCATTTTGAATAAAATAACGAAGGTTTGTGTAGATGTTGTGTTTAGGAGATTATTTTGTGAAAGGGTGACGAAGAAGTTGAAGGGAAAACACAAATTAAATTTGGTATTATCTTGGTGGATGAATGAGAGGATAGAAGATTTATTGATTGACTGCAGGAAAGGGGAGAAAAGGAAAAGTCAGGTGGAACCGAAATGAAAAGGGGAGACGGAAGTTTAAATAAAATGAGTATCGCCTCACTGTCGAGGTAATGGTGTGTGTGGTGTGTGGAGGGAGGCTAAGTAAGAAAGTTTGAGGCTGCATGTCAAATTACACGATCATCCCAGGAAACCCCCCGCGGACCGCAACCTCATTTCCGCATTCCTGCTCTTCTCTTCTCGTTCAGACTCTTCAGCCGCTTCCTCGTCTTCTTCTTCTTCTTCTTCTTCTTCTTCTTCTTCTTCTTCTTCTTCTTCTGTATTCTTTTCTTTTCTGGGGTAATGGTGCCATAATCTGCCTGGTGATGGGAGCGTAATGCCACAGTGCCGATGCAATGCCGCCTAGCATATCGTACTGCATTGCCTCACGCTATATTCCAGTATTACATCTGACAAACAGGCTAACTGACCGACCAAACCTGCCTGAATGAATGAATGCCTCTCTCTTTTCTCTTTCACTCACTTTGCCTCTCCTTACATGGCTAAGTGTCGACGATAGACAATGCCATGGCTCTGATCCCCCGGAAACCCTCTCAAGTCTCTGCATTAGCTTGCTTACAATTGCCGAAACCGTCCCCGAAGCAAGCCTTGCAAGGGATGTCATTCTCTTGGGGCTCCAACCTTCAAATTTTCATATTTCTACACAGGAACAGGGGCTTCGTTCGTACGTTCAGTTCAACCAGGCAGAGCAAAGCCCAGGGAACCCAGCCAGGCACGCACCACACCACGAAAAACACAAACGCGGAACACGAGTCCACACAACCACCACCACCATCTCGTAACTTGTGCCCGCCTTTGCCAGACCGTCGTCGTTTCATGACATTATAAACCACTATCGATTGCTGCCTTTCATTTACTTCCGACTTCAATTGATACAAACTCCACAAAGAGACCGAACCGAAAAGAAAGGGCTTGCTGTCAGAGCCTCCGAAGGAGCATCGTCCACCGTGAATATCTTCCATCCCTTTGGTGCGTGATTAGCCGTCTCCCGTTAAGATTCTCCCAAGGGGCTGTGTCAAGCCTGTTTGATACAATCATTCCTTTCATGAACAGGGCGGAAGTTACCTTGTTTCTTTCCTCCCTCAATCAAAGGGGCCCAAGAGAAAATCTTTGGCTAACACAATGGCCGCTCGCACACTATTTGTTATTTGAAATTGTAATTATTAATTCCTCTACGCTTTGGTTTGTACCGGGAACAGCCTTGGCTTTGCTTCGATAGATGGAGGCTTTTTCTCGGTGGCCCGGAGCGACATTGGGGTTTCCTTGGGTGGGGAAGCCTGCAAACAGGTGCAAATCCGCGTAGCACGGCGTGGCTTTCCCCTCCTCAGCAACCCAGCTGGGCGATGGGTCCTCGCGTGTATTCGCAAGCTTTATAATGTGGCAAACCCAGCTGATGCACGTCTATCGAGACTCTATTATTAGGAAGAAGAAGAAACCAAGTGCCTAAGTGCTGAGTTGACTTAGAAAGTTCAAAATTTGCATTTGCAACGTTTTTTCGATCAAATTGGGGTTTGCCATTGACTTTCCGACGAACCCAGGCATCAATTACACCCGGTAGATATAATTATATCATTCGTGTAAAGGTGCCAAACATAACTGTGGATACCTGACGGACCAGCAGCCTCGCAGTTGCGATTTTGTAACCCCACACTTGCAACCGTATACGTAGACGGTTAGACACTAGTTAACTGGATTTTGTCTAATCTTATATTTAGAAATAAATAAACCCATTTTATCCTATAATTTCTAAGAAGAAGAAAAAGTGACATGTCGTCAGTGTATAAGCCTCATTTTTCAAGACATACAACCCCGTCTCCGCCTACCGGAAATTTAAGAAAATTTTATATACTCAGGTACGTATTGAATATTTGTCTCATATATATAGATATTGAACCAAAAGAAAAAGAAAAAAAATTGCAAAGACCTCTAAACTAACTTGTAAAAATGACTCCAATATAACCGTCTACCTTCCACTTACCTTTTGATTTTTCGCCCGATTCTATTATTATATTCCACTTAACACCTCGTTGATTCTTTCGTTCCCATTTCCATTTTTTCTTTTTAAATCTGTTGGTATTTTGAGCTATTTTCAATCTCTTCCCGACCGGTATTTATGGTCGTTGACGGCTGACTCTCCAATACGACTTCCTCGTTCGCGGGCTTGGGCTCCGGTAAATATTTCGACGGGTGGAAAATGTTAAATATGACCAAGCACGGCAGCATCGGTAGGGCTTCCAGGACGTAGAAATACACTTCATGTCCCATGAGGTATCCGTTCCAACCTTCCGCGAATTCGACGGTTCTGTATATCGAACGGATCTATAGCTCTCAGAATAAATATCGTTAGGAAATCAAATAGGCATATATCTGATCAAAACTCGAGGGAGTGGGTGTTTTACCAGAATGAGACCGCAACTGACGTACAGACAGTGCACTAGACGGCGCCACCTGACATCCGGATGGGATTGTTTTGTCTTGGTGTCGAATCGAATGACTGCGGCGACGAAGAAGCTGAAAAAGGCAATCTGAATTGCTAAACCGGCCATGATGATGTGCGTGCCTCGTTCTTGAGCAGCTGGGTTTCTACCATCCGTGTTTGCCGATATAATACTAACCCCTCAGAAGCCATTAAAAATAAAATCCAAGATAAAATTTTGGATATTATGTTTTTTTCACTTACGCAGCTCCCATCCCCTGCATTATAAAACTGACGAGATCGCTGGTTACGAAAATCCAAGTGATGTACCGTGCCGGTAAACCTAGTGCCTTTGCGCGTTTCCCACCGGGTAGAACCCTCTCCAGTAGCCTTCCTAGGATGATGTAATCCCCCGCAGCTGTGAACAATGGTGCCAGAACGACCAGAACGAATTGTGCAATGTATAGTCCTCGGTTTGCGACATCTCTAGTGGAGAACAAACGGGCTAGGTAGCCCAGTGTTTGCATCAGACCCGCCAGGAGGAAAACTGTTATGTACCATGCTCGGTAACGAAAGTATTGGTAGAAATGGACGAATGTCGTGATGCCCTGTTAGTCGAGATTATTAGGTTAATTTTCTATTCGATTGAATTGTCCTCGCTGTTGACTGATAGAATGTCGACTGGTTGACCAGCCGGCATATATACTCAAGTACTCAAGTATACATTGGATCGGAAGGTTCGGATGAGGCTCTGGTTCCTTACATAAAGCACTAATGCAACAACTGCGATGGCTCGACTCGGGTTATAATTGTAGTATGATGTTATAACCTTGTTTACTGTAAAAGTGCTATACGTTAGCCCGATTGAAACAACGGAATCCAACGTTAGTAGGTAGTTGGTTTATTTTTTTTTTCGGACAATATCGGCAGGCGGATTCCAGGAAAACAATTAGGCATAAAATTTACCTCGGGTCGCCCTGATCTCCAGGGTGGCCGCTTCTATCATATCAATATCCATGTTGGCCGTTGGGAATGTCAACAGCTAGGGCGTCGGTCTTAGGGGGGGGGTTGCGAAAAATCCAACAGTGTATAAAATCGCCAGATGACGAGAAAGGGGACCAAAAAGAGGTTTCCCTATATTTTTGGAACTCCCCTCTGAATATATACTTCAACGAGCCCTCAGATGATGTATAATATATATGTAGTATTACTTCCGTACCGAGGCTTAGCTTAGTGGCAGAAATTTCTCCTTTCGGTCGTATTTGAGCGTTAACTCTTTTTTTCATATTACAGTCTAATATGATTAGAGCAGCAAAGAGTACCCACAATGAAATAAATTTTTCTTCCTCTTTGCATCGGGTTTGGCTTTCTGAGGAAAATTAAACATCGGTGTATCGGAATTAGAGTCTCGTCGGAAATACGTGGACCCGGTCGAGTTTGAACGCTGATTGGTCGGCCAAGAGCCGCTGCACCCAAATCGGGGTGTCGAACACGATGGCCAACCAACGAAACCCTGACTCGGCCCATTGCCTCACGTTTTACCTTCCATGCAACCGCATTGGATTCCGTTATCTTTCTGGGCCTTTTGGAAGGACCCTCCAATAATGTGAGATGCTTATATACCAAGAGACTTGGTCTTTCTGCATAACCTCTATTTTGCAATCGTTTCCGTTGCAACCCCGCTGTAGATAACGACCAAGACCGGTAAATATCAGATCAGATCCACCCAATACGAAAAGACCATAGCATTTCAGAAATATAGCAAAAGCCGACGACCGATCGAATGGTCCTCGGTCCCCCGAGCCACAACCCTCCATATCACGCCATGAAGCGATAAGATCAGGAAAAACGAGGCTCCTTGGGACAACGGTCTACTTCCGCTATATATAGTATCGTTTTAATTACTTAGTTACCAAACTCTGTCTCACGCCTCTCTCGTCTCTTCGAAAGGTAAATCTTCGAACACTCAAAAGTGCCTAAATACATGCCACTCCCTACCGCAGTCCACACAGCTCGAAGCAAACCACCCTTCCATATCGCCCTCCCAGCTTCGTTCCGAACTATCGACCTCGCAGTTTCGATCAACCCTGCTGAACTGGCCTTACCCCCCTTCTTGAGCAGCATCATTCGAGTCTTGACTACATCCAGAGGAGTCGTGATTGTCGCGGCGATAGCTCCAGCCGATGCAGCGGAGATAGCGGTCACCACGCCGGTTTCGGATAATGAAGGATGCGTTATCCCTCGGCGCTTGTATATTCTCCTTCTTACCTCTTCGTAGATTGGGAATTGCATGGCTGTGAATGGGAGGTTGCGGGATACGAGTGCGGAATAGCCTCTGAATAAATTTGTAGGCTGTCGGAGTAGTGTTCTTAGGGCGATGAGTGAGGATGACGCTGTGGCGGTTTGCGAGGTCGGTGAGACAACCTGTGCATTCTGTTTGATCACTTCTGCTGGTGCTAGGATCGCGCAGGATGCGGTCTCAGCTATCGCTGAGGAGAAGGCGTGAATTGCGGATTGGAGAGTTTGTGATCTTCTGGGCTTGTCGGAAGGGAGGAGTGTGGCGGAGATGTTTTTAACGAGATAGTTGTATGTGAGGAAGAATGTTGCCGCTGGTTTCATTCATTAATAGATTAATTGATTGATTTTGTTGGAAGAATCTTGAACAACTGCGAGAAGAGAGACCGTGGATTATATAATTTTACACACATGAAGGTAGGGTTGCGAGAATGATGCTGCCAACGCCCTGATATGCGCCTCTGAAGAGTCCTCTTGTTCCGCCGGGCCACCCTGATGCTGATTGTATCCGGGTCTTGACTGTATCCAAAGGATATATGACCAAGTCGATCGTAAAGGCGGCAGCAGCTCCTGCCTGAGAAGAACCATGGCAATGCAGTTAGATATCGTGTTGCAAAATTTACGAGGTCGTGTAAGAAATAGAGTACAGACCTAGTACTTACCAGTACAACGTCAGTATGTGACATTGGTCGATTTTAAGCAAGTCAAAAAGAGAGCTCTGTGGTGTCTATCCTCTTGAACCCACTTTCTTCCAAAGCATGGAAGAATAAATTATAAAAAAGCCGCGAATACACCGGTGAGGATCTGTCATTGAGGCTTAATATCTGTCGACATGATAAATCCTGCAGTTGACTATGCACCTGCATGGCCGGTGTCAGTTGATGTCATATTCGCGTTGAGGATTGTTGGATCTTTTGTTGGATCGTCCGTCACAACGCAAAGCGAACGAGACGCGTGCTCTGAAAGCTGTCTGTCCTCATCAACTTCAACCTTCGATTTGGCTGGGTCTATATGATCGAAGCCTATCGACCATCGAGCTTCTCATCAGTATGTCTTCGGGCTTCGTATCTTCCGGCAAACTAGATCTAGATGCGAATACCAACGATACCCCGAACATTGTCAAAAGCACGCCCACTGATGACGCCGAAGAGCCTAGCGTAGTCGACTCCTGGGCGGCCGCTGATGCCGCAATCAAAGCTGCGAAGGGGAGAGTCGCCAATTCGTCTGGTCTTATAGGAAGCCAGGATGGAGGCAAGTCGCTATTCGAGGTCCTCCAAGCAAACAAAGGTGAGGGAACATTCGACCGAGTTTTGCGATCGCCTTCTCTCATCTAACTCTTCTACACAGCCCGTAAACAGGAGGAATTCGAGGAAAAGCTCAAGTTCAAAAACCAATTCCGATCCCTTGACGAAGGCGAGATTGAATTTCTCGACTCGATAGTGAGCGAGCAACGAGCCGAAGAGGAAGCTAAAAAGAAGGAACTCGAGGCCCAGCTCGACGATTTTCGAAAACTGCAATACGAAGCCGATCACGATACCAATACCACCGACGCGGGCCTTGCTGAGGAAAGCGGGAGCACCTGGGCAGTATCGGCTCGCAGGAAACGGAAAAAGGAGAAAGAGAAAGACAATCCTTACGGAGCTAATCTGAAGCTCCGAAAGATGAGCGACGGCTCAAGAAAGGATAGCACTTTGCCATCTGATGATGTACTAAAGCCTGGCGACAGTTCGAGTCCGACAAAAGAAGCTAGTCCTACTCAGAAAACAACACCTCCCAAGGAAACACCTCCAACAGCAAAGAAGAGTGATGCGAGTGAAAACGACAATGCGAAAACCCCAGTCTCCGCCAAACCGGGTGGCGGGGGTCTAGGTGGTCTCGTTGCTTACGGGTCTGATTCTGATGATGATGACTGACAGTATTATGCTCAATTCGTAAAAAATGATACCCTATTTTTATGTTATAGTATACAAGAATAAACGCATCCAAATAACAGTTTGAAACAAACGATATTTACGCGAAGGACTGCTGATGACGTCGCTCTCGGCGACCTGACCCCGCTTCGCTCCAGAATACTCGCATTGGTTCGATATCTCCTAATTCCTGCTCTGATTCCCAAGTGTCCTCCCATCTTGCATGATATAGACCCTTCCCATTGACATACCTCGATTCCAAGATTTCCTTCACGGTGTACTTGCCGGACTCTGTCGCGGCTCGCATTGATGCCTTGCTCTCCCAAGTGTTGGCCCATCGAACCTTATAATAGCGACCCTCGGGTGTATCGGAGACCGAACGAATCAATTTTACCGTAAACTCGCCATTCACATTTTCGACTACTTCGTCAATTGTTGATGGAGGTGTCGATAAGAAGCTCTGCCTCGAAGAATATGAAAGAGTACTGCCTGGAGACGAAGGCATGGGTGGAAGTGGAGGTGATGCATAACCAGACCGCGATGCCTGCGAGGATGAGTCGGGTGTCGGCATGTACGAATCTGAGAGGTCTCCCCTGATGTTGTAATCAGTTATGGGCGAAAGATTTCGAAAGCGTGTGGAGGAGGCTGGACTCGATGGTCCGCTGGTTCTTCGTTGGGGTTTACGAGGGGATGGGGTCACTGGAACGTTGATATTGGAGAAACTCTCACGAGGAGGGGATGGGGCCCTGGGTAAACTATCTGATTGGGTGGAAACGCTCGAGTTCATGGAGCTTCGCCGGCGGGGTTTCCGGGCTTTGTATCGCGGTGACTCGGTTTGCAGTGGTATAAATTCGGATGCCGTTTCGTCAAAGACACTGGAATCGGGAGGCTCGTTCGTAGCTGTTGTCTCCATGGAATACTGACGTTGGTTACGGCCGTACATGCCATTGGTAGAACGCCGTTCTCGTCTCTTTGGTCTTTCGTCATGGTGATCTGGGAAGCCGTCCCTTGGAGTTGTTCGAGTGGGCTCCGCTTCTTTGGAACTCAATCCGTCTGATGGTTCTACAACTTCGTCAGGCTGGATACCCACGCTCACTGTATGGCGTCGGCGAGGTCTAGGGCTTTCATATTGTTTCTTTGGAGGTGAAGGTGTTCTTGGTTTTTCGAAATCCTGTGTTTCAGTGGTTTCAATAATTACAGTTAATTTTGTATCTGAAGTTTCGTCGTCCGTTGTGGCCTCGAGGACGGGTCCAGTCCAGCTTTGATCTTTCCCAGGGACTCGTAGGTTTTTTGTCCAGCAAGGTTCGTTATCTCTTTGTTGGAATTTTGTGAAGGTCAGGCCGAGAAAGCTGAGGCAAGAGTAGGCGTCGGGTACTGGTCCCGGCCAGTTCGTATATACTCCCTTCGTGTCGCCAAAGAAGAGCCCGAGGAACCATCGGTGCCAGCCGATAGGAAGTGAAGCCGGTTGGCCGGTTGATGTGAGAACTTTCTTCATTTACTGGTTTTGAAGAAGAATCGAAACTGAGAAAACTTCGAGCCTGACGACTACGACCTGGCCAGTGGTTATTTTGTATTTTGGACCCCTCTGTGGTATAGCTCTATCTCTGCCCCGCACGAGTAGTCGAGCTCCTTCAACAGCAGAGTTCTTCTCGACGAAGCGAGATGAACCGCAACGGGAACCTGGAAAATGAGGGCTCGTTCAGCCAGGAGGTTGCGGTCCGAGATCAACCTCTGTAGAGAAAGAGGCCGGGCCATGGCGAGAGATATACATTCCACGCTGGCCCGCGTGAACGACCTTGTGAACCACACTCCCTCTTTGTTTTCGCAGGTGCGCTGTACTGTTCACCGAGTTCGGGATGGCTCAAGCGGGGCTCGCCAGCCAGCTGACATGCGTGTGACTGGGCAGGTTCCACGTCGTTCAAGCTAGTTCGCCAAGCACCAGGGATATTCGGTGAAATTCCAACTTTGGCTTTCTCCCTCACGAGAGAAGAGTAAGACGGTCCTTCGAGATTCAGCGGCCGGGATTGAGTCGGCCAGGAATCGGGCATGCGTATGGTGATGCGGCTCTGCGAAAAGTGGGTCGCTGTGGTGGAAACCGAGGGCTGAAGTCGAACTAGCCTGCAAAGGGTTAGGGGAGCCTGCCCACCTTAATCTTTGACAAGCTGCGGGTGCATTTTGGCCATTGATTCTGCTGTCTGAGATACCTGCTATAAAGCTGGATCACCCGCGCTTCGATAGTTCCAATTCTTCTTTATTCTGCTATCGCATTTTTCAGGGCTTTCGGGCCTCAGTATTGTTTCAGACCTGTCATTTCAACAGGAACATGTTTGTTAGGTCCGGTCCGAATATATCGATAACAACACCCACCGTACCGGTACCCCACCTCTATCCGACACACTACTGTATTTTAGACATTCTGAGCTAGCGAAGGCCCGCGGCTGTCTTTTCAGCGAAAACATACTGGCGCGCAGGGCACCGTCGCCCAACAGGGTTTTATGTTGGGGAAATATGGGAGTCTCTGCTTGCAGTTCAAGGTTGACCTAAGGCATTTCTCCTAAATCCAAGCGACAATTTTTTAAAAACCGCAAAAGATGGCTATGCCGATCCAGATTGGCGATGTTATCGCTCTCGCGAATATGTGCTATGGCATAGCCCAAGCATTCGGGTCAGGGCGGAAAGCTGCCCCGGTAGAATTTCGAGACGTTCAGAACGAATTATACGGGCTTGGGCAAATGCTCGAACTGTTGAAAACATCGGTGGAAAGTGGCGCCTTCGTATCCAATACCATGGCGATGACACAATCTGGTCAAATCTCACCGACCCACCAAGCTTCACAGTCTATAGCTCGTATGATTACGAGTTGCCAAGCTACTGTCGGGCACCTTAAGGAATTTGCGAGAAAGTATGCTCCTCTAGCAGGGGTACAATTCATAGAGGACGACTCCGGCGTCAGAGTGAGAAAACTTTCTTCTACCAATCGTCAAAAACTTCTCCTGAATTGGAAAAGAATAAGATGGGTGGCAGAGTCATCGAATATCCAGGGCATCAGAGATCGGATTAGTATTCATGTTCAAAGTATTACTGCTGTAGTCTCTATTGTTAATACGTACGTGTGTCTCTACATATGCATTCATCTCCTGAAACAATTAACGAGCGTTTGGATTTAGACATGCCACAAAGTCGGTTCAATCGGATGTCCATAATCTTGCTAGATACGCTGAAGGCCATCGGATGGACCTTCAAGGCGCCCGAGCTGAGATTTATGGTGTCCATATGGGAGTTTCTGACGCCAAAGCGGGTATCAATAATGTTTCCGCTGGTCTCCACATGGTCCGGCAGGACATACAACAGTCTAATAGCGACATACAATCCCTAAACAAGAAAATAGAAACTATAATGCTATGGCAGCAGCGCGACATGCCAGTCCAGGAACTACTACAGCAGCAGTTATCGAGCCTCCTGGGTAGAATAGAGCAACTAGAACGCATGCCTCCCGCTCCTCGAGTCCAGCCATCTCCACCGCTCTCTGCGGGTACACCGACTTTGCTCCCATACCCTCTCGAAGATGGTATGCCTAGCCCTTATGGCAATTCAACATCGATTGCAGCTACTGCCCTTTATCAGTCCAGCAATAACCTAACCGGGAGCTCTGGTCCTGCATCGGCGCGAGGTTTTCTAGACTACAGCTTTACAACTGTGGTAGAATTACCAGCCAGTACGCCAACTAAAAAAGGTCGTGCCGAGTCGTTGCCATCATCAATGAGCGAACTACCTTCCCAGACGGTGCGACGAATATCCCCAATGAACTCGAAACCTGTTGAAATTGGTGTGCAACTCCCGCGTGAAGCCGATTTACCGGCACGAGGATCGCGAAACTGTACTGCGACAGATATGTAGGTTCTTATTTAAGGATTCTGTTGGTTCTATTCCGTAGTCAGTACCGTTAATGTGAAAATAGTGTATTCGAGCTTTGCCTGGAGATTCGGGTCAAGGATGGTGTCGCCGAATTTAAGACACTGTGCGCGAATGCCCGCTTTCATGGAAACTGGACCAAAGCGACTATTGAAGCTGGCGAATACAACGAAGGGCTTTTTGCTTGTCTGTGTGAACCCTTTGAGCACGAAGACGAAGATTTTGAGCCACACGCGAAAATCCTCGAGTCATACTTCTGTAGGTATTCCTATCAAATGTCTTGCGTTGGATGAAATTGGGCTTACGGGTTTTTGAAAGTGACAAATGCTACCGTTGGCTGTCATTATCATGGAAGTGTGCAGTGGATTCTGCATAATGTAGGCGACTTACACAACAATAAACCTGCAACACTGGGTATCCGGAATCTCAGCATCCAGAGTACGTACTATTTGCTGAAGCGAACTTATACAAGATGTTATCGCTTGGAGACTAAAATGAAGTCTTGCTTCAGATGAAATGAAATTCGAAAGAACTTTTATTGAACCGATTGCGCTCAGAACAGCCAAGGCTATCGTAAAGGGGGAGACAGGAAACTATTTCGCATTCCAGATCCGCGATGAGACTGATGGCGATCAGGTTGCAATCTTGAATTCGATGGCGTGAGTTCATTCGTTGATCTATGTTCGGAGCTTATACATCTTTTGCTACGAAGGCAACTGACTATGCTATATAGCGACGATTCGTTTAGTGCTTACCTAGAGAGCGTGACATTTTTCGTTGAGAATGCAATGGATGGAAGCACGCAACAAATAACGAAAGAAAACATTAAGCACACTAACCTTCTTCATTATAAGATGATTGGTGTTCAGGAAATCGAACATAGCGGAACCTGGAAACGAGACGCCCTCAAATATTCGGAATATGTTGAGATGTTGGTTAACTTCGGCCCTTCGGAGAGTGGTGAGCAGGTGGACTTGCTTAAATTCCACTGTAAGAAATTGCCACATACTCTTACTGGTTGATTGATTCTAAATAGCATTCAATATAGTGGATGAAATTAATCTCGAGAGCAACAATAGTCATGACGACTGCGTTGTCAACTTCACAATGACAAGAGGAGAGGCTACTCTTCCAGGAAGAAACCCACAGTTGGAAAAGGTCTCGGGAGTCGCAGAATTCAGATTTGCAAATGCCAAATGTGAGGATACCTAGAATATGTATAACTTTTAAATTTACGTGACTAACGGTCTCCGGAATAGCTGCAAATGAGTTTCTTCTTCGTCAAAAGAATATGAGTGACGAGTTACATTGGCTCAAAATCCAACATGCAAAACGGAATGAACATGTTATGGTGAAACTATTTGCCGACCATATCGAGGCCGCAGCGAACGACGTTTATATGAAAGAGGTGGAGCTCGTAGTAGTATGGGATCAAAGGCGAAATAGAGGTAGAATCCTGGCTCGTTCCCGCGATGGAAGTTGCTATCTATCACAGACCCGTAAGTCTCTTCATATGCAACGGATTCTTGTTTCCTATTTATCCCCGAAACCAGGCGGAGAGGGGAGACTTTCTTGTTAATATTCAATATTAGTGCACGCGGATGTATTTCAAAGATTTGAAGAGTTGTCTCGAGGTGATCTTTTTGGTGGTTCCGCAGAATTTTACAGACCAACAAATAAACCCGACGAGAAAGTAAAAAAATACCCCGGTGGAGTTGGAAGAATCCAATTCAAGGACTCTCAAAGTAAGTAATCTTGATATGATATAATTCCTTGACTATAATTCTAACTCCGCTTCTTTAGCCGACAATATGTTCTATGCAAGATTGACAGAGTCCGCGCAACGCTTCGGTTTTATAGAACCAAAGACAAGACCAGAAGCTCCAAAGCTGCCAAAAAACCCCGACGACAAACCAATCTTGCAAAGAAGGATTAGCCATATGAGTAAGCCTCAGGATAAGCGCTACTCAGAAGAACGTCATAGAAAATCAAACACCGAAACTGTTGCATTAGAGCCTGCAATTCCAGAACAAAATCTCACAAGGCCATTGGACGCTGAGGAACTCCTGGATCTCTTGAACCAAGCGGAGGAAAAGTCTCTCTACAACATGGAGGAGCCCAATTCTTCTCCTAATATTAAAGAAAGCAGGCTAGGAGTACCTGCTCAGCCTGATATTAATGCTAATGGTAATGCTACGGTTCCATCATTACCTGGTTACGTCTGGACTGCAGAAGAGTTGGAGATGAAGTTAAAGGATAGGATAAAAGCAAGAGAGCAAAAGCTAAACACTCTAACTCTGGCTGATGCACCTGGTGAGAAACTACAATCGGAAAGCGTGCAAGACCGGGACGATTCGCAGAAGGTTCTTTCTAGAACAGCCCAAACAACTCCTGGGTTGCTTTCCCCGGATGGGGATTCAAACTACCCACTTCGAAAAACAGCATCATTTGACACAATACGTTCTAAAAGAGAGTCGGAGAAGGTCCTCATACCACCGGATGCGACGGGTCTGAGTGTGTTCGAGCCTCCAAACTCAAAGATCCGGCGTTCCAATTCTACAAGCGGACCGCAGGCGTCTCAAACTGTCCCCAATTTTAAGGGGGGATCATCCGGGTTGAATATCACACCGGGTGAGAGTATCTCTGATAGGCCTATAATTCAGTCTCCGGACAATTATAACTCGGGTGATCACAATGAAGTTTTTGAACCTCTGGACTCTCAAATAAGCTCCCGTGATGACGCTGAAGGGGAGCCCTCTCCCAGATCTCTTCCGTCTTCTTTAGATTTACTCTACACGGAGTCTGAGGAAGTCGAATCCGCCAAATCAACAGGACTCTCATCCCTTTCAATCATTAAAACCAGCCATGGTATCAGAGCTTACTGGCTTACTGCTATGGTTGAATTTGGTAAATTGTCCCAAGGAACACTTGTCTGGTGCAATGAATCAGATATCCAAGCTAGTAAGTCAACAATCATACCTGCTACTTCAAAATTATATAGGTAAACTGATATAAATTTTGATAGAAAAATTTGAATTTGGGGTTCAGTATTTAAGGGTACAAAGCTATGAAGGTGGCTCTCCGGCTTGGGTCTCAAAAAAAAATCTGAGACAGGGCCGATATTATGCTATGAAGGGTTCTCACAAATTCGAAGAGGACGGTGAGAAGGTGAAGTTGAAGCCTGAGGATATAATGGTGCCGCTTAAAGAGGACACAATAGGTAAAGAAACGGGGACCAAGGTTAGAGTGGCACATCTTACAGAGAGGTACACAGTATCTGTGGAAAGAGACTGGATGAGAGAAATTAATCTTTCATTTGCAATGTGAATCGCTTGGGTTTGCGATACCTAGTTTGATGAATTCTATTATAAAAATCTTTGTCTGTTTTGCTTGGAGTATAAAGGAACTACAACGGCCTTGTACATAGACAAAGCGCGATATACATAAGTTGGTAAATTGGATTCTGAATTTTATTGGGTATAACAACGTAAATAACGATTTCTCGCCGCGCTGCAACGAAGATGAGTTTAAGCAAAATATAAAGTAATATATGCAAACTTGGAAAAGACGATTTTACTTGAGAAACCTTACGGTTAGTCCCTGTAGGCTAGCGAATTTAGGCTGGAAACGGGCCAACCATTCTATAATATCTAGATTTGTAGCCAGTGATATAAAGGAAGTGAGGTACTTATGGCGAAAGCGCTAAAAATCAACCTTTCTGAAGCCACTTAGTGTATCAACGTAGGTAGTTTGTAGAGTGGGCTCTTTGGCTTACGATTCCGTCAGAATTATTAGAGTAGAGGAATGATATTAGATCTAGGTGCCTACGTTGGTCGTGTTCGCTGCTGACGGTCCATCGTAGACGTTAACCTGGAGCTTCACATCAGACACGTCGGAGGATTTGAATACACCCCTTCGATTCCAAGTAAATGTATCACCTCGGCGAGTCGTGGCCTGGAATAGAACTACGAAGGGGGCATCGAGCTCGTAAGTCTGGAAAACTGACTTTCCCTCGCAAAGCTTTTGTGCCGGGCATGATAAAGTAAAGACTGTTCCTTGGGTGACAGTTTCGGTGTGAGTTAAAGTTGTGGACTGGAATCATCATTTTTAGCTTCAACACGACCATAGAGGCTGAATTTCCAAGATGTTACTTACAGCTGTCAATGTGAGCTGCCATTGAAGAGCAATGCTGGCAGAAGCGTCCGCAATTATAGGGACTGGCAACTTTGCGCTAAGAGTGACTGTTGCACCGGTCATGTAGCAATGGTGAATGTAAAGGCATAGCTCTTTGCGACGGCCTATGCGGTAGTTATTAGTGTCGTGTTAGATTGCCTTATGATCCATTATAACGCTAACGGTACTATAGATGGAGGTTAAGAGAAACGCTTGTATCTAAAAAATTGTGACTAACTTTGCTGTTTGTTAACTGAAAGGTTTGATTGATTGTTGAATTCCGATTGTCGAGGATCTGGGTCCCAAGTATCGTGCTTTACGAAGTCTCGTTAGCTTTCATGATTAAATAGGGTCTGGATTCCAATACCTTGTACCACTGCCATCCGGAATGCTCTGAACTCCATCTTTAAACCCAGAATAATCCGCGGACACCTAATTCATGTAAGCGCGTCAGATTTTGTTGCATTTCGGAGCGCTTCAGTTGTTCCCTACCATCTCGATAGATCGAAGTTGGTCTAGAAACTCTATGCCTAAAGCAACAATGGCAGCAGGGACGTCCGATTCCTGGTCAATTTTTTTGAGAATTCCATGGAATCTCACAGGATAACCCGAGCCAACAACTTTATCGACGGTTTCACCACCGCTACTTTTGCTAGTAGCATTGTATTTGTTGCTTTTATTTGTGCCAAATTGGAATCCTTTCACGTATTTGTCGCCACTGAAGAAATGGTTCTTCCATATAATCCTGCAGTCGGTAACGACCTCGTCACTGTCAAATTCAAAAGAGCCAGCCCGCTTTGCGTTCTTGGAATTTTTAGTCTAGAAATATATTAGCTTATTTCGGGTTTGAAAATTTGATCTAAAACTTGCCATTCCAATTGTCGTTTCATTGCCATCGACGTCTTTTAAGAGAACACCACGTAAGGCATTGTCTCCAACGAATGCTTCAATGGACGTAAAGGGACCATCTACAGAGAACTTTTCCCCGTCGGATTCGGCGTCTCCGTATATTTCTGGGATATCTGCGAAAGGCCCTTGCGCATCCGAGCCTGTGTCTTGTCGCTTAGATAATCTACTGTCGGATAATTTTTTGATTTCTGCCTCCGAAATTGTGCTCATATTTACAATCTCGATCGTTGGACTTTGGAGCTTCTCTAAAAGAGGGCTAGGATCAAGTGACGCTGGAGAGCTCGCGGTAGAGATAATTGCTCCTGGGAAGTTATTTATCTGGGGTAGTGAGAAGGATGGAGCCACCATTATTATGGATATTATTAGGGCAGTTTTCCAATTCATGTTGAAATATGACTTATAAGATAATCTGACTATCAATATACTCGGACCAAGTCGGTATTTTGCGTTATCAGGATAAGGAACTTTGTGTAACAAGAGATGGCACTGAGCGTGTTATATATATTGGATGTGATCGAGCAGAGATATTTATGATGCATAGGCCAGTCAAGCATTCCCCGGGATCTTCACTTTCGTTGTTAACAAAGTATCCGTGAAATAGCATTGGTTCATTGCTGCAAGGTACTTTCGTAGTCTCAACAGTGCATCAACAACGAATCGAGATCGATCACCATAGCCAATTTTGCAATCTAGACTCCGGGCTTCCAATCGAAACGGTAAGGTTCTTAACTTTTCAAACATCAAGGGCCGCATTAAGTAAGTGTGATAGCAAAATAGTCAATGCAAATCTTGGCCAATATTTCATGTGTTTTGTCTTCTAGACATCTAGGGTGGTTACAATTAAAAGACGATGGGATGTTACACCGAGACGATTCACATAAAGCGCCGAGTCGTTAGCTTATTTTGTTTCTACTAAATTCTAGTTTTGCCCCTTACCTGTGCAAAAGAGGAGTACGTTGAGGCTTCCGGCTGGGGAGTCCGTTATTTTCACATCCTTAATTTCCGACTCGATAGGTCTGGGATATATATGTATCAAAATATCGTGAGCTGGGACTTTACTGATATTAATTATTCGGGAAGCAAGTTTTGTTTTATCTGCTCGATAATCTCCAATTACTATCTCAAATCAATGTGCTTGCAATATTGCATAAAGCTTGGCTCTCCTGAGATCTTCAATGGCTGCCTGAAACATCACCCTCTATCTATGATACTACTACCACCATGAGGGCATCAAAGAATATAGATTGAAATCGTAATCGCAATCGAGCGGGAGTTTGGAAATATCGGACCCAAAAGCTGAGAGAATCAGGAAGGAACGTAGATCTATGAATGGTGTACTAGCTTTTTTCTAATTAATGAGCACACGCATTCGATTACACCATGAACCCGAAAAGTATTGATCGCAGAGACTAAGTTGATAAACCTAAAATGTTCTCAATAGATTGTCACTATTCCGCGTACTACGTTGAAAGCTCTAGTAAATTACTTATATTCTATCAGATATCAAGGATTCTTCCATTCCAAGCTAACCTGGGAGTTTCTCATGTATAAGTTTCCTTCGTACTTGTGCTTGTCGCCTGTGTACTCAAGGTGATAATCCTGCACGTGTCCTGGTGATTGACAAAGTCTGTCGATGTTTGACAAGATTTTCGTCAGACCTTCTAGAAATGGCAGTCGTACAACCAAAAGAGGAAACCTAAGCGAGCCAAAACTGCAACGACAGGGGTCTGCCACAACATCCCGCCTTGCGATGTAACTTCTAATCCGGTGGGTCTTTGGACCCGCCGAGTCTCTTTTAGTGTATTACGGACGGCGAGCCGGCCGAATGCTTACTCTTTTACGCATCTACAGACGCAATCCCGAGGCCGTAGGCCATATTGATGGTGTTTTCTCATCGTTTCCGTTTCTTCACTTTTTTTCGAATCGATTTCAAAATGTGTTGCCCTTTTCGTTTCGATTTCAAACGTTCCCTATGACGTCAGTTCTTTTTGTCCGTTTTGAGATCGATCCATCTATCAAATATCAACTATCAATCGTCATCTATCTATCTATCAACTATCTCGTCTGCTGGTCTCAAAGACTCTATCAACTAAAGCCTCAATTGGATAGGTCAATATCGAATCGGAGGACAATCTCTGATTGGAATGTATAATCTCGACTCTAATACTAGTCCGACAACTATTCTAGGACGAGCAATTGGATCAGCTCTCTTTTTGCCGTGCCACCATACAAAACCATCCTGTGGCGCTATGAATTGATTATTTTGCTGGGACAGGCGACTGTCCTGTGGGACACCATACAAAACTGTCCCATTGGCTGTCCCATTGGCTGTTCCATTGAATGAATATACTTGCATTTTGATTTCGCTAGGATACCATACCAAAGTGTCCTGTGGCTGCGTGTCCTGTCCCTCAAGCGGCATCGCGACCATCCGCAGATCACCGCAAATCGTTCCTGACGTCATGGGCAGCCCGTTCCTTCGAGGACAGCTCCAATAACCACCAAATCTACCTGCTCCATCCATCAATCATCCATCATCAATCAACCATCCATCAATCATCCATCAGGCAATCATTCGAGGAGACCAAAACTGCACCGATCCAGCGTCACATCTCCACAGTACCCCCATCTAGCAATCCCGGGACTCCTCTCCATGATTTCTCGGCTACGTTCGGTTTGGCTCACGAGACAGTCTCTGGAACCTGCTGCTCGACTCATCAACAACGCTCAACTAGTACCGCACTTGGTATCCGGATATTACATCGATTCGGACCGGCCAGCGATATTATCGTTGCCAAACGCTGGTTTGGCTGCAGGTTCGTGAAGAGTTGACATTAGTCGAATAATTGAATGCGATATCTGACTCTCGAATTTTGGTTTGATTTTTGAGGTAGCTAATTAAAAGTAGGGAGGACCTGTATGACAGCCTCTCATGAGCCAAGTCACGCTAATGTCTGTTTCCAGACGCACAAACACATCAACTTAACGACATAAAAGACCAGATGGAAATTCTCTACCGCAATTAAAGTCCTGTATTGATGCTTCGGTAATGAAAAGCGTCAATGCGAAACTAGTCCGGTGGGTAGTTCGTCGATGGCGGTGCGCTTCTCGAGCTGGCGTCTGTTGATTTGTGAAGAGGGTGGGCCTGAATGTGGATGAAGATAAATGTCCTCTGCGGATGAATCGAAGAAAATACTACTTGAGTACTGCTGGACTGACGTCAAATGGGTAGTATTATAGTGTTCTCCAAGCATACCCAAACACGATGCAAAGGCATATCACAGGGTAAGAAGCCTGACGATAATTAACATTCCCAGAATATTCTAGCCTTAGTCCTGTAATGCCCGAAGAGGAGAATTCTTTCAAACGGCCGAAATGAATGAAGAATTTGGACGTTGTCTTTCAACAAGGTCGACGGAGATGTTCTTATACGAGTAACCCTAATAATTTTTTGAGAATACAAGGCAACCGCACCTTTTCAAGATTGCCCATACCGTTGACGCGATCGAAGGCCACGAAGAGATCGTTCTGAGCGAATCGGGCGATGGGCATGACAGTAAAGGGAAATGAGGAATCTTGGCGTAGAGATGAAATGATTACAGGAAACGATGTATCCGATCGCGTTCGGGAACGCCGTTTGCGCAACTATGATAAAGGAGACTCGTGACTTAGCTGCGAGCTGATGAGCGCTAGTCTAGTAGTATGAAGTACCTGGCATGAATAGAAGTTAATATAGCAAGAAATTGTCTCGTGAACCAAACGCTCGACGCGAAGGCAAGAAATTTAGTTGGTGGCCTGCCCCTTCACAATGTGTGCACCCGCGCTTCACCTACTATGGTCTGATGGGTAAGTTTTGACGGTGGGCCCTGTGGCTGCAAGGTAACTTTCTGATCTCAGAAGTACCTCTAGGCACGGCGAGAGGCTCAATTGAGATTTTAGTGGATGGGAATATAGAGATATTAAATAGCAAAGGCTTCAATTTTGTTTATTATTGTGGTTGTTAGGCACAGTGTGTGGGGTGTGAGTGGTACTTCTGAACTTTCAAGAGGTACTTACGCACAGACGGACCCACCGTCAAAACTTTTGCCTCGAACCATAGTATATAGTTCTAGAATAGACAAAGAATGAAAGAAATTTAAAGATTCAATGGATAATAATTCAAATTTCCCTTGTATGGCTACTCATGCTACGCATATATGTACGCTCGCTACTTCTTGGTCATAAAACGAAACCCTCCTAGGGTACCCAAGTATGCTCTTATACGAAACTGTTCATGTTAGTTTGACTACGCGTGAGATTCTCAAATGGGACAAGTGATTAGAATGCGTGTGGCATTCCATAGAGGCTATTGAAGCCACTATGATACCACAGCTACTCCAACAGCTTTCCCACCTATCCCCGCCGAGATTACGGCCTAGCAATTGATACACTGTTGCAAAGGACTAGAGTGAGGCTTCTGCCGTTGGACACCTTGATAACAATACCACGGTAACACCGAAGTTTCCCACGGCCCGTTATCTCATCCAAGCCCTGCCCTATGCCCTATGTCTGATATCCCTAGTTGTGAAGCTATGAAATGCCAAAGGGGGTAGTTCGTAATCACTCTTTCGTTTTCTTCCCTTGTGCTCTAAATTAAACTTGTCAATTTGATTTTCTTCACAAACTCGCTGTATTGCGCTGGGTTAGTTTGGACCGTTGCTGTGACCGTTACATTTTGACGTTTATATGATGGCTGATGTGAATCAATAGTCCCAAATCATTATCTCCAAAGTTTCGAATACTCACTATTCACCATGGTCCGAGGAGCTTCCAAATCAACAGGCAAAGTCGATGACGCCGCGCTTTCCGCGTACCGGAAAGCATTGAATTGCGAAGTATCGAAACCTGTCAAAGTCGTTGCTACTATTCTTGCCAATAGCACCCCATCACCGATCCCCTTGGAAGATCCGAAGCTTGATATTCTTCGAAAACTCGCCAACTGTTGTGTCAAGTTGATTCTCAGTGACTTTCAGTGTCGAGATCTTTTGAACATTTGGCACAATATCAAAACGGAGTTGACATTCATTTATCGCAAAAATGACGATTTCCAAAAAATCAGAGAGATTTATCCCGAGATCTGGTGTATTCTATTCGATAGATTTGAAGGAGGTATCCCAAAGCAAGTGGAGGATATGGTGGAAACTGATCGCAGCCAAGGTGAGGAGATGGTGATCGATGAAGCGGTCGAAGGATCGGAGGCGAAAGTAGTCGAGGCATATCTGTTTTTGTGCTTCCACAACTGGGGTCAACGTTTTAGCTTGAACTATTTTTCGGAATTCGGGCGCCCAACGAGTCTGGAGTTTGTTCTTACGACGATGAAAAAGGAGTCCAAGGTTGGCTTCAAGAAGTATTTGGTGTGGTTTCCGTTCCCTGTGTAAAATCCAAGATTAAATTCTGATTCCAAGGGGGCAGGATAATTCTAAAAAACCATCTAAGGATGTATTGAGTTCTTTCCTCGACGAGGACGAGATTTTCGATCCAGATCTCTTCAAGATACCAGGCAGGGGTGTAGAAGGTTGGGATCAGTGGCTTGAGGGGTATGTGAAAGTATGGTGTGTTAAGTATGAAGATTCTAGGCTGATCGTGGTATAGCTTTTTGGACTCTCAACACGGTTTAAAATATGTCGATTGGCCGAACAAGACAACCAAGGCATTGGTAAACTATTGGGCTGAAGGTGAAGTATCAAACCTCAAAGCGGACAAGCTCAGGGAATTGGAAGGTCGAACGGTCAAATAAAGGGGCGGTACCGTAAAGGCTGTGCAGACTCTGATCCTCACCGACATCCCAGCGCAAGTTCGTGCTGCATTTTCGCAATACAAGGGACGAAAGCCGAGTGCAGGTAAATTTGTAAAGGATGGTTCCGTGCAGGCCGCATTTCTTGAGTGGTTTGAAGAATTTCCCGCCCAGGGTGTCGCGATAGATCAGATCAAGTCACGGTGGTCTCTTCTTGCGAAGGATGACTTGGCTAAAGCAAAGGCAACCGGAAAGAAACATCAGCGCAAAGCTGACACGAAAAAATCCAAAGCCAGCAAAACCAAGGTTCCGCTGCCGATGACGGGGATGAAGACGATGATATTCCGACCCGCCAACGAACGAGGAGGGTTCGAAGAGTTGTAAGTGATGATGACGACGACAGTCAAGAAGAAGGAAGTGGTAATGAGAAGGATATTGAGCAAGAAGAAGGCGAGGCGGGCTCGGACAATATGGATATCGAATAGCGATATTCTAGTAACAAAACTTTAGCTTACCTGTTGTATTTCACCATTTCTGGAAAGGGTGTCAAATAAGAAAATTTAGGCGGCTGACAAAGTTATCGTGATTGACGATGGATATATTGAGATTGACTAAGAAGGAATATTCTCTAACTTCTATACATTTTCAAATGATATTTTAATATCGATTCTCGCCGAAGGATTCATGTCCGTCGCCCCTTCTGATATTTTTTCTCACAGTGAGCAAGCTATCTCTTTGAGGTGCCGTTAAACTATTACCATAAATTGTAACTTAGATTGTATGTGTATAATGTAGAACCAGTGAAAGGGATATTTCCAGGTATTTGTAAGCAATGAAACGAGACATTATTACACCTAGTTTGAGAGAAAGCTAGAGTAGTTGAATTTCAATTTACCTTCAAAGTTACTACTGAACTACTCCTGTGCCTGTAACGCTGCTTGGGCACAGAAATCCGCTCAGTAGCCTCGAATCCAGGCGCTCGAGGCAGAGCGCTTTGGGTGCTTGCTAGTCTCGGTCCGGCCCTACCCTCCTGTCCGCCTGGTCTCGAGGCTATCGGTCCGGTACCTACAAGAATAATAGCTTAGATATGGTCATACGGCTTTCAATCCCTTGCCCGCTCCAGTAACAAGATATTAACTTCCTGTGACTGCTTTTCCCAACGCCTACGAGTACTTTTTTATATCATGTAGACTACTAGCTCACGATCATGTAATTGAATCTCACAAGAATCCAATCTTTCCCCGAATAACTCTTTCTTCTCAAGATCTCAAAACCTCTAATTAAACCAAACCTCATACCACTTGGGAAACATCTTACGTTGCCCTTCTTTTGAGGAGAAGATTCCACGTTAATAACCATTGCTTTTAGTCCCATGATGATCTCTTTTCATGAGAACAACGTTGCCGCCTTTCACACATATAACAAAATGGACGCCAAATCTGCGGTCGGTATCAACTCCTTTTTTGCCGGAATCCGACGAACGAAAGAGGCTGTTAAGCGCTTGGAAGACATCCAACGAAACAGAGAACAGATTGATTTGACCCAGAAGATCAACGACGACATCGAACAAGCTCGGTTCCATATACCCGTCGCCAAAATCACTCCCAAGCGCTACCAGCGTCATATTGTCGAGTATGTCGATATGATCACAGCTCAGTACGGGATCAGTGCGGCGGAATGTTTCTACAAAGACAAAGTCATTGAGTACACTCAAGCCTATTTTACCCTCCTCGTATACCAGGGGGCTAAAGGCAGGATTGATGAAAAACTCAAGGCGATGAGTTTGTACGAACGGCAGACTTCTCTGACGCACTGGTTCGTTCTGAACACTCCAGGATTCGCTTCCATTTATATGGAATGGCATCATACTCTCAAGACCCACATTCACTACCTTGCCGTCAAGTACACTCTTGGGACTGGCAAGAGAGAGAAGAACTATTATGGGCTGGAGGAGTTGACGATATTGGTTGAGACTGCTATGTCTGATATTGATAGTGTCAACATGATGAAACAATCGATTGTCCTCTGGCAAATGGCGCTTTTGACTGGTGTTCGGCCCGGCAGTATCGAACCTGCGGATTCTGAAGATGATTATTGTCTTCGCTGGAAGGATATTAGAATGATGATTGGAAATGACGGGAGTTGGAGATTATTGTTCTTTTCGGTCGTCTCAAGGGTATATATCCTATAAATCTTTGAAATTTATTTATTTTATTTTATTTTATTTTATTTTATTTTATTTTATTTTATTTTTATTTTTTTGAAATATTAGCGAAGAATTCTAAAACTGTAAATAGGCCACGATGATCCTTATCAGCGCAAAAAGTCGAGGACTGTCTTGCTTTATACTGATGGTCTGCCTGTCAGATTCACGAAGAGAAAGAAGGGTGTTCATATTATCGCCGACGTTACCATAACAACTCCATTGTTAGCAATCGAAAGAGGCTATCTTCAGTTCAAGAACTACCAGGAAATCTTGGATTATCTCAAGAACTCCAAGTCTCCCATCGAGTTGCCTGTCAACTCTGATATCAAGGAGCATCCCGTCTTCCTAGCTGGGAAAGCGAACAACATTAGCGATCTCAGTGATAAGCCAATGCTTGCCAAGCAGTTACACAACAGTATGCAACGAGTAGCTCTGATTGCCGGTCTTGGTGGTCGCCCGCCGACTCTTTACTCGTTCCGAAGGGAAACCTTGACGCATCTGATCAGAGAGTATGGAGAGGACGCAGCTCGTGAAATGGCCGCTCACAAAAGAGGAGATGCTATTGAAGCTTACAACCAAGGAATATCCGGTCTGGACGTTTCGGAGGCTAGGCTAGCATTCGGGAAGGATCAAAAAGAAGACCGAAATCTCAATCGACGTCTTCTGACTGCGCCATATATCAACTCCTACGAACCAGGGACGCGGAATTCTCTAGAGGCTGCAGCAAGAGAGTTTGTTTGGAAGGATAGTGAATATAAAGCTTTGGAGGATAAACTCCAAGATTATGTTGGTGTATTGCGGAACAAGTACGATATGATTGTTTCAGCTAAAACTGTTCTGGATGCGTTCACCGAGTTGACGGTTAGCGAGAAGGAAAAGTTGGCGGGTTTATTGCGGGACAGAAAAAATTTGAAACGACGATTGTTGAAGCGTGGTCGCTTGAGATATATGGCAGAAGCTCAAGATCGTATCAAGGCCACACTTACCGCGGAAGAGAGGAGTAAGCGGATCGAAAAGTTTGGACGTATCGCTACCGTCATTTCAGAGACTCCTGCGATCCGTATCGAAGAATCAGAAATTCAAGGATCTTCGGAAATGCGCGATCTTCGAGAAACGATGGAAGAGATTGAGTTGGAGGAGAGGGAGAATGAGTCAAACACGGAAAATGACGCTGATGAAATTCTCGGCGACGAAGTCGAGGGTCTCTTGGAGGATGTCTGTGAGGAGCATGAGCAGCTCGGTAAACCGTATGCTCTCGAAGAGGCGAATCAAAGACGAATTGCGAACGGCGAGGAATATATTGATATTTTTATTCCGTCCGAAGCTCAACAGCCTACTGAAGAAGTAGAAGTTCAAACCAAAAGCACACTCACCGAAGCTGCTAGGGAGAGAATGATGTTTCTCTTTGAAAGATTTGTCGCTATTCCGAGTTCCGATATGATTTGCGCACTATGTCAGCACGATCCGATGTCCAAGTCCAACAATAAACGTGATCAAAATTACCACCGCCAACATATCCGTACTGAGTACCACGATATCTACCAGACGGCGCAGAGGTGTAGTGAGGATTTTTTAAAAAATAAGGGGCACGAGTGTCCTATTTGTGGGAGTGACAAGTTCGAGAATGCCGGGCGGCGCCAGAAGCACGCTCACATTGAATCGCACTCGCTAAGATTCCAAAGAGGTGTATAGAGGATCGCAACGGCTGAGTCTCGTATATATGATCACTGGATCCTTTTTTTTCTTTCCGCCTTTCAAGTACCCTTTTTTTCATATTAAAAATTTAGGTACTTCTTGAGACCTTTCACTGCTTTTTGTGTTGAAGGTTGGATAACTGATAATTTCTAATGTCTAGGCTCAGGTATCATTCCGCTCAGGGATATTACTCCAAATGTTAGGCACATCTATTAGTAGAACGCATTGTCCACCGGAAGAATAGAACAATCATTTTGCTGAATTTTAAGCTTGTGAAAATCTTCTGATTCTTTCGCTGGGAAGTCCTTTTTGAGAAGTCTGGAGCTCTGGTGTAGACGAGCACGAAAATAGTAGCCTAGCTTTCTTGTGTGTATCACTCGCGAGATTGAAAATAGCAATTCAACCCCAGCTACGGGTGTTTTTTATAATAAAAAGCAGAAAAGCGTAGTTTGCAATATATATATATGGGTGGTAAAAAGCGGCGCCCTGCTATATTTATCGAGGTGTTGAAGCTTCGAAAATAGTTGAAGTTATTGAGAGTTGAACCCAAAGGCGGTGGGGAAATACGCAAAAAAGTCAAAAAGTAGTGTTGGAGTCATTGGGAATTGAACCCAAGACCTCATGCAAGTTTCTGTATCGGGAAGTGATCGCCGATAACTCGCTAAGCAAGCGCTCTACCAACTGAGCTATAACCCCATTTTATAAATATATAACAACACAATACTTATATAACCCGTTAATTACGGAAAGTCAAGAGGAATGCGATCAATGAAAGTTGGATTGCCACTCCGCCGTCAGTTTGGGAATCATAGTACTTCGTATACATCGGTATGGCAAGGTGAACGATCTAGTTCCTAGTTTGCAGTCTCAAATGAAGCTTCCTAGTGTCCTTCTCAAGGTGAATAAATTCGAAGGTGGGTTGATTTGGTGATGGCGAGACTCGTCAACAAACGTGCGCCCAAATAGATTCTCTTCTCGCCCGAAAATACGCAATCACCTGCTGATGGGTACCTACATTTGATATAACAAATCAGTATCGAATCATCACATAAACATAAATAATAATTTATGAATATGGTAGCTACCATCAGAAAAAAATCTCGACTGCGGTATTGACTAACCTCGAGAATTTTCGCCTGCTTCCACCGATGATCCAAGCTTTCGGCCGAAGACAGTGGATCTTTTTGTCACGGGATTGTCGCCTTGCACGCAAAGGAACACTGGAACAAGCGTAATGAAATAAAAAATTAGTAGCACAAAAAGCGGCTATAGCTTCCCTCGAATATTTAAACTAAGAATCCCATGTCTGTGTATTGAGCCTAGGATTCTTCTTTTCGTATCAGAACATGTTCATTTAAATTTAAGTTTCTCTTGTACAGCAAAAAGCCAATCCTTCACAAGTTATATGGGACTGAAAGATTGATGCTGCGGCTAATATACCACATTTGTCCCTGCACCTTCGACATCAATTTTCTGAAGGCTCACCGCGTGTTCACCATTAATAAGCCCTCGGAAACTCTCCTTTGTCTCTTGAAGCAAACACGGCACGCGAATACCTTACTTTTACGTGGATGTCCAAAACCCAACATGTCGGATACAAATAAATTTTGCGAGCAAGGAAAGATCGGGAATGAATCTGTCAACGTGCCCAAAACAACACCACAGACAGATGCTGAGTATCAATCCCCAGACCAAGCCGAATCTAGTCAGAAAATAGAGGAGCAACCGTTGCCAAAATTAACGCCTGCCGAGTTCAAAGCATATAACCGCCTTGCCGTAGTAATGGATCAATATGTAAATATCCATTTACTAAGTATAATTTGGATACAAGCTAATAGGACCTAGCATAATCATTTCCGATCAACATGGACTGAACTGATAACGGGTCTCAAGACCTCGCGACCAAAGAATCAAGTGAGACTTAGAAAAATAAAAGATATTTCAATTCGACGGTTTATTAACTAAATGATCACAGTCACTGCGTCAATTTCTCAGTATTGCGCAAGGATTTTGCAGAATGCTCAGTATGTAACCTTCCTGGACCTCGAAGATATCATACGCCACATATTAACTGTCGACTAGGCACCCACCACGATATTGAAGAATCTTACTTCTTTCCTCTTCTCGCGAAGAAAAGTATATATCTAATAAATATACCAATTAATCTCGTTTTGACTGACATTGATGCATAGTGCCTGCATTTCAAAAACACAACAGAGAGCATGGGGAGATGATTAAGCATCATCGCCAAATACACAAGGTAGACAGCCTGTTTTCTTTCACTTGTTCGCAAATTCTGAACCATTCTAGGGACTCGACAAATTTGAGGAGTATGTAGACTCTGTGAGAGATGGAGAGAAGGATTTTGTTGCATCGGAGATGCTAGAAATCATGCAGTCATTCGAGAAGGTGCTATGGGAACATTTGGATCAAGAGGTCCAACAACTCGGAGCAGAAAATATGCGAAAGTATTGGACGATCGACGAATTGAAAATGTTTCCTATGTAGTGGCGATATCGTCCATGCTTAGAATCTCTAGTACGAGATCTGGTTTTTTTTTTTTTTTTTTAGCGACCATTCCTTGGAATGTCTAAATAGAGTAATGGTTTAATGCTAGCACTAGCATATCTACACTTCAAGCAACTTTGTAACATCAAATAGTACAACTCCTGCTAAACTCCTAAATGAAATAAACTCAACCTGGTACAGCCAAACATATCTACGTATATCGGCTTGAAATTCCTGTAAGCAAACCCTAATGTACGTTTTAGTGAAATAATATAAAGGGGAAGACAAGATTTTAGAAGGATCCTGTGATCTTGGTTATAATTTTTGGGATCAACTTGTTGAATGGGAATTAGGGGTACCATCAGCATCATAGAGAGTTGTTTTTTTTTTCAACTACTGTAAAGACGCTATTATGGAGTGTCTTCTGCTTTGTCTCGACTTGGATCTATTCTGAGTGAATATTCGCGATGCCCTTGAGCTCGAACGTGAGATTGATCGTCGAATCGAGTGCCACCTTCGCAAATTAGTTGAATACTGATTCAATCGACGGAAAAGGGAGAGATGTACCTGCTCTTTGCGGCATGGCTGAATCGCGAGGCGAAGGATTCCTGGCTGCTCCCGGTACCGGTGGGCGACCTGGGAGTGGGGTCGTCGTGTCCTTTGAGAAAGCACACACGTCTTTGTTGCTCCATATCGGCTATGGTAGGAGACTCTACAATTACTTTCTCCAAAAGAACTATCTTCTGAACAGTTATACCCAGAGAAAAGTCGCCGTTTGAGAGGGGATTAGGAGGTCCCTTCCTGCGTCGAGTTGACAACCCGCTGCTCTTTCCCTTCACGGAACTGTCAATATTTTCCTCTTCTGCTTTAAAGTCGTGGTTGCTTTCACTTTTCACACGAGCTTGGCCGATTACATGACACATCCAACTAGCATTTCTCAGATCAGTTTTGACGAATTCGTCCCACTGTAAAAAGAAACTCTCCATGTCCTCCTATAACGCGGTTAGTTATCAACATGATCAATAGTCTAGCAAAGTTAAACAGATCATACATCAACAAGCTGAGGGGGATAAGCAGGTGGAGGTCGCGCGATTATCCAAAAGTGGTCCCCTTTGAGAGTAGATTGACAAGAGCCAAGAGGGATTGAATGTACTTTCGTGAGCTGGTCGACCATCTCGACCATCACGCGGATGGGGATACCGAGACTAAAGAAATCACGTCTAAAGTCGATATTTGTTAGATTTAAACTGAAGATAAAATATGACAAAATATCAATGCCACTTACCCATATTGGGAGCTATTTCTAGGCCCCGCAGTCTCGGCTGCATCTGTGGAGCAGACCAGAGTTGCTTGACTTGGAGCTTTCTGGATGATGACGTTTTGGAAACAAAGATAAGGGTTATTATCGATGCCAATCTCCTTGTAGAATGCAAACTTCTTAGGATGCGAACTTGTGATATTGGGTAAAAAATTCGGCCACTCTTTCTGCCGCAGAGCCCAATCGTTCGAAAATTCTGTCAGCGGGCCCACATCGAATGTCAGAGATGAGACGTTATATGGATTGACAGCAGTTGGTGTATTGGATAATAATGGCCGGGCCATTTCTAAGGCAAACTGTCGATTAATCGATTCCTACCCCAAATCTATGACAGGTCTATTGACATCGAATTTAGAGAGAATAAAAGCCAGTTAATGGTTGCCTAGATTAACAACCTTCACGGGATCTGTTCTCTGCTAAGCTTCCAAACCTGCATAACTCAAGCCGCAAGTGGCAGGTCTTTGTCAAAGGCGCTGCAAGGACAAGAAACAGGCCTAAAACAGAGGTCTAGACGGAAGGTCTAATTAATATAAGTGTAGAATGTTCTGGTGGGACCAGCTGTGCTGTTTAAGTTTGAAAGCTCGCGACTCTACCATGTATATGCTTCGATAATTGGCAGGTAGTTTGTATTGGTGACAACAAGCTCTCAAGCGCTGGCCTCAAGCTGCAAGTACCATCCGCAGAAAGAGGAGTAGCAGCAGTGACTTGTTCAAGGATAAATGTACGGAACAGGATATCATGCCTTTTATTTGGTACAGTCGACCACCAAAAATAATGAGACTTTTGCAGACCGTGCTCCCGCAAATGGTTTGTTTTTTCAGATTTCTTTGTGACTTCACTGATTTTTTGAAGATTCTCATTTAAAAAAGGTGCAAGGATTTTTAACGTGTAAAATTTGTTTTTTCGAAGCCACAATAAAAAGAACAGTGATGAGGGTAAGTTTGGACTGAAGCTTTCGCCATACAAAGTGTGCACGGTTAGCAAAAGTCTCATTATTTTTGGTGGTCGACTGTAGCAGTTATCCAGTATATTTCGTTCAAGGCCCGCGCTATCGTGGCACGCGTGCCGGATATGAAGGTTGACAACCAGGCTTGGACGTGCACGGAAATGTACCAGCACATGCATTCTGCGGGCACAGCTACCAGGATTTCGGTACATCTACAAAAAATTGCCTAAGGTCGAGCTACAGCCAAAGGAAAGGGGAAGTTGCCTGCCCCTGAGTATCAGAAAGACGGCATAGAGGGGTCTTTGCGCTCGAAGAGCGGGATCCATCTCGAGTCTACTTTCTGACTGGTCAGATTGCTACCCGGAGGCTCAACGGGTGGATGTCTCGTAAATTCGAATTAATCCCAGAGTGGAGGTTTTGGTGCGTGGTGACCCACTCACTAGCGTGGCCAACCTAAGCGCGCGCGATGGGTGGCTATAATTAGGCAGCCTCTCATGTGCTCCATCCAACCAGGAGCGTTCCCCGCACTGCACTGGGCTGATGATTCCCGGGGCCATGGAACAAGTGCTGAAGTTAGACCCAAAGCGGCCAGGCATGTGCTCTTCTCTCAGGCCGTCGGGTATATCAAGATGAGGCGGCCAAGCCATTCGCGTATTCATATCACTAGCGAAAAGGTGTCCGAATTCATTAGGTACATATATTCACATGCGCGATATATTCTACCGGAATGAGGTCCACTCTTCAATATTATCTCACCCTCTATATACAATTTTAAAAAGAAAATTACAACGTCTCTGCACGTGGAATTTTATCTTGCGCTTTCTCCTCTGTCTCTGTAATCTTAGGAATGCTGTCTGTCTTGGGCTTCCCCCAACGGAACGGATTCTGAACAAACCCAGGAAGCCAAAGGTGTTTTCGTACAAAAGCTGCAAACACACTGAACCAAGCCCGCGGGTTTTCAGCTATAACTTTCCATATTTGCAATATTTGCAGCTTTTGATATTGAATGCGACTCCAAAAACTTTCGCCATCCGGCTGTTCTTGGATTTTATCATCGTTTAAAACTTTCTCGTTATCCTGGAAGAAGTCACTCGATACTCTTGCCAAACATCGCTTGGAAAGTAACAACAAGTACTGAGTGAAAGCAAGTATTATCCCCCAAATCCTTCGAAGGTTAGTTTCTCCACAGGATGTGGATGTTGCCGGTTGAGTTTCTTTATTGTTGTTCCGCCTTAACATCTTAAGTGCGGGAAATACCCTTGTAAATATTCCGAAAATTGATAAGAGACTTATTAACTTCATGAACATGATCGGAAACCCTGCTATGCCGTCACTTATCGCCTCTACGTTGAAGCTCGCCGGTAGCGGACCCCATAAATTGGCGGTTCGATTTTGCTGCGGAGTCGTTCTGAACCAGTTGAACGAAAGCCACCACCTCTGTGCCCAGTTCGGTAACCACTCGTAAACTGCCAGCCAAAATCGAGCCATCCATGAAAGTGGTAACTTGACCGGCTTCTGCCGTCCCACCCAGTATAAACTTGATATGAGAGGGTAAAGGAATATTCCGACGACGCCAAATATAGCGACGACGATTCGTATAATAACATTTCCTAGACTACCTTTACCAACCGTGTGGATATGTCGCGCTATTTTTTTCGAATTGAAAAAGAGCACAGCTCCCAATATCCACAAAAATCCGATAGGTGGCATATTATCTGAGTAGCTGACAACCGTTCGCAGAGCTATAGTTTGAATAGTAGAACGCTGCTGCTGCAAATGTCAGAAATTGTCCTCAGTTTTCTCCCTTCAATTTAAGAGTTCCATCTTACTTTTAATTGTGCAATCGAGGCCACCACTCCTCGTCGTTGAAGGCATTTTCTGAATCTATTTTGTTGTGACCCGCTTAGAAATCCGGATTCTTCGGGGCATAAAAGTTGAAATATTTGATCCAACTGGATTTGTACCGCTCTTGTTGGTTGGACTTCCTGTTGTGGCGATGATAAGATTTTGCTCCATAAAGAGTCACGTTCTTTTACTGATCGACTAATTCTTGAGATTTTATAATCTTGAGGCAAGTTGCCGACAATTTTTTCCGCTAGTCTGTCTATATCATTGTTTGTGAAGAAGCTGCGAGAACCCGAATCCTAGAACCCGAAAGTAAGTACTTGAATATTTCATCTTGGCTTCCAGCACCTACATATTTCCCGAAAAAGCCTTTGATTCGCCCAAAGGTTGACTGTGGCTGGAAAGATGGGTTTCGTTGCACACACGCGCACGGTTGCTGGTTCATCAGGTATTTCGGCGATGTAGTGTACCTTGCTGTCGTAAAAACCGGTCGATGAAGGGTCTTGGTCCGCGTTATAATTGTCAGCGTTGGTCGATTGCCCACTGTGATAATCTTAGGCTCATTTTGGAGACGCTCTTTCTGACGTCTGTCGCTGCATTGTCTCACTTCTTCCCTTAGTCTATCTACCTCCTTCTCCACTCTTCTTTTGTCAGAAGAGCCTGATCGTGAAACCTCGGTCCGCAGATTCCGAAACTCTCGAGTCATTGAATCTAGTAAACCTGCCGCATCGTCGAGTTGCTTTTGCATATTGCTATTCAAACGATGTTGGCTCTCTTCAATGCTTTGTAAATGAAAAAGAATCTTGGAATCGATAATAGTTTGGGATGAATTTTTGGAAAACAAGAGTCTGACGATATCTTTGGGATCAGGTCTCCAATCATCATCTATGCCTCTAAAACCAGGAAAATAGGTATTTGTTCTTAGTATGCCGGGTTTTATATATTCAGAACTGCTTCAGTTATCTATTACAGACCTTGACCAGAATAATATCTATTATTCCTCCATTTCATGTGTGGATTGAATATTTCCCAGGTATTTAACTGCAAAACAGACGTTTGAGTTAGGAAAAGTAAGATTATCCAGCTGCAAAGAATAAACATTGATACAGCTGGATAATTTTGGATGAACCGTTGAACTTTTTCGATGCGCAGGCGATTTAATAAACCACGGATCAACTCTGACGCCTGATAGATCCTAGGGCGTTGAATCGTATGGGGGTTATCTTGTTTCCTCTGCGACTCATGATCACTTTTATCAGCAGGCTTCGTATCGTTTGATCGATTGTCGCCTGAGTCAAAAGGGACATCCGAATTAGTTGGAGATGTATTGAGATTTGCTGCGAGTGCTCTTAGGCCGATGTCAGCTCGATATGGTACCCTATATGATAAAATGGAGTCTGATATCTCGGATATATTACTGCTAGACGATAGCGAGGATGTTATCGAATTAGCCCGAGTTGGTGAATGATCAGGAAAGCTGACCCAATTTTCATGGTTAGGCTCTGTCTCTTCTGAGTTTTTTTTATGGCTGTTTGAAGGATGTTCATGGAAATTTATCATTCGAGGCTTGAATCCAACAAAGCGAGGGTCCCATTCAGTAGGCTTCCACCTGTATCTCGCCCTTCGAGCTTTTATAACTTTCCTTCGCATGTAACTTTTGAAAAACAGCTCTCTAGACGAGGCGCGCCCTTTTTGGTAGTTCTCCGCGATATTTGAAAGTATAACTTGTTGAGAAGTGGATACCGGGGGAAGCTCTTCCTTCTCAAAGCTTCTCGAATTTTCTTCTCCCGGTACGTTCAGTTCCGCTAGACTTCCTGCTTCTATCGCCTGGAAAGCTTCTAGTTCCTCACGATAGTACGATGCAGTACCAAAATTTCTCATTTTTTCGTTTTCGGAGGAAGGAGAACATGCTCGACCTTGCGATGATTCCATTTGGCGTTTGACGTGACGATGATGTGGCTCTGCTGTCCAAAAGACAAATTACTAGTGGCTTCGTAAAACAAAAACTAAATAAGGATATTTGGAATAGTTCCGCCGCCGTATGATCATAGGCAGTAACACGGTACGAAATTGAAGTTATTGACCTTAAGTATGGATGAAACCTTGCAATCGAGAACGCTCCGCAACTTGAGATGACAATGAAATTGAGAAACAACAATCAGATCGATCAGAATATGACAAAGGTATACTGCAATATTGGTAGCATTGTGCATGCTCATTCTCATACTAGAAGCTAACAAATATGGGTATTATATCACATGAGATGCGTTTAATACAAAGAACTTCCGCTGTCCCTTCAATCAAGCACTGTTATGCAACTGCGCGCGTGCTGCTTGTGTTTCAAATTTCAAAAACATCCAACAAACTCGCCTCGAATCTAGCAACCAACTAATCCTTTGTTAACCCCAGACTCTGTTTACCTACTCCGCTCATGAGCTGTATATGTGGGAATTGAGATGCGGGCATTCAGTGAAGTGTAAGAGAGTAAAGTTGAGGCGAAGAGCCTTCGACATCCGATTTCCCTTGAAACCACAGCATGATCTAAAGAAAACAAGAATAAAACTGAGAATATATAACATTGAATATGATTCTCTTGGCAAATATCGCTTTGCTGTGAGATGTTGAATTTCATCCAAAGTTCAAGGCCCAAAACTTGAAACTTTTTCTCACTCTGCTGCATGAAAGAGGCCCGGGCGTGTTTTGGCAACCCGATTTCACGATTTTGCGTAAATGTATAGACTTGGATACAGGAGGTAAGATTAATTTGATGCGATCGGGAATAAGAAACCTTGTTAATAAAATAATAAATACTTAGTAACTACAGCATAACCTATACTCTCTAACCGATCTGGCGACCACGAAACCTGAAGCTGAATAGCTGTCCCGATTAACCATCCCATTCATATTGATCAATATCCGGATCTGGATCGGCCCAGGGAGTTTCCAGCCCAAATCCATCAAATACAGTTGGTGAAAATATGTCGATATCCCGTCCCTGAGGGAACATCTCATTTCCGTAAGCTAGTGTTGCACAAACGTCGGCATTTCGTTCATTTCTAACTTGGCTACGCCTAGGATTTTTTGTGATGCTGTTCGACATGGCAATCGTCGTAACTGAGGGCATTGTGTTTTCGCTTCCGTGAGGCGACATAGGTATGAGAGTTTCATCGTACTCCAATAATTCTTCGGGGTGGCTGACTGTTACCGGAAGTTCAAAGTATGATGGGTGCATATTGTCTGTTTGCGAAGAAGGCTCTATCTTTTCTGGGCTGTTTGGTTCACCACTGTGAGAATCATGGGGTGCAGCTGCTGGATTTTCTCGCGTTCTTCGAAGAGGGCGATCAGTTTCATTTCTAGAGTGGCTTCGACTCGGTCTAAGGCTTGAATCGTAAGCTTCTGCTGAGGACGAGAACTGTAGTTGAGTGCAGTCCTCATCTGTCAGGCCTAAATCCTGTCTCATCTTGTGCCCGATTACCCAGACCCAGCCGGGGCCATACTTGCGGTATAACTCCATCTCCCTCTTATACCTTTCCTTATCGTCCGTCATTGCTTTCTTCCAAGGCTCCTTGCCATCATTATCTAATTTCTCCCATTCATATGATATGTCCGACTGTATCTGTGGGTATGCGCGGTCTGGATACTGCTCTTTGAGTTCTTTCCTTCGAGAATTCGCAAATATGACAAAAGAACTGAGATTCCTCCTAGGCGCATCCGGCGGAACCTTATTATTATGAGATTGACGGACCTTCTTGGTCCCCCCTTCCGCAGATTTCGTGTTATTCGCCATATGGCTTGGGTAATGAGATGAGAAGCCTTCAAAGACCAGACAGGCACCGGGTTTCCTGTGTGTTTTGATAAATAATGCCCTCGCGTTTCGAATAACGTCTCCTCAAGGGTTTATATATTAGTTGATTTCGTCTGCTTTGGGAGATCTAGTAGATATTTAGGTTATGTGAACAGAATTCGCGAATGTTAAGTTGGTGTATATTGCGGTTTTGCGCTATAAAAATGGGTTAGATGGCTGGCTGGGAAACATATACTATATATTTCCATTGCGGATGATGGAAAGACGGAGCCGAAACATTATTGAATATATATCATTTCCATTGCTCAGCTCTTTGAAATGGGGATGCTGCAGGTTTCGATGCCCAAGTTTGCATTTCTCAGACCTGTCCGTAGATGAAATCTGTACGTTATGCTCTGGAAGACCTCTTCCAAAGCTTTTGCCTAGAACCATATGTTTCGAAATTTCGTATATGCGTTGAACATCATGAATGATTGTGTATCACATCGCAGCTATATCGGAATATCCTACAGTCTGAGAACCAAAAATATCAAACTCACAAAAGAGAAAAAGAGAGAGTATATCCATCCGTTTCTAATCAAGTTTCTGGTCTCATGAGTTGAGATGTTGCAAGAAGCTAGCCTCAATTGATGTTTGATGTTTGAATAGTTTCTAAATTGGGAACAGATGCTTCATTGGGAAATGCGAACAAGGACTCACAATACCACAAGCAACACACAATTAGGGACCCACACAGACATCGTGACAATTGAATGTATGGCAATCAATCAAGTAAACGATGCGGTAGGTTCCAATCTATATCGCTTTTCCTTATCTCAATTTTGTCTCTTCATTTACAGCGTAAGGATAAAATTACCTTAAACGAGCTCTTATAGCTCTAGACATTCCAATCAGCGAACTAATACTTACTAACACATTGAAAATCATTCGTGAATAATTGTAATAGTATTGAATTCAGTAGCAATAGAAGGTTCCAATGCCCTTTTAATTGATTGATCGACTCTTCTCCGATGTCTGGTGAGCGTCAACTCCGCGCTGATCAGATTAATATTTGTGATCTGTATGGTGGCTACATTTCAATAATACATTCGGCTAGCTTTGTCAGCAAACCAGTGTCCTTGACGGCCGCTCAAACGCTCTGGGCTAGCTGATACGTATGGAAACTAAACTCGGCCACGGGAGCCTACCGATTGTACGCGAGGGCGCGAGACTAGTGGACTCAGCGACCGCTATTGCATAGTCCGGCTACCGGGACTGTACCCCAGAATACCAGTGTTAAGTTTTGTTACTACCCGGACCTGGTGTAACCGCAAACGAATTATAGGAAGCGGCACTATGCATAGAAGAACGTGACCTTATAGTGATCAGGCGCTTTAAGGTTATCAAAAAATGATATAAAACTGTATTATCCAAATCTTTCGGTTCAACCCGAGTTGTTTCTTAGGGGGTTTATAGATCTAATAGGAGCCTCGATCGTCCCGCCAGAAGAAAAGACTTTGGTGGCTGTTGGGCTGGTAATCCAGGAAATGGTTCGTCAAAAGTATATTCATTATCAATCACATTTGGTGAGTAGAAATTAGAACACTAGTACCGTTTTGGATTCAAATTTATCTTACTCAGGATTGAATTTACAAGACGCTTTGGTACTGGTAAGAATAATCTGACTATTATATTAGAGGCTGGAGACATATATGTAAAGTTTTTCATGTTGAACCACATGGATAGAGCCTCAAGACTATATTTCACCTTATATATGTGCAACAATCGCGGGAGATGATGATGTCGAAGGGAGAAAACAGGTGGCAGTTGATCCTATATTGGCGTGGGAGGCCGCAACGTTTATATATGCTGGCGGGTTTTTAAATTCTGCAATAAATAAGTATCCAATAGCAGGATACACTAAATAAGCCTACCAACGACACTATATATCAGCTACGTGTATCGATTCCCCGGGTAATCAGATCCCAGCTGTCTCGGGAACTGGACGTTGCAGATCCAAGTTTCGAATCATATATGAGAGAACAATTTAAGAGACCAAAATATGTTCAAAATATTGTGATAGTAAACATCGATTAGGGCAGGGTATTTAAGTAACCACCTTCTGGCAACCTGCCAAAGGTTTCTGAAACATTCTTCTCCCCTCATCTCCACAGTTACCCTAGCAGTTACCCATCGTCAAGTTACCAAAAGACAAAAATCGATTATTTTGCCACAAACAGTGCAATACATTCAATCATGAATGCTCAAGAGGGAGATAAAATCAGCCATATCCTTCCATCAGTACGTGACTCTCCGCCTCGCTTTAGGTTACTCTCTTATTCCGCTGATTCTGATTCAAATTTGAATAGCTTCGCGAGAAGCTAGGCAACGTTTACCTAGAAACCGCCATCTGGGACGCCACCAGAATTGATCTGACCGAGGTTCAATGTTGTCACGAGCTCAAAGACCCTGGCAATAATTGTGGTTGCACTGGTACGTTAAGTCTTAAGATTAAGTAATTTTAAATATGGTTAGAAGCAAAGAATAATGGCACTAACGAGTCTCATAGATGACTGCCGGAGCGTTTTGGCGGCTATTTTGTGCAAGTACAACCTTCGCGACGAGGGGGAAATCACTCGAGTTCCATGGAGTGCACATGCGGTCCATGGAAAATTTGGCGACCCCGGCTCCTCTTGTGATATAAGCTTCACGACAAACACGACCGACAGCCAAGGTAGTAATAGTTGCGAAAGTAGTGGCTTAAATAACGGTAAGTCCTTCCTTGCATGAAGAGAGGATTTTCTTGGGGGGGTTGTTTTATTCTTGGAAGAACACAATCACACTCACGATCACAATCATATGATATCGAAAATACGGAAAGCGATCACCACCATCATCACGAATCTGATGACAATTCTTCCTTACTCGGTACAGAAAAAACACCCGGGCGCAATGATCTCCGCGGAGTTTCAGTTCCAGAATCTCTAAAGCCAATTACTCATGACTTTCCGCACGCTCTTGTTACGAAACACCATCACCACTATCAAGTCTTGAATTTTCCGGATGCTTGCACCTTCCACAAAGAATTCGCGGCTAGAAAGCGAGCTAGGTCTCAAAGTCAATGTGTCTGCGCCTGGGTTACAGGAATCATACTTCTTGTATTTCCGACTACTGAAGTTGCCCAGCTTTGTTGCAAAACCATGGAAGAAAAACACATTTCGACTCGAAGTTGTTGTCTTGATGACCATTCCTTGGGCTCGGAACTCAGAGATTCGGTAGAATCTCTCCCTGCAGAAGCCTCTAGCTTAGTCCCTGCAAAGTCGTTGAAATATCTGATTTTGGGAGTGACTGGAATGATTTGCACTAGCTGCGAAACAAAGTTGAAAAAAGCGTTGAAAAAAATCAAAGGTATCGACGAAAAGGGCACGAGGGGGTTCGAACCAATTTCATGTTAGGACGAGCGGAGCTCTGGTACGATTCAGAGATTATTGATGATCCCGTCGAGGGGATCTGTGAGCCTGTTGAAAGGGACACTGGTTTTAAGTGTAAGGTCATGCGCTATACAACTGGCAGCGGTACATCCAGCCATCAAAAGGTTCGTATCAGAATCAACCTGCCGGAAAACACTACCTTCAAGGCCATCTCGGATCATATTGTGCGTTTGAAAGGTGTCAAAGGGGTCAAAGAAGCAGACAATCCCTTGGAAATGCTCAGAGCAAGACTTTTAGAAGTGTTCCGACGATATTCCCCTTCAAAAGTCTCGAAGGACGACCCAGAGAAATGTATGGTCGGCCGAACCTGGCGTATTTTCGATGTCACCTATGACAAACACTCTCTGCACATCAGAAATCTCCTACAATATACACGAACCTTTTCTCGTGGGTCTCCAAAAATCGAAGTTGAATTGGTAGATATGGAGGATCCCGAAGTGGCCATATCCCGACAATCTCGTGCAGAGCTTCGCCACATGCTCTGGCTTACTATTTTTACTTCACTGCTCACCCTCCCTATCCTCATCTTGACCTGGACCCCAAGTATTAAGACTCAGGTTCCTTCTCCGTTCGACATGGACACGCAACGCCTCAGGAATTTCATCATCTATCAATCCGTTTGTTTTTTGCTTGCTACTATTGTTCAGGCATGCGGGGTTGGAATATACAAGAATGCATTTCGCTCCGTATTTCGCCAACGTCGACTTGATATGGATTGCTTGGTTACGGCATCAACAATGTCGGCCTATATATATTCCTTCGCACATATTACGGGATCAATATAACTCGGGAAAGTGAGAAAATGACGACGGGACACCCACCAGAGGACGCAGAAAGAGAGCGCCACGATCCCATATTCGAAGCTAGTTCTCTTTTGATTACCTTGATCCTTTGGGGTCGTCTCCTGACTGGGTATATCAGACTGTGGGCCGCTAATAGAATATCAGTTGGCAGTCTACAACCAAAGGTCTGCAGAAGAAGCTATCAGCGCACTTGCCGACCCATTAAAAATCGCATCTGGAAAACGGAAGATGTCAGACTCTTACACTATGGTGATGTTCTTCATGCGGAAGCTGGAGATACTGTGGTAACGGACGGGGTCGTTGTTGGCGGCGATGCTATGGTAGACGAAAGTCACATCAGCGGTGAAGCGAAACCAAGAGAGCTTCAACGTAATGCCTCTATTATTGCGGGCTCAAAGATCATTGGGGGAATGCTGGAATACCGAATCACTATAATTCCCGAAAACACAATCTCCGCGATGAAAAGACTTGTGACTGCGGCATCTGGAAAACGCCCGAAAATGCAAGAGCTTGCAGATAGGGTTGCAGCTTGGTTAACTCCCGCAGTCCTCCTCATTGCTCTTCTCGCTTGTATCGTTTGGGCGGTTTACTATCGAACGGCGAAAGCAAATGTCGAGGATACGAATTCAGCTATCTCAAAAGCAATCACCGTGGCTATCGCTGTTCTAGCAATTTCTTGCCCTTGTGCGATCGCCCTGGCGGTTCCAACTGTCCATGTATTCGCCAGCCAGCTTGGTATAAAAAATGGAATCGTCATCAGGTCGCTAGAATCTCTGGAGAAGTCCACCAAAATCAGGTTCTTTGTGGCAGACAAAACTGGAACATTGACGACTGGTAAGCTTGAAGTTGCAGCGGCGAAATATTGGGTCAACGGCGCCTGGGAAGGCGACGTAAGAAACCGAGATCTTCAGGCACTCCAATATACGATATACAGACTCATTGCTCGTGACCAACATCCAGTTGCAAAGGCTGTCTCCGAAATGTTGGGCCGACGACACAATAGGCAGCTTACGCACCTCGATGATGACACGAATATTCGGTCGATTGTCGGTAGGGGTATTGAGGGTACGATCGATGGTCGACGCTTAAGAGGTGGAAAACCATCATGGGTCCTCCAAGACAGGATCAAAAACTTTAGCAAGCCCACCTTCGAAGAGGTAGTTGAAAAGTATTCCCATACGCCCTCCGTTGTCGTCGATGTACGCACAGACACCGTCCTCGCAGTTTTCGGTCTATCGGACACGGTCCGTCCCGAAGCCCCGGACGTTATAGCGAAACTTCTCCGGCAGAATGTTGAGTGCTATATGATGAGCGGAGATGAAAAGTCAGTTTGCTTACAGGTGGCACAACAAGTCGGCATCCTTCCATGCAATGTCATCGCGGGATGTTCGCCTGAGGATAAGGCACGTGAGATTCGAATCCTCTAACAGAGAGCAGAAATGGAAATCAACTTTCTAAAACTCCACAGATGTTTCCTCAACCGCTTCTTCAAGCGATTTCGGGTTTGTCGAAAATATGTCATGTTCGTCGGTGACGGTATCAACGATGCCCCGGCGCTTACGCAAGCAGATATTGGAGTTACGATGAGCAACTGCAGCGAGGTCGCGGCTGGATGCGCGGACGTGGGAATTATTTCTTCATCATTGAACGGAATCAGTGCTCTTCGCCCTTTAGGCAAGAGAACAATGACAAGGATCAAATTCAATTTTGCTTGGGCCTTGAAGTATAACCTTGCGGCGATCGTTTTATCTCTTGGAATTATTCCATGGAGTATTCCTCCACAGTACGCCGGTATAGGGGAGCTTGTCAGCGTCGCGCCGGTGTTTTTGATCGCCAATTCTATTCTTTGGTTGAAACTGAGATATTAGAGATAGCAAGGAGTATATGAGTATCGAAACAGAAAGGATATGTCAGGGAAGGAAAGAGCAAGGACTATATGGGCAATAAAGAGCAAGGATTATATATATATGGGTTTGGTTAACTCTCTTAATGGGAATGGAGAGAATGGAGTATACGGTGCCTTTAGGATTTTTACGTTTCTTAACTTTAAGGCCCCTTTCAGCGTTTTGTTAAGAGTTTTATAACGGTTTATGCGACTATCATGATGAGACGAGTTGGAATGCCTTGGGATGGCTGAGAGTTTTTTCGGTTAAGATTTTTCGGTCTGATGTCTTTTATATCGATTATGGGATTGGGCTGGAGTTTTATGCTTTGAGTATCGGAGTTATTCTAGCTATAAGATGGGATAGATGTTTTTTCTGGCAATATGGCGTTTCATGCAAGGATTTTTGGTATGAGATGGTTGGCAGTGGATTGGAGTATTCGATAGGTATTATAGGATGGGATATTGTTTATGTTGACCTACGAGATAGGTCGGATCTGTCTTTTTACCTTAAGAGGCAAAGGGTTTCCTAATTTTCTTTCTCTTTCTGGGTTTCTGCTATGGGGTTATTAGAAGACTTATGTCTTCACCTAGACACTAGGTTCCTTTCCTTTTCGGGTACATTTCTCTTTCCTTTGGGTTATATTTCTTTCTAGGTCTATACCGAGTTCTTTTTGCTTCTTTTGGGAGCAATTTCTTGGCTGGTATTTGGAGTCGCTATCTTTTTTCTTCGGAACAAAGTCAGCATCATTCTTCAGATAGTTCTACTGTATAGCTATTCTGTATAGTTAGATCCACTAATGACCTCAGGTATCAATGAAAATGGGTTTTACAAGGAAAGGGAAAAAGCAGTGACAACGATGTTCTTGATTTTTTCCTCTGAGCCGTGATAAGAAAAGAAAATTTATCCCAGCATGGACAGTATCATGATCATGACCATAGACACAACTCCTGTACATACACAATAACGCGACTTTGAGACATAAGATTCTTGAATTTATATGAAAGAATAGAATATATCAAACATGCTCCTCGCTCCCCAAATGGCTTGCTAGTTGGATGATAAGAACTGATGGGTACTAATGCAATATATACCTTACTCGGCATGTCTCTTCTTCCTCCCCCACCGTTTCCTTGATTTCTCCGGTGTAGCCTCATCCATGGAAGGCATTTGTTTATCCTTTACTACCCAATTATCACTATCGTAGGTAGTGGATGTTGTCTGTGGCGCTTTCGGAGTGGAAGCCGCGTCTCGTTCGATAGTCCGATCCCGACTCTGGCTTCTATCTTCTCCCTTCTTCGCAGCGCTGCTGCGCCCATTGTTCTCCCGACGACTCAATTGGCTCTTACTTCTAACTTTGCTTCCGCTGCGTACTTCCGCTTCTGTGGCGTTTCTACTATGAGCGCGGTTGCTCTGGCTGTCGTCCAATATTCGGTGTCCGCGACTACTTTGCCTCCCATCTTCTCGGATTCTACTCAAACTTTGGCTACGATAGGTTGTGCTTAGTGATGAGTTACTTCGCTTATCGAGTCGTCCATAGGCAGGGCTCATGGCGTTGGACGAGAGGGGTGTGCTAGTGGTCTCAGGAATGTGACTACCGCAGTGACTGCAAGCTCCGGGCGTCGCCGTTGCGCCTCTGGATCCGTACCGTGTTATCGAGCCATATTCTTGTCCATTTACAATGCTGCCGTTGGCGACGGAACGAGCCACAGGAGTGGCATTCGGATCTGTTCTATTGACGGGGGTGGAATTTGGATCCCGCCGATCTATCGATTGTCCCAGGTTGCTCGCGCTGCGCACGGATCCCGTGGTCACATTGTTGTTCCATTGGTTGATCGCTTGGGTGTTTACCGAGCCTGGGTGGAAAGGTGACCCCACGACGCTCCTGTTGAGGCCGTTGATGGGGCTCACGGTTTCCATGGGATGTCCTCTCGCGAGGCATTTGGTGCGCTGTGATTTGACGTGATGCCAATCCGGTCCGCGGACGTTGCTCTCCGAGGTAACGATTATCTCGCGTATCGAGAATCCGAGGGAAAAGTCTCCCTGAGAAGCTGAATCGAAAGGGAAGTCGGCAGACGATTTTGCATATATCTCGGTGTAAAGGTCGACCGAGAGGGATCTCGTTTCGAGAAGGGAGTAGAATCTTGAATCTGGCAGTTCGTTGTATACTGTTTGACGTTCATCCTCCTCTTCATCCCCAGAGTCGTCGATAACACTGTCGTCGTCATCTTCGTCGATATCTTGGAGATCTGCCATAGTTTTTGGTGTTTTTGAATTCGACCGAGATGGACCCTGAGCGTTTCTCGGAGACGTGACGAATTCGCGCTTGTATATTTTGGTGAAGGCGCGTACGGGTGTGTATATCCAATAGTAGTCTCCGTGCAGGACCATTTTACATTTGCCCACGCTCACCAATTCCTTTTCCAGGTGGTCGAGTATGCCTACGACGATACGAGTCGGGATACCAATGTTGAGGAACGTCCATCCGTGTCGACGGATGCGCGGTCGAGGGGCCAATCTCATTTGTACAATGACATTTTCGAAGCGAAGAATATTGTTAGGATGCAGTGCGGACCGTGTGACGGAGGCTATCGATGCGGTATCGCTATCCACGTGTGCTTTATCGCAGGCACAGAAACTCGCCGGATCGTTCAACAGGATGGGTATGATATACATTATTTGCTGAACGCCGCTATTGCCGTGCTTTTGTTCCGCTATAGGGTCGCACTCCTGTTGCACCAACGGAACGTTTGAAGAAATATCAATCATCGGCTGGGGGCTAAAGTCCATGGCGACAACGGAGACCAGATTGACATCGATAACGTGAGACGGAATCTTGAAGTCCGCTCTTCTGGGGAGGAGTGGGGTACTAGGATCTAGTGCGAGTCCGGTAACCTCTTCGGGGAAGGTTGCGCTAACAGGAGAGGTGACAACTTCGGACATCCTAGATAGAAAACGTTCCATTGTTGGGGATAGAGGGGTCGGGTGCTGAGGCATCGGCATGACGAGCTCGGTAGACACAAATTTGGCGCCAGCGGCGGAGGGAGTACCCCTCAGAAGCAGGTTGCGACTCATATTCGCCTGGGGGGTCTTGGAATTATCAAAATAATCATCGAACCCGGTATCCATAAATGGGGTGGAAGGGTCGAAGTCCGTTTCATTGGCGGCAGTAGAGACGGAAAATCTAGACTTGTGTCGAGCTTGCGCTTGGGTCTCCTCGGAGAATACACTATCCTCTGAGAACATGGTTTCTCGACTCTCGCGATACCTCAGAGACTGTTTGCTGGTCTTTTTGCTGTTTTTCTTCTTCATTAAGACATTACGAATACCCGAAGAGACCGGCTGTGCTTGAGAGAAACCGAGATTCCGCGCAACATATTCTGCCTCTTCGTACCTTAACCGTTCGTCTTCCTCGGTGTCAATTTCATCGTCCCGTGCGATCGTCCGTTTGGTTTTGGCATTGTGAAAATCTGCGGTAGGCCCAGGACTGTCGATTATAACGCTGTCATCGTCATCGTCATCGATATCTTCCTCGGTCCCACCAGCAGAGTGGGGAGGCGTGATTTCAAAGGGGGTGATGGGCTCGAATCCTGGGGTAACGGGGTCGTTCTCGAGAAAGGAAAAAGGTCGTGGATCGAAGTCTTCAGCTTGAAGAGAATGTGTTTGCGCAGGTACCCCAAGTTTCTTCTTCAGTTTGATGGCGGATGCTTTCAGATTCAATGGTTTCGGCGTGATGACCTTGCGGCTGAGGTTCGAAGGCCGTGAAACGGCCTTGATCTTGATAGAAGTTGCATCCATTTCCTGACGAGAACAGAAACAAAGATACTATGTGTATATATGTATGTGCAAGCTAGCGAATGAAGTGAAAAGCCCCTCTCATGCACTCAAGGGGCCTTGGTTAAGTGCTATGTGAGAGGGGGAGAGAAAGATAGAAGCGCGTGGAGGTAAAATATCCCGCGACTTCGAGACGGCGAAATGCCGAGAAGTTGACACAGGGTCTGCTTTATAAGTAGTGGTTACGGATATTTTGTAGGAGATGACGAGGTATATATGTATCGATATATCCTATCCTAGCCTGCAGGACGAACGACGGAGGTCGGAAAAGCCCAAGGTACGGTAATATAATCGGTTTGCGACGGCGGCGAGGGTGATTAACGCTGCAAAGGAGTGTTCTATGTGGACTCGTAAAGATATTAAGGGACGACCGTACAAATGAGCTATAGGAGGACCGACGATATTAGCAAAAGCGACCGACCGAGCGAATTCAGGACAGCTTTCCGGTAGTCAGAAGTACTCACAAACAATGAGAATAGTAGCGATGTGCTATGCATAAAGGTGGAGCCGAAACAAAGCTGATGTTTTGCTACAACCTCCGCCGTTTCGTCTTTTTTAACGAACTCGTGTCGAGTCCCAATGCACCGCAACGGGATGATTGAATTCAAAGAGAAAGAAATTAAAATTAAAATTAAAATAAGATTATGACGAGGTCCAGGAGAGGGCCGTCGAGGAGATGGTGTGCAGAGGAGGAAGAATCAATGGATTCTGACGGCGGCCCCTCCCAAGATGTTTCTCTCGAGATACTTACAAAGCGCAATGCTATCACACACCGGCGGGAAAGAATTTCCACTCACACAGCAACCTCCACAGCAGATTAAGAGCGGCCGCCAATTCTTTTCGACCTTCGAAAGGGAGCAGGCAACAAGGGAGGTGGAGCTAGCTGCTGGGACATTGCTGGGACATGACTGGATCCGACCAACCACGTTTGGAAGCGGCGTGGTTGGTTTCAACACCACCAAGCCCAAAGAAGCCGCCCCGGCGCTTACGATGGGCTTCATATAAAGAGTACGGACAAAAATATAAAAATTCTTGTCGCTGTGATCCCATCGTTAGTTAGATCCCGTCGTTTTTTCAAGGGTCTTCCTATTGTTCAAAAAGCAGGAGACAGGGGTTCTCTATTGTTCTTTTATCAAATCGGACGGAAGTTGCGTGTATTACTGTGTACTCAAGCGATATGCACTGATGTTTGCTTGTTGGATCATTCTCTGTCAGCTCGGGACGCTATCATATGTATGTTCATGTATGTCCCGCGCCTTGGTTGCTTGCCGAGCTTGACGATTGAGGAGAGCACATTTATACTCATATCGGGGAGGGCGAATATGCCAAAGTCGGAACTTTGGTATACGTGCTTGCATACCAGAAGCGCACCGAGTCGAAGTGAATGGAGATATCAAAGATCATCCGGCCCATGCATATATTAGAGCAACTAATGTGTAAGATTTCTTTTCTCCAAGTGCCGTTTCAATTTCAGCTTGGAAACTTCCGTGTCTCTTCTGTGCGGAAGCGGAGATATATCGAGCACTTGGTAGTCACACGAGATATAAACTGGTTCACGTGAGCTCAAGTCGAAAATACGGTGGTCAGAAAAGCATCTGAAGTGCAAAAATCAAATTGGTCCCCCCAACATAACATAGAATGAATGAGAAAAATAAAAGTATAAGAGTAATAATAAATAAATTAGTCAGAGGATAAACAGAATGTATGGTACCGAATAACTGACGCAGGAAAGACGCTTTTTGTATTCAGCCAACCTTGAAATTATCCTCCTCTTCGGCTCCCATTTTATCCATTAAAGACGAAAAGGCCAAATGCAACAAAGGATGGAAACAACCCAGTCAATTTTTGAAAGAAACTAAAGGGATGTTTATAAAAAAACGAATAGAAGGGGTATATATATGGCGAACAAAAAATTGAAGAGAAAATTGTAGAAACATGGCTTCAACAGCATTATAGTAAGAAACAAAACATGATGCCGAAGAAAAGCAAATCATAGCAAATAGGCTAAGATTTAAAAGAAAAAGAAAGCGCGGTGAAAATCTTAGGCTGTTTCTACAATTATTCCGCCTCTCCTTCTACCAGGCGATCGGATGTGACTTCAAACCATCCAGGTTGGCCACCGGCCCAGTCTTCCAGTGCCTTTCCTTCACAAAATCCCACCAAGTCAACCTTTGCCAGTCCGAGAACACCCCATCCCTCGAACATTATGGTTTCTTTCTCGTGTATTTCCGAAGACTCTGACGGAGAGTCCGCCTTGTTAGCGATATCCCGAGAATTTGGCCGTCCGGTCCCTTGGTTTGATGTCGCTGACCCTAGAGGATTCGTTGCGGTAGAATTACCATTTGGCTCCGGGCCCTTGTTAGATGTTGGGTGTGGTCCCGCTATCGAAACCGCCGATCCAGAAGTTGTCTGTTCGACCGTCGCTGGTGTACTTTCCGGTGACACCACGTCAGAAATGGAATGATGATTCGGTTTATGAGGCGTTGTTGGCTCCGTAGAACCCCAAGCGGTCGGGTTGCTAGTTGGCGGCGTCGGTACGGTGGAGGAAGATTCAGATCGTTGGTGATCCCGCTCATTCTCGCCCGCCTGCGCCGCAGCCAGCAATCCATGTAACGCACGATTAGGATCTTGACGATTGACCGTGTTCACAGCTACCCAGGAGTCTCCGGGCGTAGGGGTTGTTGTCGTGGTTGCAACGGGGGTGTTCGATACAGGCGCGGATGTCGGAGGCGCATTCACCATTTCGGTATCTGATCCCGCACCGGTGGATGAGCCAATATGGCTTTTAGAGCGTTTTGTCTGGCGGTGGCCGTCCCTCGACGAACTAGCGTTTCCACCAAGAGAGAGTGTCAAAAAATCGGTGATGGTTTTGTTGAAGATCTTCATTTCCTCGTTGAGCGCCGTTGCTGCATCCTCAGCGCCGGAAATGGAGGTTGGCAAATCTGGCATCGCTACCTCATCGCTTCCCAGTGAGCGTCGCCTCTTGCGGCTTGACGCCATATCTGTGACTTCGGCAGCTTTTCTCTTCCTTCGAAGAAAAGAGTGGAGAGAACCAAGAGCACGAACCCATCCTTCCGCGACCCGCCACTTCGATCTCCAGCTTTCGATAATACAAAGTAAAAACCTCGCATCCCCGCTACCCATTCCATTGCCCGGCGGGCCAGTCATATGAGGATAATGTAGACCATATGTCCCTACCCAGGCCGTAGCGTATATAGCGAAACAGATAATTGGAGTCAGGGGAAGAGAAAGCCACGTGTGCATCTCTCGCGCAATCTCCGTGATCTTTCGAGCCGCCGAGAAACATTTATTTGGGGCGGCGGGCGCTGTGTTCGATGGTGGCAATACCGGGAGAGATTCGCGATGTAGGAGTAATATCGAGAGGAAGTATATTATGTGTAGGAGTGCATAGGACGAGGAAGATCGTTCGGCAATATGAGCTAGTAGATTTTTATGGCTGTAAGCGAGAGACTTGGGAAGTTCTGATTTCCATCTTTCCAGTTCTTGCCCTAGCGTTTCTGCTGTCGAAAATGATGTGTCCGGATTGCAAAGATATATCATAACACGACCCCAGATATCGACAAGCCGGATAAGTCGAGCGTGTACACTCTCTTCCTCTTTTGGAAATTCGACGACTTCACTACCCTGGGTAATACCATTCTTCATGACGCTAGATGCCTCGGCTCCGGCTGTTAAAGGAGCAGTCGAAGCATATATTGGTGTATCGAGCACCCCCGCTGTGATTCTTTCGCTAAAAAGCCAGGACCTCTCAGAGCACGGTAGGGGAACACCTCGGACCCTTTCCCAACTGTACGTAAATGCTCTTCCACCACTTCCGCCAGTATTGCTTAGCATTCTGTCGAGCATAACTACTGCCCACCACGTGCGCCTCTCAGATTCCTCTGCGATCCAACCTTTGACGATATTTGGTGACTTCGGAGGTAGGTTAAGAAGCTGACACATCCGAGAGGCAATACCCAGCCACTGCCAGGCGCTCTGTCCGTGAGATTGACCGAGTTCGTGGACAGCCAACATTATGAGACTTTGGACCTTGGCAACAGTTGGCGTGAGGAAACCATCGTCGTCTGGGTCGCTGGCATTCGGATTTAACGTCAATAGCCGGGATTTCAGGGCGGTTGCGTAATACTCTGAGGTGTTGATGGCGGTCGTGTTGTGGTGCTTTATCAGTTGATTCGAAAAACGCGCAGTGAGTGTGAGCACAGCAAGAAGTACCAGAGGTGAGGGTGATGGAGGAGGCGTCGCCGAGGTGCTGTTAGCGGGAGGCGTAGCTATATGAGTGGCTTCCGTGTCGGTCTGAGCTTCTGTTAAGGGCCGTAGGAACGTTGGTCGATGCTATGCGGCGTTAGTCTGCATTATACCTAGCGAGAATGGTAGCCGGGTTCTTACGAGAATTGGGAGATGCGGGTAGTGCATCGTGAGAAGATCGTACTATTGAATTGCGGAGAGGTTAAAAAACAAAGATACTATCTCGTTTGTAGGGCGCATGCTGAGGTAATTTCTACTCACAATGCCAGACCAAATAGTGGGGGTGAGGATGTTTGAGTCCAATGCCTCCGAAAGGGGTCTTTGAGATCCATCCCGCGGTAGGGTCGCTGTCACACCGGCCGAATATTGATTTTGAGGTCCAGTGATAGGTTTTTTAGGCCGAGATCTCGCCTTGAGCTACAGAGAACGAAATATGATGTTAGCTAGTAGTAGGAACGAGCGAGTCGGCTGGTAGATATTCGTATCCGTGCGTTTACGATAAATACACGCGAGCTGATGGGATTCCCAGAAAATGTAGAAACCATACCTCTTGTCCTGACACACCCAAGCCCGCAATCGAATGCGAGCCATTGACGGCGCCGTGATGCGATAGATTCGAGGGAGATGAGTATGTGCCTGTTGCTGAAGTGGCGCTAGTGTGAGTCTGCGAGATGCTTCCTACGTGATTTCGCAAACACACCGTCAGCCCTTCGCGTGATCCACGAGAAAGCAAGAAAACTTAAGGAATTCGGTATTACCAGGTACCGCTGGAGGCGGATATGTACACTCGCGGCCGGTGGCCTCGCAAGCCCGACAGGGAGTGTTCACGCCGTTGTTGAGACATTTGACCTTCGATTTTCGACATCGCGCGCAAGCAATCGAGCTTCGCATTTTGACCGCCCCGGTCTTCTCCATCGTCTAACTTTAGAGGGTGCGCCGGGACTTATGTGAGAGGAGTAAGGGGTAGCAAGCCGAGAGGGAAGCACTTGAGTGGGAGATACCGCAAAACCCAAGGAATTCTGGGGATGACGATTGAAGCCGATGGATTGAAAAAAAGTTCAGAATTGGCGCTTCTTCAACGGCGACGACCCCCGGAAAGATTTCAAGCCAACCAACATGCGCGATAACTGTCCAATCAAAGAGCCCGAGTCCTTCCGGAAGGTTTTCGTTGTCGAGCCCGAATTCAACGGATTTTTCTACGGCGAGATTTTGATTCTTTTGAATGTTCAAGTTTTAAAATCTTTAGTTATTTGTTTTGCGCCGGCCGGAAACCGTGGCGGAATGCCGAACGAAGCTTGGATAGCAGCCAATCCGCTGCTCAGAGTTTGTTTGAATGGCTCGGGATGGGATGAGGAAGGAAGGAATAGGAACGAACGACGAATGGACGAAACTAACTGGCGAGCTGGATCGAAGGGGTATTTAGCGGCGGTCAGTCCTGTGCATAAGAAATATTCTTACTCTTCAATTCTTATTTTTATCGTTAATAAAAAAAATTCCTTACTTTCTTGTTAGACGGCTAAGGATCGGGTGGGTGCTAAGCGGGTCCCGTGTATCCAAACCCGGCTGGAAGTATGTATCCTTCTTCCCTCTTATCCCTCTCCTCTTCTCGTAAAGGTGCTCTTCTCTATTATTCTTCTGGAGGAAGGAAATATAAGAACAATTAGAAGAATCTGCCGGGGGGAAAGGCTAAACGAAGCGCTGTTGGGCCGATTCGGCTCGCACTTGGATTTTTGGGAAATTGTCTCGGCTCGACGGCAGCATCGGCTTCCTGACGCTTTTGCTCGTCTTCCCTCTTGGATTTTTCGTCCTTCCTTCCTTTCGTCTCTTTCGTTCCAACTTGCCCCGCGGTTTTGTATGCTGTCGGGACACGGCTGCGGAGAAGCACCAGACTCTTTATCGCCGAACTGGCGTGGCGTGTGATTGATCTCTGGAGGACCGGGTTGATGTCTCTCCTGCTAGTCTTGGAGAAAGATCGGGACGATATGATAACAAATTTCCCGCCGCCTGCAGACCTCTGTGTGGGATCTCTTTAATCCGTCGTCAAAAAATTGGGCAGATATCGATAAGTCTGCATTAGGATCTCAAGGCACAGGTGTTAGCGGTTAGGCGCCAGAAAGGGGGGAACGTGAGTCCTTGGAACCGACCCCAAAACCACAGTGGTCCCGTATAACTTGTGAGGGCGTCTTGGAAATATGCACAAGGACGACCGGCGGGTGATGCTTCTTTTTTCCGGAAAGTGCTTCGGGAGCTGAGGCTGAGTGTTCCGAGTCGGTAACACCCACAAAACCAACACGATATGGAGGGACGCCAAAGCACGCGCCTCGACGTCAATATCAGAGCTACCTCTTCTTTTGATCAGAAGCTCATCTCTTTCATATTATATACTCCAAGAATATCTCACATTTGTTACCATATCGATCGGAACGTCCCGACTATAACTTGCTTCAATTGTTGTTCTGATCAGACCTCGGTTGATACAAATATACGAGTTGACAACTGCAGGTCCCTAGGTTATATCACGGGCGCCCCACCCCCCGTCGGTGCACCATCAGTTGCTATCGTTCCATCAGCGACAGACTGGTTTCTTCACAGCCGTAATCCTTCAGAAAAACGGCTTACCGTGTAATGTGGTTTTCATTCAATCTGCGTAACCTGGAAAATCGCGAATTTGGAGGGTGCTGTGCCGGATTGAGACGTTATTCCGCAGTTCCTTTTGGCATGACATGTTTCAAGGTACAGCGTTTTCATCTAGATGCATCTTGGTCACACAGATGGGACAGCAAACTGCCCTGACAGACAGTTCTTTCCTGGTTTTCTATCTATTAATCTATGTGGTCGCTCAAGCTCGAGGTTTAGGCCGATATTGAAGATGCCCAGCATCCTCCATGTGAACAAAATAGCTAAATCGAAACTATGGATGCATTGGCCCTTCCGTTTGTTCTGCATAAAGCAAAGGGTTTAAAAAGCATTAGATCACCATAGCTATCACGACCATCGTAGATATGTTTACAGACCTATCACTTCACTTCCATTCCAACACCGTGTTATATGTTATATGATTATAAGATTGCCATTCTCAAGGCAATCACCCTTCCGCATGATATAATTTGTAATACCATAAGCCGAGCCCTTTATTCAAGTAACAATCATCTCCAACCAACAGCTCAAATTCTAGAAGCCGGGTAGAAGGCGGATCTCTCCAACGGTCATCGATCGGCCTTCCGCCTCTAATAGATAAAATCGATTTACCCATACAGTAATACGGACGGGATGACTAAATTCGTATCCATATCGGCCGTCCGAACATTCCTGATACGTGCACCTGCGCTGGGACCGGTAAAAACAAGGCCGTACAAGATGGTGTCTAGGAGTGGACATCGGCAGACAATCGACTGGACAGGGGTTATCAACATGCAAGAAATCTGTATGCTGGTTCCCGTTATAAGTTTAACCAACCAAATCAATTTCTCATTTCTTCGGGCAGATCGAATCGCGTCGCAGTGTAATGTATGTGCTGTACTTCAATCTGATCTCGTGATACCCGAGAAAATGAAACATGTTGCCGACAAGACAGTTTACAGTGATCTGGCCGATTCTACGTCGCTCAGTGCCTTGATTTAGAGCTTCCCCTAGACTACGAGCTTTGTATCGATCTCACATTCTATAGGCCCCACTACCGGATTGTTACGCATAAGTCGTCTTTTCTTCCTTTCTCTCTCTCTCTTTTCTTCTCCTTTCCTCCTTTTATATTCTCAAAAATCCGTCTTCTTTGCATTGAGGTAGAATTGTGGCATAAGCTTCGGAACCTATCGATTTCCATCCAGTTTCTGCAATGCCTTAGCTAGAACCTAGCTGCGTCATAATACATCTCGGAGTTAAATTTAATATTAGAAGAACAACAGGGTCCAGACCAGGTTTCAGCGGTGGAGAGAGGAAATCTCGAAAAACCGATATTGTTGTCTAATAATATATATATGGCCGCGAAAATTCATGCATTTTCACAGCAGAATTTGGGTTTGACAGCTCTAGATTCAGAATCGATCGTGGAATTATGTAATTAGGAACACATTTCAGTATTATCGGTTTATTGCGTCGCTATCAGTGCCGGAGTAGGAGTGGGTTATTATTGATTTGACAACGTCGCAGCGTTACACCTAGCTAGCTGAGTGAGTTCATGAGACAAAGATTTGTAATTTAATAAAATATGCTACTCGTATAGTTCTTCGCTATGCTCTTAGGTAATAAGAATAGCCGTATGTTTAGCTATTTGCTACGAGGAAGTCCTCATATTAGCTATTAGAAAGAGGCAATACCGAGATGGCAGTTGATATCGCAGCTTTCATAAACCGCGAAAAAAATAAAAATGCTTGTTGTTACAAACACTTGGACAAGCCCCACTTTCGCGATTCCGTGCACGGACAACCTTGAGACTGATAGCACGTCAAAATTTAGAATAATGAGGATTGAATGTTGAATTTCGAGAATTTGTGTAAATCAGGTCCTCGAACCAACTTCACGATTACCTTTTAAATGGGCCGCGGCTCCGTATAAACCATCTCCCCGAAGCCACAACACATATCCCAAGCGGAATGTGTCAGTATCAGGCAACTTCGATTTGACCCGTGATATCCGGGATGAAGTTCGGCATCGGGCTGGCCCGAGAGGTGCGGGAGAAACCTTCTTTCCCTTCCAAAGATCTTTGGAGAGATCTTTCCAATCAAGAGCCAAAATATCTAGATCTAGGTCCGAGCAACCGGATTCTGAGCATATGCGAGGCTGAAAACCTCTGAGTCCAAAACCAGCAGTCCGTTTCGATCGTTGCTCGTCCTTGAGACCTTTTTGTAGGCAGGTTGCATCAACCAGACCTGATAACGTCTAGGTTGGCAGGCCTCCACTATTGACACCTATCCTACTCCACAATGTTTTGGTTTTCAAGATGGGGCGTCGAACCACTTGAGTAATATGTTCAGAAGATTAGGTTTGGATGCGCAAGCGCTGCATCATTAGCTCTTCGAGCTCACTCGATTACGCCAGCGCTTAGCTGATAAAGCCTGGTGCCTCTCATAATCTTGGTCCGTTTTTCCAACAGCCACACCTGATTGTTCCAGATTCCATCATATCCTTGAGGAAATCTCGCAGGCTGCTAGGACCGGGAAAAAAGCAACCCTAATGTTGCTCTGCTGGTCTTATAAGTCCAAAGCCCAGTGCCCAGTCGATGAGTTCCCCTTCTGGCGAATAATAGAAAAGAAGCCCTTTCTACCTAAACATCCCCTTTGCATACCCGAGTACCATTTCTCTCTCTCAAGGCCGGAAGTCGATATATTCTTCTCGTAAGCCAAAGCGATCGAAACACCGTTTTTATTATCGACCTGGAGCCTATATATATATATATATATATATATATATGTTTACTCATCAGGTCTCATTGTTCGGATCTGAAATCCAGGATCTGAGCATCAGTTGGCGTGACCAGTCTATCGGGTCCTAAAATCGCCGAACAATCCAGATTTCATCACAATTCAAGTCCCGACCCAACGCTGTGGTTCTCCGACAAAAACACAACAGCTCCCTTGTGTATCTAACGCCGGCCGGGACCCTAACCTTCTCCCTTTACTTTTTATTTATCAAATATGAGCCGAGGACTCAGGATTTCAGATCTCATAGAAGCAGACGTAAGTCTTTTTCTGATTTGTCTCGGAGACTGATTCGTATTTTGTCCAATGGTGAGGGACCGGGTCTTTGTGTGCAGCCGCTACCCTATCCCGAGCGATAGGGGCCAGAAGATGAGGTTGCTTTGATCATCGATTTAGCCTTTTCATTGTGAGTTGACTATCGATATAACCCAACTGACGATTGCTTGTGGTGTTCTCTCAGCCGGCTCCTACGTCTTCGGATGATGATTCTGAAAGGTTCGTCAATCTTGCGCAATTTCTTTGTCCCTTCACGCACTTTTCGGTTGCAGAAGAAATATTTCATTTGCTATTTGGGCCGGAATTGCCAAACTAGGCTGGACCCACCAACAACGCAAGCGGAATGAATTTTCCGGGTGACTTTCCCGCTAACATTCTATTTTCTTTCAATGAGCATTAGCTTTACCGGCTGGTCTTTGACTTCATCTGTGACCGACTATACTTACGAAAATGGTAGACGTTATCACGGGTGAGTTTTCACTGTTTACAACTAAACGAGCCTTGAATTTCTAACAGCAACAAAATGATGTTAGTTTCGGGGAAGATGGTTCTTACATGTACCCTAATGACGAAAAAGAGAGCGAAAGACTAGATCTTCAGCATCATCTTTTCAGATTATTGATGGGCGGGGATTTGCATACAATTCCAAACCCTCGGTTCCAAAGAGTATTAGATGTGGGAACTGGAACTGGTAAGAAGATATACCTTAAGTAGAATGAGAAGCATTCTTCAAATGCTAACAGATGTTTCCGAAACGGAACAGGGATATGGGCAATCGACCTAGCTGATGAATATCCTCTTGCTAAGGTTCGTGATGGAGCTAAGCGATCTTTTCCACAATAAAAGGCCTTTTTTCTAAACGCCGACAATTATCAGATTCGAGGGATTGATTTAAGCCCGATACAGCCCGAATGGGTCCCGGAAAATGTTACCTTTGAGATCGATGACCTCAGTAAGTCTATCTAAACTACACCATGCAGTGCTCACTGGTTTCACTAGAGAAAACTAACATGACTGGTAGCTGAAACATGGAATTTCACATCACATTTTGACTATATACATATGCGCATGATGCTGGGCAGTATATCTGTAAGTCCCTCTGAGTCCACCGAATTTGCAAATAATCTCATCGCATGACTGCTAAACTTCTGTCTATCGAAAACTCATAGGACTGGCCAGCTCTGATAAAACAAGCATACAAGTATGTCTCTTTCTAGCTAGTACTAGCCGGATTTCAATTTTTCTAATATTTTCTTAGCAACCTCTCGCCAGGAGGCTGGATTGAATCGCAAGAAGTCTTAACTCACGCCTACTGCGATGATGGCTCTATTCCTGAGGATTGTAATTGGAAAAAATGGGAGAAGTTATATGTGGATGCTGCACAAAAATGCGGGCGTCCGATAGATATTGCCGAGAAGCTCAAAGGGTGGTTTGAGGAAGCTGGATTTGTTGATGTTGTTGAAGAAGTTGTCAAATGCCCATTAGGAAATTGGCCTTCGAACCGAGGGCAAAAGGAGAATGGGAGGTTTTTGAAGGCTGCTCTATCAGACGGTCTCCAGGCTCTGTCTCTCGCTATATTTACACGGGTACTCGGATGGAAAGTGAGTAGTCATTTCCCACCAACTAACATGATCTTCGCTAACTTGGTGTTTCAATTACAGCCCGACGAGGTCGAAGCATTCATAGCTTTATGTCGGAATGACCTCAACAATAAAAGTTTCCATGGATATTTTAAATTGTATGTTACCTCTGCCAGTGGTGATTTTTCTGACCTACTAACTTCAAATCTTTCTTTAGTTACTTTGTCAGAGGTAGAAAACCTAATAAGGGGCGCTCATATTTTCAGTCTTCTAGATCTCGAGTATCAAACCCAAGTTCATCAACCAGTACATTAAGTTCAACGACCGACACTCTCTCATGAGGAATAGTATATGATGTAGACGATCTCTAAACGAATATATGTTGCACTTTGGGCTCTCTCGAATCTTTATTAGTAAAGTTGCCATTAAAAATTTCGTCCCTTATATTTTCGGGGTTATAATTATCTTCCTTGGGTGTTTTAGTTAATTTGGCGAGTGGGTGTATTCTATGGTCATATACACTTCAAACGTCCCAATGATTCCCATTGGTAAACTTTCGAAAAGAATTCTTATCATTTCCAGAAACCGATAACACGGCATAAAATCCCTCCGAATGTATAAAATCGGGAATCGTGGATGCGCGTGAATTACTTGCTATTAATTCGAAGCTCGCATAGAATATCGCAGAACCTTATGTTCAACGCCGGGAAAGTGTTCGACTCTTTTCCACTCGCTTCGAAACATAAGCGAGAGATTATGTCCACACGACTGATCCTTCACCAGACCCCGGAATTTTACCATTGTGTACACAGTAGCAACTACGCGTGTGATAGCGACATGTAAATGGCCGACAGCCGCGATACAAGAATACCTGAGCAAGTTAAATATGCGATTGAGAGTGTAGTTAAACTTAGTGGTTCGCACCATTCTCATTCCTTAGATTTGGGCCTTTTTGCAAACCAAACATGGGTTCGAATTTGGTCAATTGATTCATTGATTTGCGCCGCCCAGCGTCAACTGACAACTCCGATCGTGGCCACATCCTCACTCAAATATATTTCGGTATATATCTCTTAAATCTCGTCCACAAAACACCTTCCGACTCTTTTGTTTAGTACTTCGATTTCATAATATTTGTCTCATTCTGTGTGATTTTCTGGCCTTCCTTACGGGACGTGTGTTGCAGCTGTCACAGGCTTGGCAACATTCTCAACTTTGGAGCGACAAAGTCCCAAAGATCGTTATTGTAATAGCAGCTTCGCAAGAACGCTTCACCCGGCTTTTATCCTTAAATGCCCTCTTAGCTTCTCCACGTTATACTGGGTATATGTACTGTGTGATCACTTTTTTCATACCCTCTTGCATCTTCTTCTTTCATCCTTCCTCGATACTTTTAATTGTACATTCGAATTTGCATCTTCGTTCGCCCATCCTGGATGCACCGACGCCATCTGTTGCATTTTGAGCATACAACACGAAAACAACCTTCCTAAGGGTGGGAAAGCCCCTACCGTTTAGCCACCGGCTGGCTCTATTCATGTTCCGTATTCAGTAGATGCGTATTTCGCTTCTTATTCTCCTCCGCTCCCATCTTTCTATTATCAAACTTCTCCAGAAATCTAGTTGGGATGGCCTCCAATATTAAAAACCCTCTGTTTACCACTAGTATGTCAGAGGAAGACAATGATGAGAAGGAGGGCGTTGAATCAGATGCTGGTTCTTCTGATGAGGACCCCAGTGGTGATATCGAGTCACCAGAGAAAAATTCGGAGCCTGATGGCTTACAAGATGTTAGCCATATTGGACCATCCATTTTGCCCTCTGTCCCGAGAGACGGACAGCAGTTCGACCTCAGAATACTTCTCCAAGCCACTTCTATTGAGCATCAAATTCGCGAGCATCTCAAGAGACCCGAATATAATAATTATACGCCTGAAGAGAAGCAGCGCATTGTGGATAAGTCCCTCAAAAAGATGGCAGAGTTTGGCGCCTTAGATCCCAAGGTGTTGGAGTTTGGGGGCAAAGCCTATGAAGGTCATCGAAATGCTGTCAGAGGGTATATGGCATCTCTTGTTCAAGCAGTTTCGGCAGAATCAACCGAGCCAAAGGCTCTAGAAATTGGTATGGGTCATTGTGGTTCCATATTTGCTGATGTGTGTATTCTAACCGGGCATTATTGTTATTGTAGGCGCTTCCGGCCTACAACTAGGGGCACCTCGAGGACTTCAACTTCAAATACCTAGAATGGGTTTGGGGGCTACAGAAGTCCAGGGGGGGAGCACCTCTGCTATATTTGGCCCAAAATGGGAGGAGGTCGAGTGCCTAGGCAAAGGCGGTTTTGGCAGTGTTTGGGCATGCAAAAACCTTCTCGATGAAGAAGTCTATGCGATTAAGAAAATAATCATCACTGAGCAGTTTTTGAAAGCCGCAAAAATTGTTGACGAAGGTGACCGAGAGAAGGCTTTCGCTGGACTGCACCATGAAGTCAGAATTTTGGCAAGGCTCGACCATCCTAATATCGTTCGATATTATAGTTCATGGATGGAGAGAATGAGCCAAGAAGAATTCGAAGAGATTAAAACCCGAATCTGCCCAGAAGGACTGAGTGAATACACTGAAGATAGCCAAATCAGTTTCGACGATACAGATGATGAGCATGACGAAGACTCAATTGGCCAAAAATCCAATGATTCTGGGGACGAAGAAGGTAGTACAAAATTGTTTCACAGCCGAGATTCTTCAAACTCAGTCCATTCAGCATCGACGTCGTCACTGTTGGCTTCAAATATGCTATCCGTCGATCTTTCAAACGCTCGAAGACCGAAAGCTTCAATATCCGGAATCAACTTTTTCGAAACCTCTTCAAATTTGTCCTTGAATAGTGAGAGCAATTCAGAGTTGGAGATAGTACTTCGACCTACCTCACAACTTGGCTTACCCGTGATGGAACAAGAAACACGAGTTCACATATTGTCCATTCAAATGGCGAAATATTCTCTATCGCTTGACGATTTTATCAAAACACCGACTGATAACAACATCCCTTCCAAAGATCTTGGCATTGAATATAATTTTCATCCTAGGATAGCCGTCGAACTAATGCTCAGGATCGTCGATGGTGTAGAATACATGCATCACTATCATTTGATTCATCGCGATCTCAAACCCGCCAATATCTTCCTCAAGGTCGAGAATGGGAAGATTAGCGGACAGCAGGGAAGCGTGATCGTATCAGGGTGCAAATGTCATCAACGTAGACAGAAATGTCCAGAGAATGGCGGTTGTCTACCCGGCGAGCTGTGCTCTGTTACACCTAAAATTGGGGATTTTGGATTGACTGCGGACATACGACGCATATTCGAACATACCAACGAGAATAAATATACCAAAAATTCACTGCAAAATCCCATTGCCGTTGGTACAGCTTTTTACATGTAAGTTCAAGTCAAGATGATAAATTAGCTTTAACTTCTAACATGTATCTCGGATAGGCCACCGCCATGGTCGGAAAAGGCTTCCGGAACCAAAAATCCCCGGCGTACTTCAGCCAGTACACAAAGTAATGACCTTCATCTCGGAGATGCCTATGCCCTAGGGGTTATTTTCTTCGAGCTGCTCCAGCCTTTTAAAACAAACGTACAGCGACATATCGAAATCGGGAAGCTTAGGGAGGATCCCCGCTCAAAAGACCCATTCCCAAAAGACTTCGTTCTTGAATACAGTTCCTCTCTCAACTCAAATATTATTCCGACGCTCAAATCCATGATCCTTCAGTTGACATGCGAAAAGTGGTCTAGAATGGGGGTCTCGGAGTTGAAGCACAGGCTTGAGGAGTTATTAGAGAGTTTCTGAAAAATTTTGGCGTAAAGATATTTGGTTCTTTCTCGAAAATATCACGGAGAGATAAAATCAATTCCCTTGAACGAAGCCTCAAACCAAGAATATCTGCGTAATTCTCAATATGTCTTTCTTTCAAATCACAGCGAATTGTATTGCTGATACACTTATTTAATTACCAGAGTAATTTTTAATTTTCAAAAGAATTCCCCTTTGAGGAGATGTTAGTAGCCAAGCAAGTGATTTATTGGAATATATTTGATTGCTAGCTTCTAGAGCAGATCGTAGACATGAAATACAAAACTATCCGGAAACCAGACGTTCGGGACATATCCAAACATAAAGCACGTATAACATAGAGTTTAACAATGATTCAAAAGCCATCTCATTCAGCAAGTTAAGATTATTCTCAATCACCAAGGAATCTATCAGCTAGAGCGTTTATTTCTTTCTCACACCAAGTGAGAAAATTTTGGCTCCATATATACATTCGGTAGCATCGATTATGGTTTCACTAGCTAGTGCTTAGTTCAATCACGATCTTGTACGATTCTTCGTCCGAGTTGTTGAAGACGACTACAACGCAAAATATGCAACAAATCTAAGTGTTGCACATAGAATATCCTAGTTATCTAGCAGCTGAATATATTCGGCATCTCACAACGGTAGAGGCGACTAGAATCTATCTTAAGATATCACTCTAATGGGGATCGATCGATATGTGGCCCAATGTATTTAACGGTCAGTTCTTGCAATTGGAGTATATTAAACATTCGAAAGTAGTGAACCTAGGTACGAAGCGCTCAAAGGTCGTCATTGCTGAAATCATATTAACAGATGGGAGGTACTTGGCTTCAGACGAAAACGAATTTCTGAGGGAAAATATTATGGATAGATATTCAGCCGATAAATCAGACTTCTGGGGCAGAAAATCAGAAACGCATGCAGGCAAGCTGAACCTTGGCCCCAATTGCTCCAAGCTATTGCTCCACAAAAGCAAATAACTTTTCCGAGTTTGGCTTACAGACTGTTCTTGCATCGGACGGCACGGACTGCATAACTTCTATTCATCGCATATTTGATTCGGCTCTTTGGTGTCTCTCTACGGTATCTTGGCTCTCGGCGAGAGATAAATATTCGAATGCACAGTCAGCATCGGAAAAACCTAAGTAATCGAGAGCCGGAAACAAGGTAAAACGTTTCAGCGAAGAAAAGATTTTTAAAAAACCTAGTGAGCGGCTTCAAGTCATTTGATCTATCACGGCAGACGAGCATGATCAAGTCATTTGCCACCGATTCAAGGAGAATTCCGCATGAACCCGCATCAGCTCGCTTAAGTGCCTCCAGATTGACATGAGATATCGACTTCAACCCTTGAAGTGACTTGCCAAGTTGGAAGGGTTCAAGATGAGACCATTCTCATGAGATGAAGAGCGCCGAAATTTTCATATCATCTTTGCGGAGAAGGTTGATCAAAAACCAGGTTCTCCGCATTTTTCTTATCTCTTCACGTTCTCGACATGCGGAGGGTCAGCTGGCTCTGCCGTGTCTATATTTCGATACTTATGCAGACCAGTGTTTACCTGCCAGGATGAAGGTGGGAACGTTTGACCTCTCAGCCAACTCTGAGTGATCCTCCCAGCTAAAAGTCGGTTCTAGCAACTCGGATACCTGGCACAAGCCTAATAGTTTGACTGGAAGCGGTGTCATGAGATGTGGGGCAGGACCCGGAACGGATAAAGGAAGATCCAGACCGATCATGCAAGCCAAGGCGCCATAGTCGACAACTGGTCTCCTCGAAGGGGGGTAGGTCATGGGATTCAATGCAGACATGGTTTCCAACGTTTGCTACATGTACGAAGAAGTTGGGAAAAGGTGGAAAGCAAGGGTTTGGCCGGTGGCAATCGAGGTGTCAATGGTTTCACGCCCATCGGACAGCAGCCGCCTGTCATTTGCCTCAAAATCTAGGGGAGGGGTTGGAGGTCTAGATCATGGTATGTAATAGTGAGGGATAGTCAGCTTGGTGGCACTGAGTCAATATAATCCCTAGAAGCTTTTTGTCAAGAAATTGAATTCGGGTAACCCAATGGGCTGGTGATGCAAATTAAAGGCAAGCAGCTAAGCGGGAGGTTCGCAATTACAAGCACCAGGGTAAACGTAAAGAGGATGCTGAGCTGTCAGGGTGTCGTTCATTATTAATGTAGAAGATATTGCATGGGAATCTCCAGGGAGAGGAGCCCAAAATGAAAATTTCAGCATGCATCTACATGTTCCTAGGCGAAACCCTGTAAATGTGATCGGAAAACAAGAAGGAAACGATCTAACAATGTGAAATATGGCTGTCAAAATATATTGATCGAAACGGCCTATGGGTGGGCGCAAGGCTCTTTCTTTATTTTCGTCAAAACTGATTTCGAAATTTCGGAGCTAGGGGTGGGAACAAGAAAATTTTCACCCTATAGTCCTTCTTTACTAAGAGGCGCTTTTTTGTATCTAGCTGATTTCTATCCTTGGTCGACCGCCGTTGAAAGCTAGCCTCCCCTTAATATCAAAATTTATTGAGTCAGAGGTGATAATTATTACGTTGCAGTCGACGCATATGTTATTATGATTTAGACAGTACTATAGTATGCCTTTGCTATCATCAATTACGGAATTCGATGAAGGTGCTTCCATCTGAACAACATATTTATGTATATATGTTTTCAATCCTAGACCTTGCACATGTGATATTGGTACATTATTGAGGATAACGGAAGTCTATTTCGAACGACTGAGCTAATGATCCACTGGGGCAATTTCCTCTGAGGCATAGATTAGATTTTTGAATAACGGAGGAAATGTCATTATATGTAATTTTACGTAGTGGCGTAAGTTAATGGGAGCTCTTTAGCTTGATCGCTCAATCTTTTCTCTCCTACATAACAGACAAGCAGTTCAAGACAAATCAATTATTCTAACAGCAATTACGAAAAGCATGATGTCAACTTTTGCAATGTCCGAACCTCATCTCCATGATCCATCGATGCCTAACAGAGTTGGATCTCAAGAAGCTCATAATATGCACGGTTCGCATATACCACACCGGATAAATAGGAATATCCAGATTTTGCAAGCGTGGTCAACATCCGGTACCTGGATTGACCAAATTCGACACAGCGCAAGTGTCAGGAGTAGTTTGGTCCGGAACCAGCGTGTTTCAACTGGTCTCATGACGTCGAGTTGACGAGCTTGTGTCTGATGCCCAAAGCTTTGCAAACCGAGGGAGGCGGCAAGGCGATAGGATGGCTTGTGGTTTCCTGGTACGCACAAATGAAATATCTCAGGATTTATAGACTTTAAATTTTACGTTGCAGCGAAGCGAATTCGGCACTAGATCTGCATAAATCCACCGGTGCGTCAACAGCGAAGACCTCGCTCCGTGGATGCCAACCATCTGGGCCACATTGGCGCATACCAGTATCGGAATATCGACGGCTATTTTGACCTGCGATGTTCCGAGTAAGTACAGTAAGACCCAAAGATAATGATAATGAAGGCCATATGCAAAGGCAATCTAGATTTGATGACAGTTGGTTTTGTCTCATTTAGGCGCAAATACCTTGTACTATAATTTATGTGTCCAAGTTCTACTCGATGGTAGATATCGATGCAAACCCTCGTTGTATATTGTTGAACGCCATCCACTTTAAGCTGGATCTGAAGAATGTACACTGGGAGCTTGAAGGGATTGTCAAAGTAGCATTGATGTACTGTACCTGCATCGAGAGACGCCAGAGGCTTGTTTCAGAACCCGAAGCTGTGCAGAAAGCCTTTGGTGCGCTAGCAGAGAAAGCTCTGAGGTAAAATAAAACCAAAACAGTTAGCTTCGAGCATCCTCCGGAGCCCATTCGGTGACAAACTAGGAAAATCTTATTGCGAGTAAGCCCACATCCTGCGACGCTGACGGTAGATGGCTTTATGAATACACCAAAGCCGCCGAGTACTCATGAAGTCTTGCAGTCAGAACCCATAGACGCTTATTAGAGTATAAATGTTTCAATATAGATGTCAATATAAAATAAAAACGGATCGGATTGTTTTGCTCAGATCTTTGTTTATTTTCCTCGTTGACCGTGTCAATTTGGCTGTACTTTTCTCTTTTCTTTTTATCTCTGCTTCTTCCCTATTCTCTTTGGACGATAAGGTCAGATAATTAGCAAAATTTCCCGCCAAAGCTGCACCTAGGCCAGTCTCAGTCCGAGCGATATCGCAGAAGCATGCGTTATGCACGGACCAACATACATGCGTTATAATAACTTAACTTGCTCTGCATTAATATAATAAAAGGCGCGATCAAGCGTCACTCGAATATCCGAACTAGTCTCCACAATTTTGGAATCCCAACTCCCCTCAAGGCCCGTGCTTGCAGCAGAATGTGGATCTTGGGGTAGGGCACCATACGGAAGATAGTTCGGCCTGGTAGCGTTCTGTGTCCTTTCTTTCAGCAAACTCGCGTCTGGAAAGGTGTTCCGCTCTGCAAGCACCAAATTTATTAATAAAAATATTCTATTATTTCGAAATGTTATAATTAATTCCTTGCAAATATTAGAAGGGTTGAGTTTCGACACAGATGTTCCCGAGAGTTTGGAATCCCTGAGACAGCCCGGGAAGACACTCTCCTCCCCGGGCGAATAATCATGTCGCTTGGATCGAAATGCTCATATCATTGGACAGAGAAGCGGTTACGATCTGCTACATCCTAGCTCCGGAAAAACCTTCATCCATGAACTTGAGAGCTGAAGAGGCTAGCGTGTTCGAGCGAACACGGCTCACGCCCAAGATATGCGCATTCGCACAAAAAGCAATCACGAAATAAATGATTGGATGGTCAGAAAAATGACGGGAGCAGTTGACACTGGTGATCGAGTGCAAGAAGTTCTCTGAGAGAGTCAGATGACCAAGGGCTGGTCTCCTTCGCTGATAACCTGGAAGCAGGGTCATAAAATTTGGTAACACCAAGCGTATCGACGTGGTTATTTGAAGCTCAGGAACTCAGGCCCGAGAATACCGCTAGCGCAGAATCCATTTAAATGCTCGCAGTCGAAAAATTATTCCAACCACAACATCCACCGTTCATATATCGATATTTCCAAGGAAGGAAAAAATATATATCTATCGCTTCAACAAATTAATTTTATACGCCTTTAGGTTCTTGCATCGCATCTGTTCGATTTCAGTATGGAACTACCCGCTCTAACACCGCTGGCTGAGAAAGAGTCCTAGCAGGTTTAGTAGTGTGCTGGCTTGATAGCAATCTAGACTCGAACGTCCCGTCACCGTCGGCTTGCATGACTGTGTCGTGGCCGTGGCCGGATAATCGGCTTACCATTTAAATAACTACACCCATTTTGGCCCGTTCTTTTAGACAACTTCAAAATGATTTTGAATTGCAGAGGATCATGACACCCACTCAGCTCGATGCTGAGAAGAGCGTGTTAATAAGACGAATGATAAATATCGCATTGCCAGGTACCTGTTTGCGTTTCTTTTTTCTTCGCGGGAAGCTTTCAAATGGTTTGCTTCAAATGCATCATTCGTATTCTCCGTCAAACATCTCAACTTCGCTAATACTCTGCATTACGGAAATCCGTGAATTTTTCTTGATTCGTAAACACTCTGTAGTTTGAAAACTGCTTCGAATTTGTTCGACGAGCTATATGCCAGTTTCTTATGGAATTTTGGTCTGGACTCGGGTGAGCCGAAGTTTCGATTGCAAGCTGATTGCTTTGGGAATATCCTGTGTGTGTTTGTAAATGCAATTGATCGTTGGGACTATTTTTTAGAGCCAGGCTCAACCCAAGGACGAGACCAACCCAATATAATTATCTCTCATGCAAAAGCCCTTGACAGACCCGTGTCGCATATACATTGGTTACTTGAAGATTTAAGTGCAGGTGATTACCTATTCGGAAATTAGAGGGATGCAGCTGGTGCAGCTCTTGAAGCTGGTTTCTATCTATTTCCCATGGAATTCCGATGAGCAGGATTGAAATGGTTGCAAGACAGACCTCCTTTCCTGCTGGTTGTGCCTGGATGCGCACTGACCCTCGACAAGAAGGTCGTGAAAATAACTAGGGAAAACGTTGTTCCTTCGTGCCGTGTTCTGGAAAATGCATCGAAACTCTGTTGACTCGAGCCATTCGCGAATGTGGCGCCATAATTTCCAACCATCAGAAGGGAGGTTGCTGAAATGAGACACACCGAACCGCCGTCTTATTGCAGTCACGGTTGAATTCTCAGTGGAGTGGCCGGGCCTTCTTCCCGCTTCTCTTGTGGAATCCTTCCAGAATGCGCCGCAGAAGCTCGAAAGACGCCCAGACACTATTACGAAATCGCTTTCGGAGCCTTCGGTGTGGAAACAGTACTTCGTCGCTGTGACGAAATGTAATTCTCAGGATGATGCGGTGCCCGCACACAGCATCAGGGACAATACGATGTCAGAGTGGGGACTGTGGGTCCACGTGCACTTCCATCCCCTTCCAGAAAAGGTTGAGGAATGCTCGAGCTCGCAGATCGCTGTGATGGAGATTCGGAGCGTTCGAAAAGGCCTTTCGCTCGAGCGAAGTCCAATGCATAGCCCCGGCCGGCCTGTGCGAAACCGTGAATTAATTCGCAACGCATTGATGGTTTCTAGAAATTCCCCACATCTTTGCCTCCATGGTTCAGCTGGCGACATTCATGTGAATCCTTAAGTAGATACTGTACGGTGTACTGGAAATGTTCGGTTTTGGACGACGGAACAAGGTCTGTGCAACAGGGAGGCTTTTTGATTGCTGCTGAACCTGTACCTGACCTCGGTGAGTTTTAAATCTCACCAATGATGCTCCGCGTCGTTCTAGTGTTACCCATCCAAAGGCTGGTGCTCTCCACACATTCCCCCAATTTTTGAGCGGTGGAATCCATGTGACCAAATATATTTTGATTCAGATGGAGAAACTTCCCGATTTGAATGCAGAAAAGCGGATAAAATCTGATCTCATGGTCCCTCAATTTCACCGTGCGACTCTGGTACTTGAGGCGCTGGTACTGTCCAGCTAGTGCCTTTCTCACTCCTCTGCGGCTTCAGAACTTGGGGAAAGGATTAACGATGTTTCCTTCAAACCCCTTGCTGAACGGCCGACTGGCGGGCATATCCTTGCCAGCAAATGCTTCCATGCATGCAACGGAAAACGAGAAACGAAAGCTCAAGCCTTCTTGTTTTTTTCATCCAACTCGATTCTTTGCATGTCTTATCTGACCAGGGGCCTTGGACACTTCCGATAGGGCCATTAAAATGGAAACAAAGTGACGATCCGAGTGTTTCGCACAGGCGCAGGGCGGTTTATAATTATACGCTGTGACGACGCTCAGATATCAAGATCTGATTCCACTGTGGTCACACTTCTCTGTGAGCATGAGATCAATTTAGATCACATATGTCTGAAGGCCTAGAGGCATAATGGAGGACTCGAGCCGTACAATTTTCAAATGGATATCGGTCCAAGCTCGTAGCTTTCTAGCTATAATTGGGAAGCTATAGCTGTGTGCCTCGTATAGCAATCTGGAAAATTGGTGAGGTTAGCTATCATTTCTTGGAACAGCCAAGGAAACCCGCCAGACGTACCTTTATTTTCACGCTGGCTGGGATGAATGTCATGGATTGGTCCGTTTCCCCAAGTCCACCTTGTCCAATGTTTGGTGTTGCGCGTTTTGTATTAACCATTTGCTGGAGGTGCAGATTGCTGCATATATTCGCTGCAGGCGCATATGGCCAGGCTTTCTCCCACAAAATCAACAAATTATATTATTGCGCGGTTCTCAATACCGCTCGATCGAGACGAAGAGAAAAACCAATCGCAAAAAGAGAGATCTTGGGAGTTGCGCGACCCGACCCGGATTAGATGGGATTGCATTTTATCTGCTTGGTATTTACCTCAGCCGAAATTTGAGCTTATGCAGGGTGGGCGGATACCCTGGGCTAGGTACAAAGGTCTGCAGATGTGGGCCGGAAGAACCTTTCTGGAATGAACTTTCGAAGAATCACCAAAGCCTATTTGACATTCTTATTTCATCCAATAAGACATCCGAGACAATCTTATCCTTCACTGTGATTTCGAGCTCGCAGCCGTAGCTTCGATTTCTTTGGACTCGAACTCTAGTCCTTCTTTTTTCCTTTTTTCTCTACTTGTCCCTTGTTCCCTTTTGTCTGTCTGCATGATTTCCCCAACTTTTCCCACAGTTTTGCCAGCATTTTTCATCTGCTAGCTTACTCCATGAACAAGATCACCAGGTTACCCCGCTGGTTTATCAAGGGGACAGGTTCAGATGGCAAGATGGTGTTCCCGAATATGAGGTACATGAGAGGGCTAAAAAGCAAAACCCTCTTCTGATTCTCTCTTTTTGCTGAAGTGTTTAAAGGACTCGTGGTGCCACCTTGTAGACAAAAACCTAGTCTATCGAAATGTAGATACAGGCATGTTTTTCACTAGCGAAATGTAGGGCGCTCCAAGAATCATACAATCCAAGGCTTGATAGCCGGACACACGTTGAAGCCGGCCCTTGAAAGGATTGCTTACCAGGGGATTATTTGGAACGGTTCATCCAATTTTAAGACACAAGGAAGCGATAAAAACGTCAGATTATTCCCTTTTGTTAGAATAACGAAATTTTAGATATTATGAGATAAGAGTTACAAGAAAGATTTTGGTAAATAGTTTGAAAGAGGGTGCAGAAGAACAGGCGGAGCATGCGAGCGTATTGGAGGAGGGTTGTTAGGCGATTTGTGGACCTGGAGTAGATCTCAGAGAAAGCTATCAACTCCGGATCATCTCTTTTTACTCGGTGTGCAGAAACGGTGCTATCCGTATGTGGGGACTGCACTGCGCTCCACCTCCTTGATATCGGTCAGGCGTCATGCTTTAGCGTCTGAATTTCTCAATTATGAGGTTAGCCCTGCCGCGAAGGCATCACAACCTAGTCAGAATTATATTTATCGTAGATTCTATCCCGCCACGAAATTTATTTCTGAGTGATGAAAGCCTCCATCTCATGGGAAAATTGATGAAACGAACCCCTGGAAAAAGCTCTGACCCCATTGTTAAGCTCAACGGACCATTAATTTGTCGGGGACTTGTCAAGTTTCTCCCGGTAGTTCGAACGTAACAGGCGAGAGAGTTTGAACAAGTTGGTGGTGGTGTCGAAGCTACATATCGCTAGGTAGGATCTTCTGAAGTCTGCATCTGGTGCAGATACCTTATTGCGGGATCCACTACCAGGATTCCATAAGTATATCGTAGAGGACCTTCCCCGTACTTCATGATCACCCCAAATAATCTTATCTTTTGGAATCCAGGAGAAAGGACCGGATTTTGGAAGGCGCAGGCATACTGTTCCTAGAGGTTTGAAATAATAGAAAGGGTAACGCTGCGAGCTGATCACGATTACGACAAATAACCCCTCTTCAAACATTTCTTTCATCCTTTCGCCATCGTGAAAAGATAGTACTCAACTACAGCCCTTTCAGCCACGCTTTTGACTTCGCGAAGTATTCCTACGCAGCTCCCGTAAGTAATCTTTTTTTTTAACACGATATCTTCGAAGAGGTTAATCGAAGATGCTATTTTTCGAATAAATGAGCAGTCGAGTATTTCATTTATCAATTTCTTCGAAATAAAGGTTTTCTTTAAATTTTTTTTAAAAATTTTTTTTTATCTTATTGATTGGGCAAAAATCCAACATTTGCTTTCTTTCCCACCTACGGTCCCATATGCAAAGACGGCTCGAAAATCTGGCCAAGAAGTGGTATTCTGCGGTTCTGTTTTTCCGGAAACGATAATGGATTCCATGAATTTTTTTCTACCGTCAAGAGACATCTAAAGTCTTAGAGGTGGAAAGGCCAGCCATCGGAATTCCATTTTTTGGTGGGTAGAGATGCCGAAATCAAAAATTTGGGAAAGTGTGTTGGTGCGCAATGTAAAGCTGGTCATCTTGATATCAGAATCATGATATTGGACCTGATGGAAAACTCCGTCTCTTTTTCAAGAAGAACTTCATGATGCTTTGTCTGGGTTTCCTACAGATATGATAGAAGTAACTCTGAGAGACCGACCAGACTTAGATTTCAAACCCATCACGTTTCTCTCTTTCTCGCTGCTTTTTTATTATTTATTTATTTTTTTTGCCCTTTGGCCCATTTGATTCGATTAGCCAGCCGCAAAAGCAAGAAGAATCAGGCTTTTCGAGTATCGATATCTTTGGACTGCGAATTGAATTCAGACCAACACTTTCATCGGTCAAAACTCTCGCAGGATACAGCGACTGGGCTAGCCGATTTTCCTTTTCTGTTGAGGCGGGGTCACAAGGGATACTCGGGTTTACCTTGCGCTGCTGCAGACTTGCTGCACAACCACCGCCTGTCGACCATCTCTCTGCATTGCACTGAGGGTGTCTGGGGAGTGACATTTTGCATACGGACCCACATTCTTAGCAGCTCCGTGTTATAGGCTTCTTCTTGTCTTTTACGACGCATCTTTTGCTTCTTCCCACGGATTTACCAGGACCTGGCTCGAGTGTGGCCCGGCAAGAAAAACGACCTAGCGTGAGTTTTCTGTATTACAATATTGTGGACCCACCAGGCCTGCAACCCCCCGGCCCCAGCACCCCAGGTCAACACACACATTACAGCCAGTGCCTCTGACATGGGCGATTTTTCTTCTGCGCAGAACTTGAACAAGACAAGACGAACGACTCTCGCGTCCGCAGACTAGCTGTCCGGTCAGAAAGAAAGAAAGAAACAGGTCAAGAATTGAAGTGGTATGTGTGTCGGGTTTTTTCCTTCGTTTTCACACTCCAGTACACCTCTCGGTTGCCCTCAGTATATCCCCTTGCACACACTTCCATATCCTCTTCCCTTGTCTTTGCCATATCGTTCTTGCCTTCAATAGTAGATTGAGGCGTCTCAATCGTTTATTTAATTTCTTTTCCCTTCACCACCGTCTTCTTTTCTTTTTGTATTGTCAACATCTCTTTTATTTTCGAGTAATTCAAAAACCTGGACAGAATCCTCGTTTGAGTATTACTTATATGCAGGTCTGCCCATCGGTGCGTTAAAATACCACGCACACCTATTTACCTGTATAATACGCAGGCCAGCCTTTCTCACCCCGCGCCGTCCATTTTATATATACTTCGTATTGGGAATTCGACGGAAATTCTGGTACTGCTACTTCCTTTACGGTCTGCTAATCAGCAATCAAGATCAATCGTATTTCTAGCGTCCCGTCTGACCAAACCCGAAAAACAAAAAGTTGGTTTCACTATCCACTTTACTTTCCTTCTTTTTTCTTTTTTACAAGAATAAAAGAATTCGCATTATTATTCGATCAGCGGACTTCAATATTTATTCCGCTGTTGTTCCGCTCAGTTCGCACAACCACCACCACCACCAGACACACTTGATCCTGACCCGTCCAGTTAGGTTTTTCCCCACAATTCGTTTTTTGGGGTTGTTCGGGGCACTTCGTCAAACATAAACAGGACCGAACCCAAGCCAGTTAGGCCACCCCGACGTTGACCCGCACTGTACTGACATCCTTATTATATAAGGACTGGCTAAATTCAAATCGCAAAAATCCTTCTTCCTTTTCTTCTGGCTTCTTTTTGAAGATGCTCTCCACAGGCATACCTCACCATAGCTATATTGGTGCTCCGGCGTTAATGAACAGTCATACGTCTACCATCGAATCTTTATCGTCGAACGGACTTTCGTCGTACTCGTTTTCACATCACCCCAAATCAATCATGAATAAGCGACATCATCCCTACGGCTCCCCCAGCCCCGGTGGCCTTCAACCCCTGGGCCACCTCGGCAGCGGTTCTCCAACAGCAGGTCCCATCCGTCGCAGAATCAGCAGAGCTTGCGATCAGTGCAATCAGCTCAGAACAAGATGCGACGGCAAAATGCCATGCCAGCATTGTATTGGTAAGTAATATTTTTTTTCCGCCTGCGGTGGTCTATTTGAATCGGATTAGGTTTTTGAAAAAGGAGTGCGCAAGTTGCGCATGCTATCTTTGCCATAGTCGAAACCTGTTGGCCTGCAGATTGATATTGTAGTTCACAACGTATGTTAACAATCGAAACGTATAGATTTCAATCTCGATTGCAAATACAATCGAGAACGCAAGAAGCGAGGCAAGGCCTCGAGAAAAGATATCCAGAATGCGGCAGCAGCAGCAGCCGCCGCCGCCGCCGCCAGTTCAACTCCTAATACAAATGGTACCTCTGTTGAAGAAAACGGAGAGTCCGCGTCTTCAATGATGCCCACATCAGCATCGCGAGAGTCTTTCTCAGAGCTGCCTCCTCCTCCTCGCCCGGATTTGGGCTTCCCTCGACCAAATAGGTCATCGATAGCTTCCACTCACACAGCTTCAAGTGAGCAGAGCGATTTCTCCCCCAGCCATATGCAACAGCAGCACCACCACCACAGACTGCCATCACAGCATCACCACCACTTGCCAACCCCAGACTCTCCAACCCATATGACACAGATCGGCGACTCTTCTTTCGCACAAGTTCCATATGGGAGAATGCCACATTACCAGCCGCAAAACGGTCTTATGAGCGGTGCTCGAATGCTCCCACATCCTCAACTTCAGACTCATGTTGGTCAGCCTATGTCAAACCCAAACTATGGCCATGATTTCATGATGATCTCCCCCCACAATCAAGCCGGGCCTCAAGGTGGTTTGAGTCTATCGAGTGCAGGCATCTCACCACTGGCAGGTCTTCTGGGCCAATCTCCGGACAATCAGTCCCCTGGCTGGCTCTCATTGCCATCGCCACCTACTCCAATGCACTCGAATCCAAATCATCTGAGGTACCCCGTCCTTTTGCCTATTCTCCCCCACTTGCAACAAATAATTCCAACACATCTTGCTTGCGAACTTCTAGATCTCTTCTTCCTGAATCCGATTCTCTCATTCTTCCAGCCGGCGTCCCCGTATGTCCTATGCCACGTCTTGCGGAAGAAGTCAGTTCTGCATCCGACACATCCTCGATTGACTACGCCGGCACTCCTGGCATCGATGCTCTGGATTGCGGCTCAGACTTCGGATGCTCCAGCCCTTACGGCTTCTCCCAGTGCTCGGGGCCGGATCTGCCAGAAACTGCTGGAGATGTGCATTGGTTTTCTGAGACCGTTGGTCCATATTCCCCTGGGCTCAGTGGCGGTCGGCTCCTCCCACTCATCGCATGAGAATGAAAACGCAGGTATGGGGCTTGGTGGTCTAACATCACCAGGTCCACAGGGTAGGGAAGGCGTTATAGGAGCGGCCGGAACCGTTGATGATGTTCTTACGTATATACATTTAGCTACAGTTATTTCTGCTTCGGAGTTCAAAGGCGCATCTTTACGGTGGTGGAACGCGGCATGGGCTCTGGCACGAGAGCTACGATTAAACAGGGAAGTAAGCGACCAACCAGAATTAGAACAAGAAGAAGGAGTGGTGCCGAACGCACGCTCAAATATGGGAGAAGAAGAAAAAGAGGAGAGGCGGAGGATTTGGTGGCTCTTGTACATTGTCGACAGGCACCTCGCTCTGTGTTACAATCGACCACTTGCCCTGCGAGACATTGAATGTGTTGATCTGCTCCAACCGATCGACGACACGAAATGGCAAAACGGTGATTTCTACGGGTCCCATGAAAATGGCAACGGACAAGACATTGGTGACCCGTTTAATCCCTTGAATCAGGTACCTAACATTTATACCTCCAATCCTTCACCTCCACAATCCGTCTCATCAAATCCTCAACAGGCAAATCGACAAGCGGGACCAACGATACAGGTCACTGGCCCAAGCCTCTTTGGTTTCTTTCTTCCTCTCATGACCATATTGGGAGAAATCGTGGATCTCCACCATGCGAGAAATCATCCAAGGCTCGGCCAAGGCTTCGGAGGCTCTGGAGCTGACTGGGAAGACCAAGTTGCCGAAATCCAATCCCAATTGGACATGTATGAGCGAAGTCTCGCTGACTGGGAGCACAATCGTCTCGATACGGAAACCGAAAAATCGCAAGATGAAACAAGAAACCAGCAACAGACTACTGAGCAGCTCCCAGAAAATGCTGAGGGCCGGCTGCCTGTCAGTAACGGGGAAACCTTGACTGATTCGGCTGTGCCTCCGGCCTCGGCCCCAGTTGCAGACAAGACTTCCTCCCCACTATCCAGTGACCAAATACAAAAGAAAATTGCAATTGCGTACGGCACACACGTGCTTCATGTCTTGCATATTCTTCTTTCTGGCAAGTGGGACCCCATCAGCATGTTGGACGACAACGATTTATGGATATCTTCGCCTGGCTTCATCTCAGCGACTGCTCATGCAGTTTCCGCCGCCGAAGCCATAGGTAACATCCTAAAATACGATCCTGATCTAAGTTTTATGCCATATTTCTTCGGTATCTATCTCCTCCAGGGAAGCTTCTTGCTTCTCCTAATCGCAGACAAACTCCAAGGAGAGGCCTCACAAGCCGTTGTTGGGGCTTGCGAAACTATTGTGCGTGCACACGAGGTCTGTGTTGTCACATTAAACACTGAATATCAACGAAATTTTCGCAAAGTTATGCGCTCTGCGCTCGCCCAGGTACGTGGTAGATGCCTACCTGAGGATATGGAGGAGCAGAAGCAAAGACGGAGAGAAGTCCTTATGCTTTACCGATGGTGTGGTGATGGGCATGGTTTGGCACTCTAAACTTATTCGTTTTGCTTCTCGGATCCGGCGTTCTTTTTCACAATCTCGAAGGGTCGGTCTTCTCATTCTCGGTGCTCCTCTCTTTCACGGTTCAACATTTGCATGTGTCATGTTTTCACGATTGCTTTTTTTATCATCTGGGTGCCTGGGCTTTTTGAGTTTTCTAACTTCATTTCCGGCTATGGCTTGATGCTCCTTTTCAATGCTTGACATATCCTCTTCATTTTCTCTCATCAACCTTTGCAGGATTCGAAAGGTCTCTTACCAAATTAATGTTCTTGTAAATATTTTTTTTTATCTGGTTTCACTTTTTTTTTTCCACTATTGGTGTCCCTTTTGGTCTGTCTTTTGGCTTTTGGTTTTCAAAAGCTTCCCCCAATATCCCGTGTAGAATATATCCCTGTCTCCGATTTCCTTTTATCTTTTCTTAATTTCCTAGTGGTAATTTTTATAGACCGCTCTTGGGCACCCTCGTTTCATTGGGGCTAAAATATCGTCTTCATTTCAGACTTGTATATTTTTCTTCAAATGTCTTCTCAAATGTTATATAGATCAAAAATTCTTCCAAAAGAATGAGAACCTTTGTACAAATGAATATTTGCATAAACTACGCTCCTCACAACTGTAGATAACGATCAGTAAAGTTGAATACTCAATTGGAACGGAAACACCACGCAACTTTCCTGCCTAGCGATCAGTCGCCCTAACTTTGGTGGAAATGTGGAGTTGTTGATTTCTGTGGGGAACATGCAAGACCCCACATACATCGACTCCAATGTGGATCTACGTTAATCCTAGCATGCTTTCTACCCAGAAGTGACTCTTGATCGGATGATGCTTCATGTCTACACACGTGCCATGGAATATCAAACATGTCATAGGTATATCACCCGAAGCTTCTTTCGGAGGGAGATTGTCCTGTTTGTAGAATGCGAGCGATATCATAACTGTCGATATCGTCGGCCTGGAAGCCATTATTTCTCCATGGCAGATACACACACCTGGGAGTGGGTGCTCGTTCTTGTGCTGAGTTGCACGCTCTGGGAGGTTGATCTTGGGGATGTATTCCGGGGCACCAATGTATCCCGTGGGGAGCTGGGGTGTCTCGGACCTCCCCGGAGACATCTCTTTTGGGCGAACCCTTTCCTTGGCATCGGTACGGAGCCATCACCATTCTCCGCGAGGCGCGGCGCCCAAAATATTGCAGCAGCCGATCAGGTGGCTGATGGTCTTCGATTACACGATCAGAAACAGAAACATTCACCATGCAGGAATAGGTATATTTTTCCCATCTGGCTTTTTCGGTGTCGCAGAAAAATCCAGAAAAATGAACAAACTAAAGACGCCCGAGTAGGGTTACTGATACAATCGTATCCACTCCCTTCTCTATCATCAGCTTGTCAGCGCTGTGTTACCGTAGCATTGGTTGTCGCGCCGGCCGGCCCACGTCTCGTCCAAATCCGCGATTCGGTAGCCTGGGGGCAAGAGCAATCTGATCGCTCGATTGGAGAGCCCTTTCCTTCCCCATGAAAAATGGAAATGAAAAGGAAGAAAAAGAGGAGACCCGCTTTTCCACCCCCTCCCTTTCTCACAGGTTCCACTTTTTGGAGCAAAATTTTGTCACAAGTGGGTACATAATCCGTGACGTGTGGAGAAACCTCGCAAATTATAGGTGGTACGGATTAAGCTGCTTTTGCGATAAACGGCAAGGTCGTGATTTGATACCGACGCATGGAGCACGAAAAGAAGAATGAACAAATGGTACCCACTACGTTTGAGATCCGAGCTTCTTGAATATGCCAAGGGAAGACGTCTCTGACAATCTTTTTCGATTCGGGGTATGCCTGCTTGAGCTAGCTGCAAAACCTTGAATGCAGCGGATCATTCGAACGAATTCCCCATTTGCAATCTGCGCGAACAAAGACTATTCGTGGGTAAGGAGGGAAAGGGAGCCACGTTCACGCAAGTTCGCGTTTTCGAACCCGTTACTTTCATCCGTGGTAGTGTGCAGTACCTGTTTCAATAACCTAGCGCCAATCAGAGAGGCAGGAAAACAATAAACGACAATTTCAAATGGAAAACAATAATCTGGAACATGACGATGACTTGTTCTTTAAAAGTAACTGTCAACGGAAACACCATCTGCAGCAGAAAGAAATTCCTGAGATATTCCGTCCTGCTTCTAGCGTCAGATTTTGTCTCGGACCCACTTTCCTCCAGCTGGAAAGTTGAAAAGATGGTGTACGCTCGAAATCATTGACCACTCGGCTCGTTCGTCGAAGAGGCCGGAGGTCCAAAGTGGTGGCGCAACAAATTCTCTCGCTGACGGCGGGCATGACGGACGCTTCATGCGAATGACATGCGGTCCTCGTATCCTCCCTCGCAAACAAGCCTAGCGCGAAACCCATTTTTTAAATTCCTTTTTCAATTGTGCCTTTTCATCTGGGTGGACGGGATTATCGACCGCTGCCGGCTAAATTGCTTTCATTGGTGCGAAAATTCGCCCAATGACAGCGTGTGTTCACAACGTGAGTTTAGAGTTTAACCTATTTAGCCGGAGAATCTCCGTTTCTTCTTTTCCTTCCCGGGGATTTGATTGATGAAGATTGTGCTTCTCCCGCTTTTCTTTTCTTGGGTGGAGTTCCCCTGGGTGAGCGTTCCACGGTCCGGGGGAGCCACAAAGCGGGCCACTTCAGGGGCGCTAGGTATGGCGAACAAGTGTATTCCTGATCACTTATTGAACACACAGACCATCTCGCCCTAGCAAGCAAAATCGAAGCCTTCGAAATGTTCTGTCTAAGTATTGCTTTGTCTCCACAAATTATGGAGAAGGGGCCACAAATTCAAAGTCAAAGCGCAGGAACCTTCCATTTCTCACATTCTAGACTTTCTGTGCTGCAAAGCTTGCGTAATAGGAAATCTCCCCCAAAGTTGCGTTTTCTGCTATTTAGCCTATAATCAGGACCTCGAAAATGCTGGTAACAGCTATCACTAAATATCTCAGATGGACCCTATCTGCTCAGCGAGCAAATACAAGTACCTGCGTGATGTAGACGTCCACGAGCTATTTCCACTCTATGCAACAATACATGTCGGCAAAATCAAGTTAATGCACAGCGGCGAGACTAGTCCGAAAACCTGGCGATCATTTAATTTGCCCTTCCCTGCCACATAATCTCAGGTAAGCAGTTCATATGTAAAATACCTATGTACTTGTCTACTACGAAAATAAGGAGTCCTAGCTAGCTTATTGTGGGGTATGGAGAAAAAGGTGAGGATCTGCTGTAAGCTCGTCGAATTGACCAACCAATAACCGTCCCTACGAGCGATGATTGACCCCTGTAATTTTATCAGGATAGGTTGTAATTATATCGTCTATTCTATAACAACTATGAGTAGAAACCCCAAGGATCACTCTCTTGGACAGATTTTTCAAAATCAGCACCATCTTGTTCAATTTGGCGTAGAAAATCGTCCTGGTTATCATCCTGAGCTTCATCATACAACTCAGTCGGCTGTTTGTGGGCGTGAAGTTCATCCGCTGGTGCGGAAGCTTGGGCCGGAGGCTGGGCTTTCGTTTCTGAGGCAAGTGATTCTTCTGCTGGAGCATTGGCAGTCACTGCTTGCTTAGTTTTTGTGCTCACCCGCTTTGTGGTTGTTTTTCGAGTGGCAGCTTTCTTTGCCTTTATGACGTCCCAAAAGTCAGCATGGTTATCGGGTAACCAAATTGTTGGTACGGAATCAAGGCGAAAACGTTTTTTAAATAATGAGATTCCTGCATGGAAGTTTTGACTTACTGGCTTCGCTGGCTGCTCCGGGGCAGGAGGAGCGATAGGTGCAGCTGCTGGGGCAGGAGCAGGAGCAGGAGCGGATACCGGTGCAGGTATAGGAGCTGATGACAGGAGAGCCCATTGTTGAGCATCATCGGTGTATAGCCGCGTCCAATCCTCGACGTTGATCCAACCAGCAGGTTGATTGCTGGGTAGATGGCCGATCCCAAGAACATGGTCTTCTCGTTTTGTGCTGATAAGCCACCCCCCGCTGTGGTTCGGGATATCGGTATTGTTGTTAAGGAGACTGCTGACATCGTAGTATGCACTATCCGGAGGCGCTGCGGCCGGGTTTATAATGGGTCGAAGGATGGATGTCGGGTACCATCTCCCCTTGATCTCCATTGCATTTATTTGGACATTTTGGTATTTTAGATGCCATCCACATTGCAATGCCGCCACGTCCGCCATCATCCTAGGCGTCGGTGGGGGGTCGGGATAAGGTGCCGTGGGCATATGTCCTAGCACTTTACAGTAAATGTTCCCCTGAAAGAACAGGACTTCTTTGGCATCCTTAACGATATTCTTAATCGCGAGAACATCCATGCCTTTTTGACCTTCAACTTCCGGGGTCATCACTCTGACTTCTCCATTTCTCCAGATTTTTTCTGCACCCAGCCAGAGGCAGGGAATCACATTTTCGCCCGTTTCGCTTGGACACGTGGTGACGGCGATGTTGCATGCGATCCGAATGCTCGCTATGATGCTAGCGTCATGTAGCTCTGCATCTTGATGTGTCCATTCCGTCCAGTTAATCTCTGCCCATTTGACCTGGTACTTTCTGGAGGCGATAGAGGCCTGGAGGGGGTCAGGTGGTGTATAAGATAGCCACGGCCGCAGCCTGCTCTGTGGAAGCAAGAGAGGTGACCGACTAACAACTCGGGGAGACTTGAGGGGCACCAGTTCATACATTGGTTCTCGTCCGCCTATCTTTCTGCTCGCAACGATGGAAATGACGGGATATGTGTCGTTGGGGTTCGCCCAAACCATTTCACCAGACCGGTACAACCCAAGGGCAGGGTTCAAATCCGCCTGCATGAGCATCACGTACGAAGACAATGACATTTGAGAAGGGGTCGGCTCCTGGGGTCTCGTGCAATGGTGACAGGTGCATGCCTTGCTCCTGTCACTGGAAAGCCAGGTGAGGTGAGGGAGAAATTCCTCGGGTGATTGGAAGACCACATTGATATTGCCACTCTTGAGGCCAAACAGATGGCCTGTGGATGACAATTTTTTGGTGCTCTGTTATTTTATTGAAATGTGTTAAGTGACAGCCCTTGGAAGACCACCCATGGTATGAGGTGGGAAAGAGAAGGGCTTATGCTAACCTGCTGTTCCGGGGTAGCGGATTTGAATGAATACAATTGGTAGTTTGTAGGTAAGGCCTTGAGAACCCAAAATGGATCTGAGAATTTCCTTGTTAGCTTTTTTTTTGATGTTTTTATGAGTTGCGGCTTGCCGATGATGTGGTAATTTTGTCTAAATTTTAACCACCTTCCCGGAAATATATACGGTACCTACGTTTGGCATAATCTTCTGGAGATGCCATCTCCATGTATAACTGGCCCAGTTTCTGTCTCCATAGTACGTCTAAGCTAGTATTGTGCGATACTTCGGTAAGGTTCCCAGCTGCGGTCGCTGATCGAAGCTGTTGGGTGGTTGGTCGGGCAGATGTGTCCCCATCGGATTGGCCTAGCATGAGTATCCTCCATTTTGGAGGTTCCACGTCCTTGGCCATATTGATGGGGCACTCAAAGAAACGATGTTATCGGCGGTTGGCTCTTTCCGTCTCTTCGGATTCCTTATAGGTGCATTTCAAGATGGATGGTATTGTGTATGTTGGGCCAGTCGTATATTTTTGCGTGTGTTGATAAGTGATATTCAGCCAGTCGCGCCGCTAAAGTCAGAACGTCCGTGACTCGGAAAAGGGAGATGGCTGAAAGCTGAGATATCAGACCGATTGGCCGAATGGTGTTTTATACATCCATCCAGATATACACACGTAAATGCCACAAGGTGTTTTGGCAATTCTGGTCGAAAACCTTGATGAGGTCGCGCCAACCAGAAAGTTGGCGGGACGATGGCGTTGGGCGCGTTTTCGGGCGAGTTTCAATTTTATATTGCCCAGCCGCGCTGTGCGAGCACTGCCGCAGCTGCCTCACAGCTACATCAACATCGCCGCACTCTAGATCTCGAGATAGCCAGTTCACGCTTGAGAAAAATTCAAAAAGATTGATTGAAAAGATGTCTTCGAGAATATTATTGTATCGGGTTTTAGTATTATATCATGTCGATGCTGTTATATCGCACCCGACGTTTAGCTTTTTCTTTGCATTTGCCGTGCAGCCTACGTTGTGAGGCGAAACTTAAAAGCGGCATTGCATCTCCGCATAAAAAGCTAATCTCGACGGAGTTTGTCCGGCGGGGCTCTTCGATTTCGATTGATCCAGGTAAGCCTAGACGACGGCTACTTTTCGTCTGATATAAAGAATCCACACCTTTATCGTGTATTTGATAGCTAACTCATAGCAAAATCATCATCCGATATCATCTTACCCCCGCAAAAACCGTTGTTTTCAATCTTGTGTCAAGAGACTCACGACAAACACTGATACTTCTATACCTCCTCTAGCTGAAGATCTAGTTGGCTAAAGTTACAGACATCAGTCATGTCGAGCAAGCCAGTTCTTACCACGATTTCTCCGATCACTCAAAAAGCTATTCACACTCGTGACGAGTTCACACAAGATGACATTCCGGCGGTAGTGGATGCCGCAAAGAAGGCTTTCGCAAGCTTCAAATCCTCCTACGATCTTGCGGCCCGACAAAAGCTTGTCGCTAAAGCACTGGACATCCTGGAGTCCAAAGCCGACAGCTTAGCTCGAGATCTCACGGAGCAGATGGGTCGCCCTATTCAATATTGCGCCAAAGAAATCAAAACCGCTGTCATTCGCGGCCGGTATATGCTCAAGATCTCCTCAGAAGCCTTGAAGGACATCCCCGGAGACGAAGAAGCTGGATTTACCAGGTACATTCGAAAGGAGCCACTCGGAACCGTTCTCGTTATATTTGCATGGAATGTATGACCCCTGCTGCAATCTGCAATGCGAGCAGAAACAATAGAATATATCGCTAATCATAATCGTAGTACCCGTATCTCATCCTTGTTAACTCCTTGGTTCCCGCATTGCTAGCCGGTAATACTTTAATCTTGAAACCATCTCCTCAAACTCCCACAGTCCCGGAGACCTTCCTGTCAGTTCTGGAGGAAGCTGGCTTGCCAAAGAATGTTGTCCAAGTTATTCATTGCGGAAACCCTGATACCCTATCAAAATTAATATCAACTTCGGGTATCAGCTCTGTTACCTTCACTGGCTCCGTGGCTGGCGGTTTGGCAGCACAGCAGGCGGCTTCGAAGCGAATTATCCCCGTTGGATTAGAGTTGGGAGGCAACGATCCTGCTTACATTCGCCCTGATGTGGATATCAAGTGGGCTGCGGAGGAGATTGTTGATGGGGCTGTATTCAACAGTGGTCAGAGTTGCTGCTCTATCGAACGAATTTACGTTCACCAAGACATTTACGACAAGTTTATAGATGAAGTGGTCGGAGTGGTCAAAAATTACGAGTTGGGAGATCCCTTCTCTGGTGCAAGCCACTTGGGGCCTGTCATCAGTGTTAAGAGTGCTCAGAACATTCGGAAACATATCGAGGATGCTCTGAAGAGTGGGGCTAAGTCATTAACGCCGGATGTTTTCAAAGAGGGAGAAAGTCTCGGCGAGACCTTTGTCCGGCCTGAAATCTTAGTCAATGTCGATCATAAAATGCGTGAGCACCATTATTCGCTTTAGTTTTTCTTTCTTCATACTAATGAAAACTCTTGAATACGCAGAGGTTATGAAAGAAGAAACTTTTGGTCCGGTCATCCCGATTCAAAAGGTTACTTCTGACGACGAAGCTGTTCAATTGATGAACGACTCCGACCTTGGCTTAACGGCCTCGATTTGGACTCGGGACATCTCTACCGGAGAAAAATTAGCAGAGTCTGTTGAAGCCGGCACAGTATTCGTCAACCGAGCTGACTATCCAAGTCCAGTGAGTGCTCAAAAGCCTAACACTAAACCTTGCCTCGAAATGCCTTGTTTTCTAGTAAACTAACCTCTAAATTGCTTAGGATTTGGCATGGACCGGTTGGAAGAACTCGGGTCGGGGACAAACGTTGTCTAAATTCGGCTTCGATCAGTTCGTCAGATTGAAGAACTTTCATCTTAAGCAGGTTCCGTCGTGATGCGAATCGAAGCTGGTGTGCGTATTTCCTTGTTTTTTGCAAAATATTTCTCACTCTAGGTCAGGAACGGAAAGTTCTAAGAAAGAAAATAAATCGTTGGCCTCGGTTGTATATTAATTCATGAAAATTGCAAGCCGTATCACATTTACCGATCCAAGGCGGGACATGGCGTGAACATCTGCTGATACTTACAGGTCGGAGATCTCTAACCCGGAAGCTAAACTTCTTGGAATCTCGTGGATTGCGTAGTACCAAGAATACAAGTTACAAAGACTCAGCAAGAATATCCTTGTTGGACCAACAACTGATACAAGTTTGGTTGTCGGTGCCTGATTTTCAATCGGAACCTTTTCCTTGGTAGCTCTCGTCCCGAGACATGATCCCTGAGTTCCACCTGAACAATTCCGCGGAACAAGTCAAAAGAGTCGGCATTTCTAACAATCTTTCTTGATTTTAGGGTTGGCGATCAGACACTTTGGTATATAAATTGTTGGATTTTGTCTCAAAATTGCGGAACAAGAGACCCATCTCAGCAGCTAAGCGAGAAAACAATATATCGATGATAAATGATCGCTCAGCGTCGTCCCCGAGGCTAGCCCAGCAAAGCCACTTGATATTTCTGCATCCGGGTAAGCCTCTTGGTGTTTACGACGGATATAGACCTGATCAGAGCGGTGTGGAGATAACAGGCGATCAAAAACTATGTCTTGAAATAGTTGTCGGTCTAACCTTCTTAAGCTTTACTCATTTACCGACCGTTTGGTACCGTAAAGACATATCTAGATGCAAGGACATGGTTTACATGCGTCTCGCCCCCCGCCTTCACCTGATAATAACCTCAGAGCTCTGTTACTCTAGAGACGCACGACCTCACCACAGCCTCATTGATCAATTGAAAATGGCAAGCAAGGCATCGCTTAAAGTTGACAAAAGGCCGGACTCCTCAGCATCTCAGGTCGAGGCCTGCGTCTTTGTGCCGATTGAATTGCTTGAACCCGATTGAAATGTTTTCGCCAATCGCAGGGAAATAATTTTTTTCTTTGACGCTCAAGATGACTTGGCGGCTTGGCTATCTGATGTCTTTTAAGATTTGATAAGAATCATGTGCATGGTCGCATGAAGCAGTCCCTTGCTTAAGTGACGCCGCGCTACAGGAACTTGATCACCCGAGTTCTATACATTCTCATTATGGAATCTTTCCGAAGCCTCGAAGGAGCCTTCTCGTTTCGAAGTTGCTTTGAAAGGCCACAAGCCCACATTTTGGAATCTCAGGAACGAATTTGTCATTCATGTATACACAGGTATATTGTAATTCTAGAAGCGGTGCACGCATGGATCTAATAATCATGTTGAAATAACCGCTATAGCACCGTGTACTCGAAAGCCTTTAGTAAAGTATGGTTGTATTAGAACATTTCCACCCTTTGAATTATTAAATCGTCTTCTAGTATATTACGTAGGTCTTGTCTGCAACATTTAAAAATTAACATCATGTTTCAGATTTTGAAGAACCTTGGGCCTGCTAGCTGCAGCTAGGCGTGGGATATTTTTCCTTTCCTTCCTTATTTTTTCGACCGAGGGGCTCTGTAACCGTCGGCATGAGTACGCAAAACATGTCGGCTTGATGATTTTTTTCATTGGCCGTTTCTCTATATTCAGATCCGATACACTACCTTTAACCCGAGACCCTTTCAACGTTACTTAGAAGTGTCTAGTTACCTAACGAATGAGTATCAATTCAATAAGAAAAAAATAAAACACCAATTCTTTTATCCAGCCAGTAGAGTGTTTTAGGGCGCCTGAAGCAATGCAGATGGTCGATCAATTTGCTTTGAGCTTCTAGCTTGTGTCCCCTTGCTTCGATTTCGCAAGGCTTGCGGTACAAACTCGAGAGCAGCAGAATTCCACTCAGCTCAGTGCACAACGAGCCCCTTAACCTCCTTGCCTCAGGTGGGGATTCTTTGAATGGTGCTCGTATTCGACTTCAGACCGTCCCGCGACTTTAAACTTGCAACGGAATGGAATGCCAGCCAGCACTTTATTCCGCATGCAAGGTGTTATATGTTTCCTTTTGCTCTCCCTGTAGCGAGAAACCTCAAGTAACACAGGACGGAGCCCAACGAACGCTAGCACTTGGCGGGTCTAATTATAATGAAGCAGAAAGCTAGCTGGTTACTCGAGACTCAGAAAAATCTTTTAGGGGCCACCCCACGGCATTGACGACTGATTTTAGTACTTGGTCTTCCAAGATGGCAAGTGCTGATGTCAAATGGGTTGAGCTCGACCGAGCGGCGCAATATCGCTAGCTTGAATCCGCTCCAGATGGCCGTTTCCAGACCTGGCCGTGTGTATGTCTTGCAGCGAGGTAGTCTGGTACGGCGGCGAGGATCCCGATTGCGACCTGATACGGTAATAACAACATTTTGGCAAGCTTTGGGTCTCGGAGAAAGTCTGGCTGCTCGTCTGTCGAGAATTGCTCCATGGTTTTGATGTCACTTTTTTTCTTTTCTCACCACCAACCTCACAGCCTCTCCAAGCACGCAGTTGACAGAGTACATATTATAATTGTATGGATCTCTGTCTATAAAAAGTATTTTATCGCCAGAATGACTCCGTCCTTAATTCCCCCACCCTCTCTTTTGCATTCTTGTAACGCATTTCAACCGTCCTTCAAGCTATGTGCCTACATATGCAAGGGCGCATTCGAAGCGAGATATCTACATCCCACGTTATGTCTCTATGACACACGACGATTCCTCTCACTCTCACTCTTTTCTCTCTCAATTACCACCTTCAGGCCTCGTACATAGTAGCTAGGGGTCCAAAATAACCTAGTCGCGGATTCTCCCTTCTTATTCATTCTTGGCCGTCCGTTGATCTGTATATAGTGCTTCATTAATCCACCTCCCCTCCCCAGGACGATCTCTCGATCTCTTCTAATTCCTCAGATCTTCTTGTCGCCGTTGACGTCAAGAAGACTCCTGGACCACCTTTCAGTTATCCACATCCAGCTTTGTGTATACTCTATTCTTTGCGGGCGACGTCGTTGCTTGAAAGTTCAAACGCTAGTTGATGCTATTGTTATATCATCGCCTCTTTTTCCTCAAACCTTTGTCACATTTTCTCTTCTCGATTTCATTTTTCAAACTATACCCTTCCGGTTCGATCCTGTCTCTGGACTTGGGGTCACTAAAACTTCCGTCAGATACCGCCCTCAATCAAATCGCTTAGATCTCTCTTTTGTAGATCGAAGATGGGGTGCGCGCCGTCCAAGCACGATTTTGGAAAGAAGTTGAAAGGCGGCCGGAAGACGGAGCTCGAAATCGTAAGTTTCAATTAACATGCCTTATGAGACTATACCAGTTTCCTGTCAGCAATGAAAATAGTAGCTTACCGGTCGTAAAACGTTCCCAATATACAGGGCTACCCCACAGATTTCCACCGTAGCTCATTGTCGTACCCCTCGGCGCTGTGCGTCAACTGCGACTTACCCTCTCGCACGTTGCTTGCCTCGCTAGGCAACAAGGACTCTAGTTTGTGCTGTAACTGCGACAGTGGAGACCAGATTCTCAACATGAAACTCGACTTCAAGCCTCTATCGCCCATAGCATCCGACGCCACACTCACCGTATCCAAAAGGGATCTTCCCACCGCCTATAATTTTCCATTCGGCTTCAGCCATGCGAACAGAGGATACGGCGACGATTGCGCCTGTCCGTTCGATAGCTATTACGGTGAATACGACGACGACAATGATTCGGAGCGTTCGCACAAGAGATACGCCTCATTCTCATCCTCGACCTGGAAGGTCGAAGAACGAGTTTCCGTAACCCCACAAGAGGTCGTTTCTTGCTCGCGATCCAATTTCTATGCATCCAGCGAAGCCTTGGGTCTAAATTTGACTCATCACGGCATGCGGAAACCGAACCCTTCATCGACGATACGGCTTCCACGCTAAGAAGTGATAGCGTTGGTTCCAAATTTCGAAACCGGAAGAAGAAGGTACCGTTTCAGATGTCTAATCAGAGCAGCCCGGATCTGCTCGCTGCTAGCGCTAGAAAGTCGCAGCGTGTCTCCAAGGACCAGGTTAAGGTTATTAGAATTCGAGGCTCCAAATCTACTAACTGGATATAATCGAATCTAAACCCTTCCCTTCTTTCAATTAAGACGCCTCTAGAGGTGCACCATTCCTTTGCTTTCTACTTTTACAAACTTAGCGTGTTACATTTTGGACATATTTGCTTGGAACCGGGCGTTATAATCTTCCTATATACCCATTGTCGTTATTATTAGAATCAGAAGATACTTTTGGAACGGATTCAAGAGTGCTTGACCTAAAAGACCAAAAAAAATCGAGGTCTTTTTTTCCTGGACATATATTTTTCATCTCTACTTTCATTGCACCAATGTACTTGAGCTAGTGTTCGATCATGGCTACGAAAAACTTTTGCTTTCTGTATAGTATCTAGGCGTATCACAGGGAGGACACCCAAACAGCGTTTCTTACAAACAAAAAGTATCAAAATCCGACTATATCATCTTGCTATCTCTTCATGTATACTTCTAAACTATCACCGATATAACAACATCAATATTTGTGTTCACGACGACATCGAAAAATCCTGAACCTCCCAAATTGGTGTGATTTCATGGTTGGCTGGATTCGCCGGCCGGTAAGCGGCTATTATTCATTACACATTGACTGTTAAACGCATCTCAGTGCGTAGGTTACTTTGGTCGTGTAAAGCTATCCATTGTGTGCCAACTGACACCGCATTTGGTATCCCATTCTCAGGCCGCGATTCCAAATTCAGGGATGGAATGTGCAGACGCATATGCGGCAATTCGTATTGGAATGGAATGTAAAAAGTAGGAAGAGGAGAAAGGAAAAAACCTAAAGGCTTTCTTTCATGTAAGCGAGGAGTATTGCAAAAAACAAGTTTATATCCAGGTACAATGGTATACAGTAGACAACAAACAGGGAAATAGAAGATAGAAGAAAAGAAAAGAAAAATCCCCGACTTTTGACGAATGTCATGCAGACAAGAGGATTTGTATACCATGGTAATTCACGACTTCTTGACCTTGGTTACGCTCTTGCATGCGTAAACGCAGGTTCAGCATTCCATACCCAGCTCTGTTGTTCGTTTCACCCCACGCTTTTTGGATTTGTTGTACGAAGAACCGTCTCGAAAAAGCTCTCAGGTACCGTCTTATTGATGACGGTTGACACCAGCTTACCTAACTTTCCGACTCCTACTGATTATCATAAGCCCTTTGGACCTGGGCTATCAGATCCTCCGGTTTCCCGGAACAACCTCTCCACATCCCGTCGTCCCTGACGCATACATTCTTCCCCTCAATCGTGATGGTGCAACTGGTGTGGATACCGAGCTGTATGGCCCTCTTCGCGCTGGTTCGCAACAAGTCAATTCCTTTATCCTTGTCCTCCGAGGAAGCACACTCCTCCAATTTGTCAAAGTCGAGTCCGTATTCCATCGCACATCCCTTGACGAAGCCATCTTCGGGAATATTTTGGTAGTCTTTCCCCATGCAGTTTATGAATCCCAACCACCTCTGCGGTTCGGGTTTGTATATATCGTAAGCGCAGAGCTCGATAATATCTCCAAGGCACTCATCCGGGCCGTGCTTGCACGCCATACCGGCGTTCGAGTCATCCGGGGTACCGATGAATGTTGGTCGCAGGTTGATGATTCCAGACTCGTAGACTTTCGCCATGACGGGGAGGACCAACTTTGCCACGCAATCTCGAGCATCGGGACACTAAAAGAGAAGAAAAGGAACAAGTTGTTAGTAAGGTGATAATAAGAATCCGGCGACTTATTCTTCAAAGGGAGATTCAAGGCCGCCAATTTTTGACGGTGTCAGAAATATGTGATTATGCGCGACTATTGTGCAGCAGGTGGTATCGGATAAAGGGAGCCGAAGGGAAGAGCACCGAACGCATAACAAAGTACCTTGCTCATGACAAACATCTCAACGTCGACAGGAGTCTTTTTGGGAGCTATTTTATCATTATCTGATCCTTTCAAAGACCCGAAGGGGCCTTGATCGGGAATATCGGCTGCGGCGAAGGAGGCAGCGAATGATACGGTTGCTGCAACCAGGCAGATTTGGGAGATGGTTGGGATGTGCATCGTTACTCGCTGTTGGATTGAGATAGCTCTTCGCTGAATGAGAAACAGTTGTCGACTCGGTTAGCTTGTCTGCCCTGATCGGTGTGAGACAACTGATGGAGAGTGTCGTGTGAGCATCGGAGGACGTCCTGTGAGAGCTTGAGTGTGGAGTGTGGAGATTGATTGATTTGAGATGCGCCTGCCGATTCGAGCGCTTGCACATGTTATTATTAATTGTTGTTGCTGTCAACTGCATCACCAAGGCGCCTCGTGTCACCGAAACACACACGCCTTGGCACGCAACGCACAAATTCCAACAATTCGATCCAAAAACATCTGTTGACAAAGACTGACGATAGATTCCAACATTTGTACAATTAGTGCTACCCTTTCAAATCTCAAGTTGCGAGAGGATGAAAGGAATTGTGAAAATCGCGTCGGGATGGAGAGCTTAAACTGTTTCGTGCTGCTTTCTGGGTCTCGCTTTGAAATACCTTTTGTAAAATAACAACGTATTGCGGGTGCAAATTATCCAAAACATGTTGTCGATTCCCTATCTGTCCATCTTCGTCTGCATTCTATCAATTCCTCCGAGATTGCATATATTAAATGATTATATCAATCTTGAGTCAAATAATTATATAATATCTAATATAAAAATCAAAAAACAATCCTCAGTTCATTTGTCTCCAAAGTTCATAAAAACAAGTATTAACGTATTCTTGACACATTTCCGTAGAATTCCAAAGAAAATGAGTAAATACCTGCTCCCGAGTTACACCATCCCTACCATTTCCGCTTTCATTGACTTGAGATGATTTCTAGATGAGCCAGGCGATGATCGCTACTATGGATCACATATAACAGACCTCGAAGATGCTCCTGCCCTAGAAACGGAACTTGAAGCGCTAGAAAAGCGAGCAATAGAGGCAATGAATAACGTCTACCTCATGCTCCAAGAAGCCGAATCGAGAGGATACGCAAACGGTACCGCAGACACGACCAACAACGCTTCAGCATTCAAAGCCTACCCTAGTGTCCGAGGAAAAGCTCCCACGAAGGGGAAAAAAGCCCAAAGTCTCCCCACCGATTTCGTGGATTTCTCCTCAGATTCGATCGAATCGAATTGTGAAGCTGATGACGACGATGATTTTGATCCCGATGTCAGGCAAGCTAGGTTCAACAGAGCAAAGGACGAGGAGTCCGTAGCGTATGAGAGCGGTGGCAGTGACGACTCCCAAAGCGACAGCGATTCTGACGATGAGCGTGAGGAAGAGGAGGAGAATACCTCCAAACCGACCCAGAGATCGAAGTACAATCTCTCAAAATACAGAATCAGACCGAGAGAGAAACTAGAAAGGCTTGAGAAAGGCGATCTCGTCCACCGCCTTCAAGACCTACTCAACTTTATAGACCGCAACCAAGGCGCTTTAAAAGCAAAACAGCTCCTAAGCTGCGTCCTGCGGCTGGAGGATTATTTATACGAAGCAAAGAAAAACACCGGAGCTGTGATCACCGCTCAAGAGAGACAAGATGCAGAAGATTCAAGCGGTCCAGATTCCGGCATTACAAGAAAGCAAACCGGAAAAGTAGGTTTACGAGCTCGCCCTCGATCAAAAGCTGCTCGCCGTATTTCCCCTCCTCATGCACCGAAAGGCAAAGGCAAAGGCAATGCAACGCCACCAAAACATACAACCCGTGGTTTCTTTTCAAGGTTGTGGGCATGGAATTCTGCGGCGGCAGAAGAGTTAGAAGAACCGTCGATACTATCGGACGAGACGAGAAACTTCGCCCTTGGCACAAATTGGACCGCAGATGACCTTCGACGTGAAATGGCAGGAAGACACCCTTACATCGATCCAGAGGTGCAACTAACCCTCCGATCGATGAGAAAGATTATCGAAAAAGATTACGACAACAGCCAAAAGTACATCAAAGGTCTCCATTATCACCCAGAAGATCTCAAATTGATCACTATCGATACCCTCCCATCAAATCCTGGGGGTATGAAGCCCTCACACGCGGGTCCTCAACCTACGGAGTACTATTTCCAGTATTGTAAGAATCTATTCGCCAGCATCGCCAGTTGGATTGAGAAATACATCGTCCCGACAGATGGCACTCCCGTGAGGTTCGACAAGAAGATTATGCTTCCCAGCGTCAGCAACGCTGTGAGAAAGCTAGATTACTTTAAAATATCTGATTTCACGGCTTCCTCCTCGAACCCTAAAACTATAGCGGAGAGGAACATCAAGCGCCAAATTTTCTTTCAATTTATATTCTACATGGTTCTCAATGAAGGTATCTGGAAAAAGTGGATATACGGTTACGACGAAGATACGGTTGCGAGGGTCCTCACAGAAGCCGGTCTAACTTACGGCCAGAAAAATAGTAAGCTTTCCGTGCTCGCTTAATTTTTAAGTCTAACGTCAATGCTAATTAACTACTCTCAATAGCACATGAAGGTCACAACGCCCGTGGCAAATGGTTCGTCGAGAACGTTCGCCGACAAGAAACGAGTATGAACCAGAGAATTATAAACCATCAAATCCAGATTGCGACGACTCTCAGACAGATATTCGTCCCGCTCCTCAAACCTAACGCCACAGATGATAATTCGACGTTTCGGAGAATGTCAATCACAGCCGAGAGGGAGCTACAAATGATTATAAGCGACGCGCAGGCTCTTCAGCTCATGTTTCAGTCCGAATATAGTGTGCACATGATACAATTTGACGAACCAGGGTCTGTTTTTGAAGAAGCTTGGATGGTAAATGCCGCCGATCCGAAATATATGGAGAAGATTGGCGAGAAAGTTGTCCCAGGTCGAAGTTCTAAGTTGAATTCAAGATATACTATTGCGCTGGCTTTTCAGCCCGCAGTGTTTATAGAAACTGAGGCCGAGATTTTGGAACGAGTAGTCGTGGTATAAAGAGTCGATAGCGTATGTGATGTCAAAAGAGAACAGGCCTTGTATGACTAAGATTTGTGTTTAGCACAACCATTGCCAATGCATTCATAGTTGTGAGGACTAAGCCACAGAAATTCGATTATCATCCAAAAAATTTTAATAGGTAAAATTTCAGAACATACGTCTAATTCTGAGACTGGCTACATTGGATTGAGATTGTTGAAAAAGATATTTAAAATCACTGATAGAGAGTTCTTTCCATTTGAGCATTGTATCGCCCACCAATTGGCTTGAAACTCTTCAAAACGGCATCAATTTCGGCCATCTCCTCCTTTGTCAAACTAGTCTCTTCCAGATTCTCAATAACCTGGGATTCCTTGGTGGCACCACTACAAAATGCCGTTAGCAATAATACTAAAACTCGATTTAAAGAATCAAAACTCACAAGATCGGAATAATTGAGACATTATACTCCTGTCCCTTCTGAACAACCCAAGCAAGAGCGAGTTGAGCCGGTGTCACACCCTTCTTCTCAGCAATCTTCTTTATCGACTCCACGAGCTCAAGATTCTTTCCAAAGTTCTCACTGCGGAAACCAAATCCGTCAGCATCTATGAAATCAAGCAACAACCTTTAAGTTGAAGGAACTTACGGCTGGAACCTATCAAACCGCTTTCTCATATCACCCTCCGGAATATCATCCGAACTCTTCAACTGGCCCGTCAAGAAACCCCTCCCCAAAGGCGAATAAGCCGCAATAGGAATATTATGCTCCGCGCAAACCTCCACCAACCCGTTCTCGAAAATCTCAGTCGCCCAAAGCGAGACCTCGACCTCGAGAACCGAAACAGGGCAAATGCTAACCGCCTTCTTCAACGTCTCCGCCTTGACTTCGGACAAACAGAGACCCCCAATTTTGCTGGTATCAATGTACTCCTCCTTCACCGTCTTCCATGTCTGTTCAACAGGATTGGTGGGGTCGACTCTAGCGATACAGAACACGTCGAGTTTGACTTTCCCGTCTAGTTTCTCAAGGATATTATCAATCGAAGTCCTGATACCCTCCGGTGATCCGTCGGGTCTGTGTAGTTTCATGTTGACACCGCCTTTGACACTCAAGACCACCTTTTTGGCGTTTTCGGGGTATTTTGTGAAATAGCGGTTCAAGAGGCGGAGATTGTCTTGTGGGTCTTGGGTGCCGTAAAACTCGCCGGAGACGAAAAAGTTGGCGCCACGTTCCAGAGCAGCATTCATTGCTGCGAAAGCTTCTTCGTCTGGGAGGTTTGTGGGGCGCCATGTGAAGTTCATTGTTCCGAAGCCTGAGCATTATTAAAGTCAATATTTCATGTTCAATTAACGTTGGAGCTATTGAAGGTTACTGACCGAGATCACCGACTTGACGGTTGGCAACTGGAGATTTGGCGATTGCAACCATGATGTTTAGCTAGTCTTGTAATAAACTTATAGGTTTTATATGAATCAAAATATAACAAATTATAGATCTTGAAGTCGTAGAGTTCGAGACTTATGAGAAGATAACTGTTCGACAATGTATAATGTTATAATGATATTCGGATCGATTAGGGGAAATCAACTTCTTATATACTTTTCCCCGCTCACAGTTCTTAAAAAAATGGCATAATGATAAACTTACGCGCAAAATATCTAGCTTCACAATCCGAATCGAGCACTACCATTCCCAAAACGGACTAGTCCCACCACCCACACCAACACAACCACACACCTTCGATATCTCCAGAACCTCAAAACCCGCAAAACATCACCAAGTTTCCACAAATTCCCCAAAACTCACCCAATTTTCACTCCCTAAACTCCTCTCAAATCCGTCGCAATGACTCCGGTACTCGAAGATTTGAAATCAGAAACTCAATTACTAATGCTTACGCGTCCGTTGCGTCCAGATCGACCGTAACGGAGTTTGTAGAGTTAAGTCCGGTGGTTAAGTCCTGGTGGACGTCATGTATGGGAACGCTTCGAAGAGTAACGCTTTGATATTGTATTCTGAAAAGGGCAAATAATATCGAATATTGTATTCCGAAAAGGGTTAATAATATAGTAGAGGGGAAAAGTCAAAATGGTAAAGAGGCTATTATCGCAGTAAACTGCTTGGAGAGAGTTCCGTGGTGGGGATACGTATCAAAGTTCTAGCTCGGTGGAGTGATTAAGTGAGTGAATGCAAAACAATCCCGGTCATGGGAATGTGGATCGACATTCGGGACGACTAAATTCGCTTTCCTGTTCTTAATTTTATCGGTTAAGCTATAATCTGCAGGTCTGGCTCGGCCAATTGGTTGCTTTGTCAGGATTTCTACAGATTGCATGCATGATTCGAGACTCTCTCACGAGCGCCTAGACTCGAGGCGAAGAATTGCATATATTGATTTCTTTTGCATATACACTAATCGTGGTCTTACGTATGCAAAAATACTTAAGGGATCTGCTAGTAACATTCGTTTTCGAGAAAAATAAATACACATCAAGTATCTAGATCTTATACTCCTCTATTCAATTGAGTGTTTCTATGTATACGAACAATCCAACCCGAAAATTAGATAGATGAATGAAAGGAAAGGGAAAGAAGAAAAAAATCTCGTCAGATCAAGTGTAGATTAAAAGTCCGCAACAAAGGCTCCAAAAAGCAGCATGTATTAATCCTAAGCCTACCCAAATCGAAATAAAGGAGCGGTACAGATTCCTAGATGCGTTTATTGGTGCCTTATATTAGGTATTGCAGAATTCATAAGAATCATTCATCATTCGAGATGCTGTAAGCTTTTTTCATATGTTTATCGGTGGGAAACGAACGGAAAGGAAACAAAAGCAAGGTTTAGATTTAACCTGTGGGAAAGCTGGTTGGGGAATTGTGTGTTGGCTCGGGATGCACAATAGAAGATCAGGTGGGATGCCTGTTAATCTCCTGTTGTCATGATAGCCCATGGTTGTAGCGTCTACATCCGAAAATCGACTCGGTTCCTTTTGCATGTTCACTCACGTGACGAATCAAGAAGATAAAGAATGATCACTAACTCCGTTCATTATGAGATTGATCTAAAGTTGTATATAGAAGACATCACGAAAACATGAAGACAGTGGTGATATTTTTATTTCTTAGCACCACTTGGACCGCCAGGGCCCATGAAGCTCTTTGCCCTATATCATTGAAGAAAAAAGCGATTAGCAGTGAATCTTCTCAAGTCGAATGATGTAGAAAAGGGTGGTGCTCACAATTCGGCGATTGATGGGTCCGACATCAAAGAGCCAATATCCGGCATACCGCCACCGCCTGCCCCGCTCATCATATCCTTGATCCTACAATAAAGGTCAGCTAAAAGTTCAATAGGTATAGTCAAAAGAAAGGTTCTTACTTGGGGTTATTCATGAGATTAGACATGAGTGCAGGGTTGGACATGAGATTCTGAGCCATCTGCGCAAACATAGGATTGCTCATAATGCTACCAAAGTCCATTCCTCCAGGTCCGCCACCACCGCCACCACCACCTCCCATTATACCAGCAAGCGCGGAAAGGTCAGGCATGCCGCCGCCGCCGCCGCCACCAAAGGGACTCGTGGATCGTTCGGCACCGCTGAGAGGTTCAGCAGGAGGTGTGTTGAGTGGAACATTCTCATCCTCCTCGACTCTTCGTTTCGCAGTTTCGTAGCCCTTGCGCATAGCTTCGCTGCCACCTTTACCTTCAGCTTGGATACCTTTCTCGTAGGCAATCATGGCGCCCTTAGCGTCACCAAGCGCAAACTTGGCGAACCCTAATCGACTCCATCCCTTGGAGTAGGCGGGATCCGAGTCTACAGCGGCCTGCGCGTCATCCCTAGCTTTGTCGTGCTGCGAGGATGCGGAGTAGGCGGCGGCTCGGTTGGAGAGGTAGATTGGATTGCCGGGAACGAGCTTGAGAGCTTGAGTGTAGAGATCGATCGCCTCGGGATACTTTTTCTGCGCCATGGCGGTGTTGCCGCGACCCTTGAGCGCCTCAGCCATAGCTTTATCCTCTGTGGTGGGTGCAGCAGGGGTCTTTGGAGCTGACGACGAGGCGGCGGCGGCAGGTGGGGTAGTGGCACCTTTGGCCTTCATCTTCTCGAAGACCTCGTAGATTTTGAGCAGGCTTTGCCCGCCTAGGGCTTCATTCATCGCGGTTTTGTCATGCATGTTGACGCCAAAAGCACCGGCTATGAGTTCTTGAGCTGCTTCGGTTGAGTCCTTCTCATCGGCTGGGACGGTTCCATCTTGGATGGAGTTCGAGAGAAAGTCGATGATGGCTAGAGCTAGCCTTTTCTTTGTTTCTGACGCCTTTTTCAAGTGATGACGAGCAGCAGAGCATATCCTGCAATTAGCAAAAGATCTGTTAAGGATGCCGGAACAGGGAGAGTTTTTGCAAACGGGTTTTAGGTATAGCGGGGTCCAAAGCCAGAGGGGGAAGCTTACCATGTCTGAGGATAGCCGGCGGCGAAGAGAGTGTATAATGAATCGAGATACTATCAGAACTCGGTGACTATAAGATACGTCTCGAGATCCGATAGAGAAAGAGAGATTGATAGGATGGAAGACTGATTGATGAAGAGAGGGTTTGGGTGGTCAAGTCGTGGTTTCGTTTTTCTGACCCCGGCTGGTCCTTCGCATTCGTTCCATCGATTTCCACAGCAGCGGGGGAGCAAACGCTACGGCAACACAATTATGCACCTCGGCTCTGCCTTTGACATCCAGATGTACCAGTATCGATACATTGATATATTAAGGAGCTCGAATAGAAGAGAAAGGAGGAGAAACGGGAGAAGGAAAAAAAAGAGGATCTGGCGGTGAATGATAATGAAAAGAGGAAAATTATAGTAAGAACAAATAAGAGAAGTATAGTCGATGCTTGAATATAGGTATGTATATACTTCTATCTACAAGGGTGACATGTGCTATGCGCTCCCATGCTCACACGTTATATTTCCCCCCTTACTTCAAACGAGCCCTTTTGTCTATGATACAACAGGATTATGATCCCGACCGATAGAAAATAGAATAGATTTTGTCGAAGATTGCTTCCGTAAACTAAATCGACAGCTCGATGCCGGGCGACCGCCAACTGTAGTTTCCATAGCCATGGCAATCACATTTCCTGGGAAGCCCACCAAGCAAAGGTCGTAATAAAAAAAAAAAATCGGTATCAAAGTAAAATCATATTACATGAAGCGAAAAACGCCGCAAGCGTTACTATAGAGTGGTGAGAGAAGTCGAGCAGAAACGCCGTGCCGGAATCCCATAGGGGGTAAAAGCGGAATATGTACAAATCCGAATGAGATCGAGGTCATAAGTAGAAAGAAACTTTTATATTGGTGGATGAACGCTTCAAGGGAGGTGTCGAGGATTTAGATGTAGTCTCGTCCAGATTTCCTGCGTCAAGAGCGTAAGTAAAAAATTTTAACAATGAACAATTGAACGGCTTTGTACTCACTGGAGTTCGATTAATCGCCAGCCGCTCGTTTCAGGATTGGCAATATCTTCAACCAGTCTCGTCAGGCCAATGGCATAGGTCACCATCTGCACGCGATCCTCCATACCAGCCGCCAATTCGTTGTTCTTGATGTGTCGATAGACATGAACTTCTTGGGCACGGCAGGTAACAATGAAAACCGGAATCTCGCCCGGATCCAGTATCTTTGCAGTCAGAATGTCAACATTTCGAATATCCAGAACCTTCCCGTCAGATTTGAGGCCTGCAGCTTTGTGCTGACTAGCGAGCGCCGAGTAAACCGAGAACTGAGCTGCAGACAACCACTGTTGTAAGATCTCCGCGTCTCCCTTGACGTATGCGTCGAGAACTTCTGGCAGAATCCATTCGCGGAGTTCTCGCAGGAAGGGCTCAAGCTGGAAAGATGGATCCATTTCTTTGAATTTCTTGATGACTTGTGCGGTTTCGTTCTCAGCAAAGAAACCCGCAACCCTGTCTGCAATGTTCCTGGTAGTAGAGATGAACGGATTATCGGATTCATCGTATTGTTTTCTGAGGTTGAAAATAGACTGCATGACTTTATTGCTATCCCTGAACTCCCTCCACGACTCTTTCCAGGCGGAATCCTTGTGGACCGTGATGTTGGTACCGGCACTGGATACTGGGTTAGAAATAATGTGTCTGGCGACAGTTGTTTGAAAGAATATGATACTCACTTGGGATCCTCTACCAATGGTTCCCGATGGACCACTCCCCTCTTGGCTTCTCGCAGTTCTTTCTGGCGTTTCCGCTCTTCTCTCTCCACGTAACCACCGTATCTACTGCTGCTTCCATCGTCAATAACCTCCTGAACATTGCCCTTGACAGTTTTGTAGGCTTCCGTCTCTCTTATCGGTCTAGTGATCTTTTCGACTCCATGACCGGTCGCTTTGACAGCTTCTCGGCCGGCTTTCATGACGGGAGTCTCCCATGTCCACTGGGCTCCTTTCCCGATTGCACCACCGACCTTCTTGAGAGTCTCGCCGGTAACAGAAGAGGCAGCTTGGGAAGATTTCTCGTAAGCCTCTCTAGCCGCCCTGACAGCATCTGATTCCGTGAATTGCTGTGCTTGATCCGCGATAGCTTTGGTGGATTCGTTCCACTCCTTTGATTTCTTGAATTCGCTTCTCATAGTTTCCATAAAGACGGTGAATGGAGATTTATCTCCATGGGGAGGAGGCGGCGGTGGCGGTTCATCGCTCTTCTTCTTTTTTTCTCCATCTTCGCCCGTTTCCTCCTCCGACTTGCCAGCTTCCTCGCCGTCCTTAGCCTTGGAAGCATCTTCCTCGGCTTTTTTATTGGTGTTATTGTTTGCGTCGGATAATCTTAGAAAGGTGGAAGCGTGGAAGCCTCGGAAGGAGACCAAAGGGAAGAATTGGTTGAGGTATGCATCGGAGCCACGGGTAGAGATGGTCGTCCTTGGGTGTTTTGAGAGGATGGTGGATATGGTTCGGGCGTGTATCGAGCGATGGAGGGAGGATGGCTTTACGCGGGGTAGGGTGGTGGTAGAGAGCCCGGCATGCCGCTGAACCCGGCTGATGGACCTTGCAAACGGCCGCATCTTTATGGTTTATAATATTGCTGTAAGTTTCCCGCCGCCAAAAGCCTCCGAGTAGTGGGCGGAATCCGAGCTGGAGGTCAGTGGAAAAGGTGTATTTAAAAAATGGTATCGAGATATCGTTAGGTGAACACGAAATGTATGGGTGGTAGCACAAAATAAAATTTTCGCCTAGTTTGGTTCCAGTAGCGAAGACCCCAACCAGTCGTCTAGGTTCTTCAGAAGCAAAAAAAAATCCTATAATGGTTAAGGCGTATAAAATAAAAGAAATAAATTGAGATGAAATGTCTATACGTCTATACTTTTGAAACCGGATTGAAGGTGACTAGCTGAAGATATGAAGAGAGAAAAGAAGGAAATAAAAAAATAAGACCGAGAAGCTTTGCACAAGATGGAGGAAGAGTGTCTCTCGGACTGTCAAAGTCAAAGTCAAGTCGGTTCGGCTCCGAGCTCTTTCTTTTCTCTGACCCTCTTTCTTCTCCCTGTCTCTCTCGTCGCCGCCATTGATGTACCTTATAAAAATTTTTAAGGAAAAGTTTGTTAGTACCACATAACGTATTATTGCTAGAAGTGAGACACCGGCAGAAGTGAGACACCACAACACACAAAATTCTATTCTTCAGCAGTATCATAGGCATCTTCACTATCACTACTATTATTTACAGTGGCCTTAAGCCCTCTCTTTCGCTTGCTAGCCGCTTTGGCTGCCTTTTCATCCAGCTCCAGAGCTTTATCACCCCACAGGTAATCTACCTCATCATCATTTAATACACGTGCTTTGGTTAGCCTAGGCCTCCCAGCTCTGTTGACAGACTTTATTTTATTAGCTGCGCGCAGCTGTGTAGTTGTGGCTTGCAGGATTATATTTTCACTGAGTAGCTTCTCTGTAAACTGGCCAAGCTTCTTAACACTTTCAATAGTGGGCGAACTTAGTATATGACCAGCCTTGTTCAACAGGGTGTCTACTGTCTTTCGGACTGATTGTGGCCTCTTGGGTGTAGCTGGCTGTGGTGGCAGCTGTAGTTCTAGTTCAGGTGGCGGTTGTGATTCCAGCTGGGTGGCCTGCTGGTACTGTAACTTTGCTATGACCCTGTCTGGGTTGTATGGAACCAGGCCAGCGGCCAGCCAGGCTGATTTGACAAGGTCCACTGATATAGTATTGGCCCTGGCCTCAACCAACAGCTTGATGAACAGCTGTTTATCAATTCCAGTGATATCATTGCGTATAGCATTATCCACAGCCTTGGAATACTGTTTACTATAGACTGAATTGAAACCAACATCCAGTGGTTGTAGCCGGTGGGTGCTGTGAGCTGGTAGGCTTAATGCTACAATGTAATGGTTGGCACAGTAAGTAACAAATTCAGCACTGATATGGCTGTTATGGCCATCCAATATCAACATGCGCCATTGACCCTCAGCCAGGCCCTTGGATGTATAGGGATCAAATAGCCTCTCCAGCCACTGTACACCAAGGTCGTTATCAGTCCATCCGTTTGAAGAAGTTGCAAAGAACCAATCTTTGGTCTGGCTGTTAGTATTGCCGGTATACCAGTTAAATTGGTGGTATTTGCCCTTGAAAACGACAAATGGTGGTAGTGTCTCTCCACGTGCCCGGATGCACTCAATGGTTGTCACTAATTCACGGTTGCCATCCTGCTTGGCAAATCGACTTTTGGCCTTGGCTGGTATTATAACTTTAGATGATTTGGCTATACCCATCACGAAGCCCTTCTCATCCATGTTGTATAGTGTGTTTTCAGTGATACCATGCTGTAGTTTGGTCTTCATAAACAGATTGTAGAACTGCATCATAGCCTCTGGGTCGTCGGCCCTGGCCCTGGCATTATCAAGGGCACGTGAATAGGCTGACTTGAGCTCAGGATGGCGGCCCATGAAGCGGTAGAACCAGCTGGGATTAAGTTGCCTACCAGCTAGCTTGTCAGCCATATGCCGGACCATATCCATCCTAGGTGGAAAGCCCCAGCTATACAGCCGGATTATCCACTGAGCTAGTGCCTTTTCACCTTCTATCGAAATAGCCATTTGGGTCTGGTGAGCCTGGGTCCTGTTGTTATGGTTGCGATTGAGCCTCCGGGCCAGGGTTGCATGTGAGACTGAATGAGCGGCTGCAGTTGCGCGAATTGATGAGAATTGCTTGCGTTTGTATGCTTGCTTGGCTAGCTGGATCCGTGTCTCTAGCGGTACCTCGATATGGTGGTTAGAACGACGACGCTGGGGCTTGTTGGGCATGGTGATGGTGGCAGTTGTGGTTGTGGTTGTGGTGATGGTGATGATTGATAGTACGCGTTTTTGTTGTGGTGTCTCACTTCTGCCGGTGTCTCACTTCTAGCAATAATACGTTATAGGTATCGTTCAACCTTTGAAATTTTGCTTACGACATGATCCAAGCCGAACATCGAATTCATGTTGTATTTCCGTTTTTGGACGATCTAGCAACGCGGCCTGTAGTTTCGAAATGTCTTGAGTTCGATTCGAAACGTCCACGGACTTTCCTGTTAAAGTAGCCGACGGGAAAAGGAGATATATTTACTCACCAGCTGTCAATTTTTGAGCAAGTGGATGGTGGGCCATCGTAAAGAAATGTGCCCGGCCTCGTGGCCTGGCTGCGGTCCCTTCAGTGTTACACGACATAATATTACAAGGAGCATCTTGAGCCTCCTAAGGCGATCCGAGGGCAGAAACTCGATATTCGGGATAACCGAGGAAGACGGTAAGAACTCAAGTTTTTCCTTCGTTTCAAATTCTCGATCGATCGATCATCTAATTTCGTTAAATACATCCAAATCAATGAATCTAATGACTTTGGACGACATTCCCTAGTTGATTCGAAACGTGGACGGCTGTTAGACGGCAAGGGTATTACGTGATAATTACGTTCATTGAATGTAACTTTAATTTAGAGAATCCTAAGCTTCGTTCTAGAACCTTGATGCCTCTATTTTATAAAAATTTATTACTTGATTACAAAATGCCAAAAGTGAATATGAGGTGGTCTCATAAACAGACCCTACTCCGTTGCCTTGATTACGCGAGACAGAAAGGACAGAAAGGCTTGTGTTGTGGGGTTGTCAAACCAATTCGAAAAGCAGAGCAGAGGACTGGTCTCAATGCAATACTGGCTTCACGCAAAGCTTTGCGTATTTCTTATTCACAATTTTGGCTCGTTAGGCTTGAGCGGAATATATTATAAAAAAAGTGTTTACAGACTGAGATTTCATTTGCCAAACTTTCCTTATAGGGGACATAAAGCATAGCTACATAAACATCAGAATTCATGACTCTCGCCTTCATTTTTCTCGATTCCTTAGGCCGAACAATGTATAATTTCTCTACCCGAAAGAATCAAACCTCTTTAATACATAGTCCATAAGGACGAATATCAGCATCCGCAGGGCTGATCCAATAATCAATGTTGGGGATCTTTTGAAGCACATCTGGTTTCACCCGATTCTGAAAGATAATTTTGTATCTCTTCCCTTGGTGCGGGAAGTCTTTGGCGTATGCTTCGGCGATTTTATGATCTGGCGAGGAATAGATCCCTTTGCCGTAGACACAATTAGGAGAGCTTTTGGCTAACTTGTAGCCTTCTTCGGCGATAGATTCTGCGTTATGCAAACTAGTTCCGTGGTACGAAACTGGCCATTCGCCTTTCGCGTCCGTGGAACCCAACCAAACATCCGAACCATACTTTCCGTTCACCTTTAGCGCAAAACGTTGCCATCCGCAAGGGCGGACATACTTTTCCCCACCCCGCGAGAAAGAGGTTTCGCCGTCGTCAGTGCCTGTGAAATCCCAGTCATATGATGGATCAAGGAAATCTGGAGGGAGGTACATCGCGGTGGCGCCGCCGCGGATCCGAAGGGCCAAATGAATAGTTGCAAGGTCTTGAATGCCATATTCGAAAAGCTTATAGTCGTCTTCTTCGAGCTGTTTACCAGCATACATAAGGCGTTGATCCTCAGGTGGTACGTCTGCTTTTTCGGCGACCTCGTCTTTTAGCTTAGCGACCGTGTCGCTTAGCTTGGCTGGGATCGTAATTGTTCTACCCGAAAGCGTTCGCACAAAGATAGTAATTGAACGGTCCGGCTGCAACGGGGGTTCATGGAAGAATGACGTTTGGGTCATTGTACCTAACAGGTAACCCGCAAGAAATCCCCTTCTTTGGTATCTAGGGGATCGTGAAGACTCGGAATCCATGAGCAACCGCGGTGGCGGCGCAACTAGGACCGACTTATGGAACGCTTCGACATCCAGCGGCTGGAAGCCATGTGGATTGCGCAAGTACTCATCGTATGTAACAACACGACAGCCGACAAGAGCGCCAATGGCCGCAGTGAGGAGATTTTTATCGCCGGTCATCTTTTAGGAACCATGAAACTACCAGGCCTCAATGAGATTAATGCAAAATGGAAAGTCGATCGGTCTTGAAGGTCAGAGTACTAGCATTTAAGGAGCGGGGTAAGACTTGTTGGGGAAGAGGAGAAATCGGCTTCCCAAATATAGCCACCGATGAAATTGGGCAGCCTTTATCGATCTTTCTTCGAGGCTGAAAAATTGCAGAGGCTACTTTGAGTTCATACAAGGCTTGGAAGAGAACCACAGGTGGAAGACATTTAAAGCGAGTTTTGTACCCTTTACTAGGATTTCGCGAAATTCACGTGCTCTTTTCAATAGCGTAAAGCACGATTAAGCATTTTAAATATTGATATCATCGGCGACGACATGGCAAAAGTCTAGGTCTTATGGGATTCAGTAGTTAAGAAATGTTAAGTTTTGAATTCCATTAACTAAAGCATTAGAATAACAAGCATCTAGCTTTAGAACTATAAGTACCCTGATCCATATAACCTAGTTATGATGGCATTGGATGCTGTTTTAATGATACATCCCTTTGGGCTGCAGCCTCATAACTTGCAACTCAGCCAAGTCATCAGAATACTTCTAGCGTTGGTTTGGGTATTTGTGCTTTAGCTATGCGACGTGCGTAGGACTAGAAATAGTGAGACTATCAATCTTCGCTTCACGAGATCGGGAAAGCTCTGATCTAAATAGTCCCTCACCGTGTAGATGCTGATGCAAAAGCTGAAATATCTAGATGGTGAATAAGCCTTATTATATATATATCTGCCGGCTAGCCAGTTCAGTGCATCTTAGTGGTTTTCGATCCAATTTGTTTGGTGCGAAAGTGCATGTTATACTTTGCAATTGACGTATATTTTCAAGTTTCGAATCTGCCAATGCTTCATGCCACTGAAAGATGTTTGGATCCATGGAACATTGTGTACTTCCAATTAAGTTCAAAATAGACATTTCCATGTGATTTACTCCAAAGCCTTCTAAGAGTACATTGATGGCTATGGCCGCTGTAATGCGCGAGACGGCGGCTATATATTGCGAAGTTTGTCATGTCGAACCGCGCTGCGAGATCGGTAACATTGAAGCCATCGACAGTCAACTTGGAAACTACACCAAAACCTAAGGGTCCCCCCTTGGTTTCTGATTTTTAAAAATCTACCAAAAAAAAAACACGTAATTTTTATTCGATCGAAGATCGATATAGTTTGGGAGACTCCGCAAAAAAATTCCACTTTACAAAAGTATCGTCACGTGGCTGCGCGCACGCGCTGGGGGGTCCGCGGGGGTCTCCCCCGCGATTTGTTTCATGTAAAATTAAACCATGGTCACAGAACCAATGGGGGGGCCGGCGGGGGGCCTCCCCGGCCAATTTTTTAAATTAAATTTAGATTGTTGTGATATTTGTTATGGTCCCGCAGGGGGGTTAGGGGGGCGGCACGCCCCCCAATTGATCACGGCCTTAGATCGTGGTTTGTATCACGGTTATGATCACGCGTTTGATCAATTCGTTTGATTATAATTTGGATCAACTGTATGGATCACGGTTTGGATCAATTCGTTTGATCACGGTTTGGATCACGCCTATGATCAATTGGTTCGATCAATTGTATTGATCAACTATATTGATTATGGTTTTGATCAATCCAATATTATAATTTGGATTATTTTCATCGTCACGGTTATTATCACGGTTATTATCACGGTTATTACGGTTTGTATTATAATTTGGATTATTTGAATTGATTTCGCTGCGATCGACTTCTAGGGGCGAAAAAGCCACTATATGCTAGTTTTAAAAAATAATAAAAATATGTTAAAAATTATAAACATATAATTTTAAATTAATATTAATATTAATTTTTAATAATTAAATTTCATCAAATCATATGCATCTAAAAATTTCATATACAAAATTTATTAGACGAGCTATGCCGCCCACGTTTGGACAAGGACTTAATTCAGACCATCATGGCAAGATTACGGATGGAGGACCCTGATACGCGTCACATCAAGGTGTAAATAATGTAGCGTTAAGGCTGAGGTAGCCAACTTTTTAACGGAAAAAAGCTTACGAAAAGTTGACGATATCGAGTAATTATTTTGGTATTGGTTGGGCACAGCATGCAATAACTAGCTGCGTGTCAACCTGTCATTACAGTTTTGTTAAACAGCGGCCAATACCCGAGTAGCAACCGGTAATTGGATATACAGTATACTCTGCACAGTCTATTTGAACACGATCCCATGCTATGCCCGAAACTTCATACATATTGCTTGCCTTAAGGCTCTCCCTACGAATCCAACGCATTTCTCGCAGGGTTGTTTTCCCAACTCTTCCTCCAATTCTCGCACTGCTGGTGGTATTTTGTCGTTTCTTGACCACTAAGCTGGTTAAGAATCTCACTTTCACGTTCGATAAATTGCGGTGAGAATCCCGCACTCGCGTGGAATGCAATATGGCAGTGCATGAGCCAGGCCTATATTCCAACCATCGAAAACATCAGCGCGGGATAACTTCAATCAGGCCTTTTTCGGCCACAATGGTATATATTATAACTCACTCCTGGATTCTTCGTTTCGAACGCAATGACTAAAAACCCGCCGCCTGGCAAGACTGCCGTATCTCGCCGAACAGGATTATCTAAGTCAAAACTAATTTCGCCCTCACCGTATTGTTTGTTGGTTATCTGAGCCAAAATCACAAAGTCGTGACCGTGCAGGTGGATTGGGTGGTCGATTGGAATGGGTCGGCTTCCAGGGTGTGTTTGGGTAAAGTTTGCGCTAATCACAAAGTACACCCACTCCTCTTTTACGTTGAGGTGGATTGGTTGATATGATTTCGGGAACGGTTTGCCTTCGCCCCCTGATTCTAGGCCCAGATATGTATATGTTGGTTTTTCCCTAGAGTTGAGCCGCAAGTTAACTAAATGTCTCGAGAACCGGAAGTATCTTTCCGCTCACCATTCAACGGCAAATGTTCCATTTGCCATGTTCCATTTGCCATGTTCCACCTGTGACCCAAAGATTGATTCCATGGTATATTCTCGTCCGCCCAAGACTCCGAGGCTATATGTAAATCCCGCAAAACGGATTTGGGAGGAGGAGGAACCTTCTTTTTAACAATTGGTCTAATGGACGCCAATGGCTCGTCCCTGCAGACTTTGATATCGGCACAGTCTAGGCTTCTAGGAGGATCCTTCGCTGAAGTAGGATCATAGCGGATGATACCAGTTCTGGTATCTTCTGCCGAGCATTCACCTGGTGACTGACCTGGCGACTGACCAGGCGACTGGCCGGGTGGGATCACCCACGTTTTCATATTCATCCAAAAATCAGTTTGCCGGGAAGTTTCAGCGTTCGCTTCGATAATGACATCGTATCGTTGGCCAATAGCAACATTGATTGCATTTGTTTTGTATGGCTCAATCGGTACGAAATCGGTCGCCGCAACTGTAAGTGTATGCCCATCGACCCAGAATGTCTGCATATTGCTTGTAGACATCTTAATTTATACTTTTTGCCCTTCTCGAATTTGATATCTGTGAACCCGCCTTCACTAGGAACACATCGAGGATCTGTACTACTGCAAGGAAACTTCCACTTTCCATTTAATAGCTTAGAATCAGGTTGTGGAGGGCCGGTAGGATTGAATACTTCCGAATAGAATAATGTGAATGCACCAGTATGGAACCAATCCGTAAGCATCAATGTGTATTCTTCGTCGTAGTTGACGCTCGTGGGACCGTGGATGATTATTGGGCCGAGGATGCCGTCCGTGTATTGCAGCGAGAAATGGGAGTGATACCAACTGGAACCGTATTGGGTTGCACGCCATGTGTATGTCATATTTCCGTTAGGAGGGATTGGGCATTGAGTTACACCTGGGACGCCATCCATGCGGTTCGTGCCAAGCTGCTGGATTCCGTGAAAGTGTATCGATGTTCCGTTGCCGTTGCTCAGTTTATTGTAGACTGTGATTTCTAGATATGATATTAGCTCGACAGAATAATTATGATGGGTTATAATAAGATAGCTTAAGAAAACATTTACCAAAAGTATCTCCCCAGTTCCCTTCGATTGGTGGACCAGGGTACTGTCCATTCACTAACATTTTGCTGACATTGTATCCATCTGGGGCGATCCACTCGTTGGTGACAGTAAGGTCAAACTTGCGCACGACGCCCTGGGGAATTTTGGATATATCTTCGTAGTCCGTCCACAAGTTGCGCTTTCCATCCCAGCATTCTCTGTGCTCTGGAGAATTGTAGCAGGCATTCGGCTTGTTATAACCTGAAGTGTTATTAAAATAATTATTCACGCTCGTAAGGCGTTTTTCTATTGGTATAATGGTCGGCGGTTCATTATATCTTGAGCTAGCAGCATCAATACCAATAGACCTCGCAAGGAGGCCCCATAGAGCATTTATTATTAGCATGATCCAAAATCTTTGTAACGGAGAATTTTAAGTTATATCAAATATCATGATAATAATAGGGTTTCGTTATTTCACAACTAAGAGTTCAAATTGGAGTTTGGCACCGCGATATATATACTCTTTAAATCTCGAGGCAGCTCTCCGGACATCGTGGAGCGTACAGAACTATTCCGCCGGCCCTCTCCTCGATCTATCTCTTCATTCATAGATACATGTTTGTACAACCTTGCCACTAGATACTTTCCAAAAAGAGTCTACAACTCCAGCACGAGCGCGGAACAATATGAAACAATAACCCCTTTAGCCATTCGCAATTAAAGCTAGTGCCGCCACAAGAATTCCCAAGCTAATTACTCGGAGGTCACCGAGCGTCGGTCCCATGAGAGCAAGTGGATATCAAGTAGAACGTTTCATGAAAATAAACTCATGCAATAAGCGGATTTAGAAGGTACGTCGCGAAGTATTACCATCGTTGATTGGGTCCAATGTCTTCGTAAAGGTTTGTGTGACCACATCGCGATCTGAGGCCTAAAACATGCAGGCAACACATTTTGTCAATATAACGTGGCTACCGCGTGTCTCATAACCACTTTGTGTGGCTGTGCCGAAGGATTCTCGAAAGGTCGTTCAAATAAGGTTCATTTACCCAGTTAACCGATGGTGTGACTATGAATATATTTTTGTAACTGCCGTAAAGTATCAACCGGACCAGAACCTTCGCCCCAACATGATTGTTCTTCTGTTGGCCAGATCGCGCAACAAGCTCGTAAATACTAGTCTCAAGAACTATGTACCTGGCGTGAATTTATTGAGCCGTTCCAACTAGAAACTCTGTAACCCCGCGAGCGCATGAGGAGAGTAGAGTCTCTTTGTTCTTATGCTACAAAGAGAAAGTTCAGATTATTTTAGAGACCATGCATGCGCTCGAGAGGGTAGAAACAAGTCAGGGCTTGCGCTAGTTTGCATTGTTATTCGGGAACATTCCGTGCATCTTAAACCATCGTCTAATCAAAAGCGGAGTAGCTGCAGGATGCAGACGCAATTTCCTGGCATCCAACCATCGATACATAACCTCCTAACTTACTACTCGCGTTAGAGCAAACCAATGCTATCTGTGATTAGTTCATATAAAGATTTTTTGGGTTTCTTCAGACTTAAATATGCACGTGTGTACACCTAAGAAAGCCTAAATCCTACCGTGCCTGCGAGTGGACTAGAATACAGAACAGGCAGGCTTAAAAGTCATTGTGCACCTAAATATTTCCATCTCAGTCAGAGAGTAGCACGAGTATCGGCCAACTGATCAGACAGCAGATTACCGAATATCTTTTGTGGTAAGACATGTGTATGCCTCTGTTGTTTCTCTTTTATTGCGAAGAGTGGTGAAGAGTGCGAATGAAAGTGCCTTGTGATGTTCCACATATGGTTACACCATCCTGTGAAATAAGACAACTGAAATAGCCAATGGCGAGTGGCGCCCAAATGCAGGCGTGTAGCATTTATGTATCAGGCCTCGGTGAGATGGGGAGGGCTGTGGCGAGAAGCCCGATAGGATATGGCAGCTTCAATGAAGGCTGGTTCCTTTACAACATGAGCCATATCCTACGACGTTTTCCCAAAATTAGCTGCGCTGTTGGAACAAGCGATTTCGATATTTTCTTAATTTTTCTCTTGTTTGGTAGTTAGCCTTGCAAGTAGAGGTTTATATCTTAGCCTTGGTGCGCATTCATGTGGGGGTTTTTTCCCTTATATTGACTTTTGGATATTTAAAGCTCTGATAATCGTACTCTTTAAATTTTTATCTATTACTACCTGTAGTTGGTGAGGAGATTTCGAGACCGGTAAGGCCAAATTCTCTATTTAATTTTACAATAATTCACATTCGGCATCAAGAATAACTCTCTCCTATATTCAATTGCTGATCAACTAATCTACCTCCCTTTTATTTTTTTAGTGCTCACCCAAGAGACTTTACTGCAATATCGATCAATAAAACTTATATAACGACCAGAGAAGAAGAGATATTCTGAACGCCGAGGAGGCTACTGAAATTCAAGAATTTTCCTTTTTATCTACCGTTAGTGATATATCTGAGAAACAAACCGCGGCACTGCCTTTGAGGAGAAGGTACGGCAGCCACAGGGCAAGTGTTTTCCTATGCACACTTAAACAGCATCGACACAAGCACAAAAGAGCCACATCTTGGCGGAACGCTAAGAAGGTTTTATTAATATCATAGCCGTGTGCTTCGCTTCAAAAACTTCATTTTTTTCTTTCTTCTTTTAAGTTTAGATAAGCACGAACGCACTTGAAACCCGAGTCATCAGTAACATTTTTCTCAAAATATCTAAACCGCATAGAATACAGCACTTTACCTTCTGGTCGAGTTGCAAGAGCGATGATAGTGCGACGAGCAAAAGCGTGGGTTTTCCCTGCAATATTGGCAGCAGCTGCACCGGCCATTGGAAGATGCGAAGCCAGGCCTTGGGGACCGGAGGAGATTCCGACGGTGACCTTGCAGCTCTTGGAGGTACAATATACAAAGAATCAACACCAACACCGTTTAATTTCATACAAACTTTTGTCCAGTGGAGGCTAAGAAAGCGAGACAATTATCCGGGAAGCATTTGTGGGTTTATTGGTGGTGATGTTGGTAAGTTAGAGTATATCAATCCGAATCTACGTAATCAACCAGTCTGTAGGCGACCAACAGTAACGTCGTAGCAATATGTTGTTTCGCAAATTGTAAAAGGAAATTCATGCTAACCATTGTCGGACTACGTGTAACAATAGCTAAACCGGCTTTATGTTCTTCAAATTCGGTTTGCTTATGGGATACCCCGCACGGAGCGGTTGGCTGTTCGGCGACAGATACCAGCGACTTGGCCTTCTTTACGACCTGCGTCGATAGCAATAACGATGGAGTTGCCAGTCTTCAGAATAACCCCTGGGCCTTTACTTGGTATGCATATATACTTGTTGCATTAAATGAATCCTATACTAACCGGATCTGGTTTCTTCACGATACAGCTCGAGTGAATGTTACCAAAATTCATATCTATCTGTCAACGGTCAGGCATTCACACAATGGGGATGCGGACAGTTGAGCTATGCGACAACTGTACTCACACAACCGAACAATGTTATTGGACAGAACGTAAAGGTGCAGCTCACATCGATATCTAAGACGACCCGTCGCAAAGCTCGAGTTCAACTTCCAGATATAGCTCCGGCTTGTTAACCTTATCAAGCTCTTCAGTGTCTTCAACAACATTCTTATCTTCATTCTCGTTGTCGTCGTCGTCGTTGTCGACGACGACTCCAAGTAGCTTTACGGATATTCTTACAAATCCGATTAACCCGTCTTCTACAGAAGGTGGAGGCAGTGACTCATCTACAACCTCCGGGACTCAACCTGCCAATACGGGTAGTTCACTAACTATAATCGGCTCATCTATCAACACCGAAGCAATCTTCAGCGCAGTAGTGGGCGTAATAGGCGGATTAGCGATAAGTGCCGGATTGGTATACTTTTTGAAAAAACGAAGAAATAAGGAGAAGTTAAGAACAAGCCTTGGACGTCATTATATGGGAGAGGTTTACGAAATGGAAGAATTGGATGCGACGACGCTAAAAATAGGTAGCGGATTACCGGCGGACATACCGGCTGCTAAATTTAGTGAACTTACTCAGCAACCAGTGGAATTGCCGGGGTCTGAAGTGCCTGTGCGAGATAATACGGGAGGTGAGAAAAAGGTGTAGTTGATATAATATTGAGTGTTTGGATTGAGATTCCCGAACCGAAAGAGGAGGAGATCGCATTCGGACAAATGTCTAGGATGAGAATTGATATATAATAATGAGTTGACACCATAATTACAACAGCGATGCCGCCGTCCGTATAATATTGTGTAATATAGCTTTTGTATCCAATTATATAATAAGCACTAATAACTTTTTGCTCAATTTTGAATACCAGTATTTACAACCCGTTTCCAACCTGTAGTCGGCAGGCAGGTAGAGATGTTTGGTGTGGTCTGGGCAGCCGGATAGGCTAATTCCAGAATTATCAAATGCGCCGTCAAAACCTTTGGCTGGTGATATATGACGCGTTTTTTAACGATATTACGTTTTTAAGGATTATATATGTTTATTAGTTAGAATAAGTCAAATAGCAATATAAGAGCTCGTTATATAACATAAAATATTCAACCGATGCCTGTAGCTACCATTCCAGAATTTGCCGATTTACGCGATAGATATAGCATCCGCCAGCACAGCCTGCTGTTGGGTTAGCGAAGTCCGCGCTCATGCTCTTAAATACAGGTGGTTATTATGATAACGTCTCAGTAGCTGCCACCGTTAAAGCAAGAGGGGCCGGCGCTGTGATCGTTAAAAGTGTAATCGAAATACACGAACAGGCGCTAAAATATCGTTAGCTGCCTGAACATGGCGAGGCGTAGGCTGGAATTGTGGCAAGTTACCTCCGGGTGGTGTTGTCGTGTTTAGTGAGGCACGTCCCTTTATGAAAAACCAGCGTCGGCGCTGGCCTGCCTCTACAATAGTCGTGATAGTGCTATAAAGAAGTAAGATATATATGACAAAATTTCGGGTGATCCTCGTAGGCAGGCGGTAAAGCATAATGCAGCGATACTAAAAATAATAAACTCGTATAACTCCTCACACCCAGTTTAACATACCTTGAGCTGGCGTGACCGTAGTGACCAAGTAAGCGGAACAATCCTTTGAACCAGATCTGGTTGGAAATTCCGACGCGATGATAGCTATAGAAATGCAGAATATACTTAATTACGGCTACCTAAATGAAATTATAGCGCGAGTTATGTGCCCTCTTAGGCGATTGTCATGACTGCAATAAGTATTGGCGGCAGTGGATTTCGTTTTAGATGAAGTTGTAGTTGAGCTGGTGGTAATAATAACCGCTGTGGAGACGGCTGTCGCCTTGAGAGCGCCAAAGACGAATATTAAAAAGAGGTAGAGAATTCTGGATGCGAGAGTTTATGGGAAGGTTGTACTCAAAAACGCAACAGAGTCCTGAGTTCGCTCAAGCCCCAATTCTCGGTTTTCAAGTTCTGAGGTTTAATGTGATGTCCCCGGATGACAAAACCAGATCTTTCATTTATACATGGGATATAAATAAGGAAGGCACTCAGTTCAAGCCTTTACCTTTCGAAATTCTTTCCGCGCCCATACTGGAAATTTTGGCTCCTTATTCAATCGGAGTTCAAATCAATTACCGTACTCATCGAAGTTACATATGTTATTTAGCCCACTTTCGATTCATTAACTCGACAGGTCCCCATGGATACGTCCCAACAAGCGGCCAGTACAGCTGAATATGAACTGGTTGTGATGCGCATACGGTTCAACGCGGCCTTCAGGTTTTGTCTATTGGAAAGCTGGCCTTGGGTTGCCTTTTGAAGATAATCAAAACTACTAGGGAGACTCAAATACCGTTAAAGAAATGACAGCGACAAGTCGTCCATACCCGATGTAAAAATGCCTGCGGTGAATAGCCTCATTTTAAAAATTATAACGCACGGCTCATGATTTAATTAAGCAGAAACTAGGCTAAAAAATACCTGTCTATATATCAAATCCTAATCACCCACTACTTTCAATGAATAGTATATTTCACCACTTACACTTGTACAAAAGCGCTCGTTTTGTCAGCTAAAAAGGCTGTCTTGTTGTTATATCAGATCTGATAGTCAAATATATACCTGTCAGATTTCACCAACTTAGATCTAGTAGGGCTTTTTAACCGCGAGACTAGATTACCTATTAGAATAGTGGATTATATAGATATAGTTTTATTGGTTTATGCTAGTTGTATCTTAGTGAAGGTGCTAATACTCTGACATTGTAAAGAAGGCACAACAAGAAGAATTGCAAGCAGAGGTCAAAGCCACAGGCAAATCACTACAAATGACAATTAACAGAATACAAACATTATTCTAAATTAAAAAATAATATGAAATCAAGCAAGGAGAATATATATTCCCTTCACAAATTATTCCATATTCCTTTTATAAGTTATTTTATCAAACTATTATCTATTTATACCTATACTTTCAACATTGTACAATTGGAAAACCAAGCAACAATTTAAGTATCAATTCGATTTTTATACACATACGCAACCTAAATCTCGTCCCTCGTGTGCATCTTGTGTGTACCTTGATATCTCGTGCCTATTGTACCGATTCTTACAGACATGCATAATGTTGAAAACCTAAACCTCTCAAAATCGATTTGATGAGCCCGATAATCATTAAACACGATTAAAAACACGCGTGGGAGTATATATATCAATGCAAAACAAATGTGCTCTATAAATCTAATTTAAAGATCGTAAGAATTTACAAAACCAAGTGTCTCATAGAGATCTTTTGGTTCACACGTAGCAATATGATAATAGTAAACTTAACGAGGGGTTTTGGCGGTTGGCGTCAGTTTACCAGCTGGTACATCAATCCAGTCAATCTTACTTTCATATTGCCCATACTTGGGAATATCATCCATGCTTGTTGGTAAGGTCACCTCTGCGGCTGAGATTTGAATTTTAAGTCCCTCGAGGTCCGCAAGTTCTTCTATGATTTTGTTGCCATCAATAACCGTCGCTTTGAAGTGGAGATTTTCCAGGAGGTATGGAACCACTGCATCAGGCTGCATACTCGCAGTTCGATTGGCTACAACTTGATGAAGTAAAGCAGACGTTAATGAAACTGACCCAGCGATGATTTGATTGCTTGCTTTGTCGTTTGCGAAGACTCCATAAGAACCAACGGTATTCTTATCAGTTAACCACTCTATCGCGTCGGTAGAGGAAGGTGAGCCGATAAAAGCAAAAATCTTGAATGGCCCGTTTGCCGCTCCTTTGTTTACTTGGATATTAGCTACCCAGTCATTGTATTTGTTCGATGACTGGAGAACCTTTTCTTGCACTGTGGTAAGAGAGCTAGGGGAAGGTTGGGTGTTCAGTCTTGAGGGAGCAGCGGCTGTACGTTTCATCATGCTACGAGTACCGTCTTTTGCGTCTTTGAGGATAAAAGCTAGAGCAAAACGGCCATATAGCTCGTTAATTGCACGGACAGCGTCGCTTTTAGAGCCGGATTGCGTTTCTTTGTAAGTATATCCTAAGACTTTCGTATCTGCGACGTCGGCACTCGTCCAAAATGCATTATCGGATTTACGGAACGGCTCGAGGGGTGTATTTAAATCCACCAGACTCCCCTTAGGTCTGATAAAATTTGCGTAGGCGGTATGGTCTGTGAACGTATAGTTATCTGGGTGCAAGCCTGCCAAATTGCGAAAAGACGGTCAACATTGGCGTGATGCAGCCAAAAAATCGGGTCGAATGCGGCGTGATCAGCCGGTGCCATATGACCCCTGGTCACTTCCACAGCCTCCTTGTCCAAATTCGTGCCAACGGTTACATGAACATTTCCATGGATGAATTCTAATGAATTAGTTATAGTGTCTCCTTTTGGGCCCAAACTACTCTTACTCGCTAGCAAGAAATTTTCTACGCCCGCGAGTACTTGGTAAGTGTTTTCTCTCCACTGCTTGCCAGACTGCTCCATTGTCGTCTTTATTTTTTCAGCGTCAAGGGCATCTTGGTTAAAATCCGAATGTGGGAAGCGGATAGTAGTCGTCTTTCCGGACCATGGGTAGCTGGGTGGAAATTCACTTAAGTCGGTAAATGCGTAAGTGAAGAAGGGATTGTCAATGGTCTCTCTTGGATATTTGGCCGATTCGATTGTGATACCGTTGAGTCTATATATTTCTTCCGGAATAGAGCTATTTTTTGCCCAGTCCCAGTACGGGAGACGTAGGGTTGGAAGAACGGCTTAAAATTTTGCTTTCTTTGGACCTTCGGGAAGGTCATTTACGATATCCCTGGCATGGTTCCACATGAGCTGTTCGAAAACAGCCATGTATGGGCGGTGCCATGGCAGGAAGAGTGCATCACCGTGCGAGCAGTAGCCGGTGTTCGGATTTCCACCATCTTCAAAATTGACGTTCGCCCTATAGCGCACCGTTAGTTTGATATTTTGCAAGAACAATAAACTAGCTTATCCTCACCAAACTTTGTATGGGGCACCATGAATGCCAACAAGAGCGAAATATGAAGTATCACGTGTCTGAGGGACTCTCTGGAGCCTGTACATCGCCATTATAAACAGATTGAATTCCGCTTCGTTCTCCAGCATTTCTCTGATTTCTTTGCGAATAGGAACCAGCCCTTGATCGAGGCCTTGACGAACTCCAGTCACCACGATGGGGCTAGTGGAGTTCTGAGAGCTCCCTTCGCCTATTGGACTGCCAGGATTGCTGATTCCAATAAATCCTGGACTGCTGGTCGGTTCAGAGACACGGCCATTTGTGGCTTCGTTGATAGATGTGGTTGGATTAGTGGGGGCTACCCTGCTCCTGGGCGCTGGGCATGAATCTGTTGGAGGCGGATGATAATAGCCGGCGCCGACGCTCTGGCCTACGGGGTAATATGAAGCACTCATTGGGTGAGCACTCACATTCGCCCAGCTAAAAAGAGAGGACGCGATTAGCGTGTAACGCAGAAGAGACTGGACCGGCATATCCTCTTATTTGAAAGGGTTTTGCTTTGCTTTGTTTTTTTTTTTTTTTCGCCTTATATTTTACGGAAAATTTAAGTGAAAGGAGCGTTCTGGTTTGCAGAAAACTGGGAGGAGATAAACTAACAGAGCGAATTGCGTGTGGGTAGTAGAATGGCTGCGATCGTTAACAATGAGAATGAGACGCCAGACAGATATGATGATTATCGAGAGGCTTGCGGTGGATTTTATAGCCTATAAGCTGCTATACTTTTTACCAACATTCCATTTGCGCTACTAAGCTCTTACATAGATGCATAGTCAAAGGAAGAATATCTAAATTTATTTTCGGAAAATCCCGTTGCTTTCAACTTAAGGAAAGTGAATTTCCTGAACCATTTTCGAGCATGACGGTTGAGCTGGAGACAGATCTTATGTTCCATCAGAGATGCTTCGCCCCCCGAGGCCTTTTTATCCTGCTTGTTCTTGTATGGCGCGGCAAATTGTGCATTTAGTAACATTCGAATGTGGATAGTTGTAAACTTTCGACCTCCAGTTGAAGCTCTCGTGGGCTAAGGTTGCCGGCTGTAGTCTGGAGGAGAGTCGTGCCATACAATTGTTGGGTTGGATTGTGTTGTCGGGTGACAGAAAGGCCTCTGCCAGATAGCAGCTGACGCCTTTAGCAACAACACGCGCCCCGGATTGCGAGACTTGGGTGTCACCGACGGGGTGAACAAAGCACATGAATACATATAATCGCTTGAGGAGGGTTGGAGTAATACTGTTTTAGCGATCGATCATTAGAAGCAGCATTAGCCGGCGGGACAATTTTGCCTCGCGCTGTCTCACGTAACACAGCCTCGCCTTGGCTGCGCGTTCCCATGACCTTGGATCTACCTGTTGCTCCATTGAGACGTGGGTTAAATTTACGAGACAACTGCAACTTAAGATCTTTCAGAGAGCAATAGAGCAATCCCATCACTGCGTTGGGCGAAGCCGACATGCCTTGGGAAAGAGTCCATCGATTCAAGCTTTGAGCTTAAGTAACTATGAAAATAAAACACGGTCACGCGTGAAGCCTCATCGGACTTGTCAGAATTATTAAAATTCAAAGCCTTGGATGATTTTTTTTGGTGAATATGTGCGATTGACTATTCTAAATTTGGTTTATTTCCCTCTTCAATCTCCTAGTTTGAGAAGTTGACAATTTAACGAATTTGAAGTTGTAGAGCTTATGGCGTTTTTGGGTGAAAGTTTATACCCTTATGCTCTGTTAAATCTCATTGCTTACAATGCATCCTATATTACAACCCCATCGCGGTATCTACCCGATATACTTAACTAGCCATTTCTACGAGTTTGAAGCCATCCACCTCGTGCTTTCCAATACGTCCAGTGCTGTTGTGTCCGTGTAGCGGTTCATGACTGTTTCATTTGAGGTGCCAAGCAGCTGAACTAATTGTGTCAAGAATTCCAAACGGGAAAGGTACAGATTCAGGTTGGTTCCATGAGCTCGGTTATGCCTTCCAATCGATTCTAGCGCTGATCAAATGATTTGACCCTATTCAACATCTGCTTGAGATTTTCCTATGCACATCGCAATGGTTTGAACACAACTTCAGCTACCAAGATGGGTTGAATATCTGCTTCTTTTGGTTCTATTCGCATTTACCTACAGAGTATCTAACTGTTACGCTTAGTGTTCGAAAAAATAAGCAATATGCCCCGCCAAGAAGTACCTTCCACCAAATTTTGTATTGTCTACGAAGGCTTGTTCGAAAATTAAGTGTGCATTCTTGGCATTTGGTGAGAGAGGCTTGGCACGCCCCCAGTGTCTCCCCCAGGGTCAAGGTTGTAATGGTAATTGCACGAGGTGGTGCGCTGTTTCATGTAATTACACTACCATTACAACTATTATATTATATTAGTTCTATTAGAATATTGATGAAAACTGTAGCTAAGCTGACTGATTGCTAATATATACAAATATTAATATTATTAGCTAGTAAGATCAAACAGGCTCAAATCTATGAACAATTTAATATTTATTACAACTCATTAACTAAACTATCAGCTAAAGTAAAAAAGTGGGGTTTTGATATTAACAACTACATGACTTTAAAGATAGAGCATATTATTAATAAATTAGGCTATAACTGACCTTAAAAGATTACTAGTGTTATTAAGTAGTAGCTAGTTAACATAGTTACCAGTAACCAAACTAACCAAACCATAAATATACACTCATTAACTGGAATGTTCAATATTAGCTATAGCACTATTGCTAAAGCAATATAGTAGAATAACTTTAAAAAATTAAAATTAATAAAGAAACTAAAATTAATAGTAATAATATAGTAGGTATGGTTAATATTTACTTTATAATATAAAGATTAGATAATAAAAGATTAGAGTAAAGTTATTTAGATAAATAAAACTAATATAATCCTAGGGTAATAATATAGTAATTATAAATTATAGTATAAAACTAATAAGTATTATTATTCTAATATTATTAATTTTTATTAAAATAAGACTAACAAATTTATATTCTAGAATGCTTTTAGTTATAATTATAAAAAGTTATATTATATATAATATAAAGAAATTGTAGCTCAGAAGTAAACAGCTAAAACTGTTTTTAAGGTTTTTAATGTAGTAGCTAAACTAGCTGCTAGAGTAGAATGGGAGCTGCTAATAGCTATACATTATATTAGTCTTAGAAATAAGCTTGAATTTAAATTAAAATAAAAATTTATTAAAAAGTATAACACTCTAGAGTGTGATCTTAAGGTTAAAGATGGTATTAACTAATATTACTATCAAACAAAGATTATAATACCTAAGCTGATTTTATTTATTAAAAAGTGTAGTAACAATATAATGATTTAAGAAAACAAAGCACTTTTATATAACTACTATGTTTAAAAAGTTGTGTATAATTTATATAAGATTTAGAGACTTTTTTAGTTTAATAATTTTTTAAATTTAAATATAATTAAGCTATACTAATATTATCTAAAGTATAAAATTTTAAAATATAAAATATTAATAAATAGAGTTGATATAGAAATAGCCTAGTTAGTAGAATAGTAACAATTAAGTTAAATTTATATATAATATTAAATTAAGCAAATAAACCACTATATTCAGATGGTTATTAAATTTTATAATAATAATGGTTATAAAGAAGGCATTAATAATAATACTACTGATAAACTAAAACCTGTTTGGCCTTCAGAGGCCCCAACAACTCTAGTAATCCCAGCAACTCTAGCAGCTTTAGCAGTTTCAACAGCTCTAGCTATTCCAGAGGCTTCAAAAATTGCCGATTTTATAATTATTATATTTTCACAATCTTATAATCATCACTATAGCCGTTGATTTCGTGTATCATAAGTACCGGGATGCTAAGCCTCCAGGCCCCATATCACCAGGTAAAATTGTCTAATACCAAGAATGCACACTTAATTTTCGAACAAGCCTTCGTATATGACTCCTGAAGTTTGACTGAGCGGGGTGCGGAGGCGTTGTTTTGAATGAAGTGTGCATGTTTGTTGGAAACAATAAAATAGGTTCAACACAGAAATCCATTTAATAACACTGCGTGGGATTTCCTGGCAATTTCAATTGAGCACTGCTAAGTTTCAACAAGATTGAACAATCAAGAAAAAAATTTTGATAAAATACAAGTACGATCTTATTACAATCGAATGGTTAGCGTGCAGATCAGGAAAGAAAATGTCTCCGGGCCTAACAAATTACACGAGCAAAACCGTTGGCATGCAACGGTTCTGCTCCAAAGCCTCGATCTTTTTTGACCTCTTAGGAAACGTTTCATATGAAGATCAGATTCGGCCCCCAAATCCACTTGCAGCGATTTGATCGGCCACCAAAACACCTTCTACCGAATTCGGCTGGGCCCGCTTGGCAACAAAACATGCGGCCCAAACTAAATCCAGGCTGTTTGTTCTGCGTCATCTCTGCGTCATCTCTGCTCGTGTTTGAGAGATATTGTTTTCGGAGGCGAACGATCTTGCCTTAGAAGCGCCTTTTACCGTTAAAGGTAGAAACGGTCAAGATTGGACAGGAGAATATCTCTGATAACCCCGCTGCTCTAGAATTGGCATTCGTGCTTTAATCAAGCGGCTCTGGGTTCTGTTCATGGTTTCGTCTATCGCTCCGGAGGAGAAGAAAGATTACTCGAGAAGCGGCCTTCCAATTTGACATAAATCTTCAGATCCTCAGGAAATGATCTATATATATATACATATATATCAAGACTCCAGTAGCTGTTTCAGCGGAAAAAAGAACACAGAAAAGGGCAAGGCTCGAGATAAGAACACAAACTATATTACGAAGGCTTGTCAGAAAAGTTCATGGGTAAAGCTTGGCATTTTGATCCCAGTGCCCCGAGCGCCACCGGAGCCACATGATCATCCTAGGCAGCGCCGCTGCTTTGTGATATTGAATAATACAACCATTGCCAGCCCACTATCCACCAGCTTACCATTTATTAACTTATTGTTTACTAACTTACTATCTACTAGTTTACTATTTACCAACTCATTATCCACTAACTTACTATCTACTAGTTTACTATCCACCAGTTTACTGTTTACCAGCTTACTCCTTGCTAGTTCCACTACCAAATCTGTTATTATAAGAGTATTAGAATTATAGTAGAACTATTATTGGAACTATTACCAGAACTATTGCTAGAACCATTACTAGAATTATTATTATTATTAGTATAGTATTATTTATTATTATATTTATTATTATTATGATTATAACTGTAATAATTAGGCCTGGAGGTTGTAAAATTGAATATTAAAGAATTTAGATTTTAATATTATTAGCTGCTAGTATACTTAGAATTATATTCATAAGTTAATTTATTGTATTATATAAGATTATCACTGTTTTATTGGTTAAGGCTAAGAGTTGTGGTTATGACTCCAGTAACTATACCATATTAATTATAGATCATATTATTGATATACTATGTTTTAGAAGATTATAGAAGACCACTCTAATAGTAGAATAATAATTAATTAAATTAGTAAATAAAAATAGCATTAATAAAACTTTTATTATATATATTTTGGCTGGTATATTGGACTTTAGTTATAATACTGTTATAAAAATGCTGAAGTGGTTTGATTTTAAAAAGTTGAAATTTATATATAAACTAGGTTTTACAATTAGTATGCAGTAGATTAGGCTAAGATTTATATTAAACTACAAAAACTAGACTTTGGAAGATTAAAAGCATATGATCTAAAATAATAAAACCAGTGTTATACTAGGTTAATAATATAGTAACTACTAGTTCTAGTGATGTAGTGATAAGTATTATAACTCTGATATTATCAATTCTTGATGGTATAAAGTTTTTAAATTTATATTCTAAAATTATTTTACTTATAATATAAAAAGATTATATTATATATGGTAGTTTGAGACTAAAGCTAAAAAAAAGATTACTAATATTAAAATTTATACTATAAATATACAAGCTAAGCTAACTATTAGAGCTGAATAAAAATTATTAAATACTACTAAACATTTAGGGTTATATAACCAGCCTAGTCCCAAGTTAATATGGTTTTTTACTAAAAAGTATGGTATACTAAAGTGTGATAAAAAAAGCAAAAGTAGTATTAACTAATATAAATATTATACTAAAATTTTGATACCAAAACTTATACTATTTGCTAAGGCTTGTATTAAGTACTTTAATAAAGAATATATTATATAAAAGGATAAAATTTTATTATATAGCCATCATGTTTAAGAACTGTTATATAGTACTAATTTAGTATAGTAATTATTATAACCTAATAACTTATTAAATCTTAATATAATTGAACTATATTGATATTATCTTAAGCGTAGGATTAGTAAGTAAGGTATATTAATAAATTATTATAATATAAAGGTTGTATAGCTGGAAGAGTAATAGCAATTGTTACAAATTTGGATTCAATATTAAATTAAATGTATTATCTATTATATACAGCTTATTATTAAACTGGCCAATAATAATAAATATAAAGAAAGTACTATTAATAATATTATTAATAAGTTAGAACCTCTTTTCACTATTATAGATTATACTATTCTTAATATTACTAATATTGTTATTATTATTTCTATTGATTTCACTATTAATTTTATTATTGTTCTTTTTGTTGATATAACTATTGATTATGTACCTAGTCTATTTACCAAATCTTATAGTTGTTAATATAGTAGGCCGTATTGTGTTTTGCTAAGAAGCTTATTTTGGAGTTATTAAGTGGCCTCCGGGACGCTCTGATCACAATGCCAAGCTTTACCCATGAACTTTTCTGACAAGCCTTCGTAAAATCGAGGAAAATAAGTTTTAGGGTTAAGGCTTTTCCTTATTCAGCATAAGGTTAGAGTTTGCGGGACTGCTTTGAGTGTAGAGAAAGTTATGACTTTCGTTGAGAGCGAGCCTTGGCTTAGGGCTCGAATGGGCTCAAATCGGTTGTTGTTTCAGACCAAATGAATAAAACCCCTTATGTTTTAACGTAACCTCGAATAAATCCACATTTGGACGAAGAGATTTGTTTTTATATTGATTTTTAAGTTGTGCGACATCTTCATTTGTAAGATTCCAGCGCTGATTTTGTATTGCCAAGAAGAATTCCCTATTCCGACTCGTGACGGTAGTCGCACAAGTTTCGGATGCAAGCTTAAAATATATTGCGAATCTGGTTGAAAGTAGTAAATGGGTAACAATATATTGGATCTTTTCGATAAATATCCATAACAGAAGCTTTGATCATAACTGAGTTATGATATATTATAAATTAGAAAAATTACCTCGTCACTCAGTATTCGACTCCATTAGATATTGTAAAAATCGTGTACAATAGGCACAAGATACCAAGGTAACACAAGTGTCACACAAGTCCGAATTTCTAGAGTTCTGCGTGTGTGTATTTTAAATTGATACTTAAATTGTGGCTTGATTTTCCTAAGTACATGATACTCGAACATACAGGTATAAATTGACAGTTCACAGATTAACAAATATTTGAACAAGGGAATAACAAGTGAACTGGACCGGAGATAATTCTTGAACTGGACATGTCATTCTGCTTCTTCTTCTTTGTATTCTTGACGACCCATAGAATGGCTTGAGAATTTCCTATTATCATGCGCATGGCTCCACCTGCCTCCTCGATTTCTTGCTGTAGTTCATCATGTTGTTTGAACTTTGTTCCAGGTTACGGTAAGTGAGGGTGTCAAAAAGCTTAAGGGGACATGACACCTCTAAGCCAATGACCCCATAGCCAGGGAAAAACTTTGAAAATGAAAATGGCTAAATTTTTGCAGAAAATTTAACTGCACATCTGGATGGGATGGAAAGCGTTTGTGATTTTGGTATTGACCGGGGGGCTCCTTTCAACAAGATGTAACTTCAACCTTGTGTTGTTCCTGCTAGCAATATCTGATAGCTCCAGTAGCTATCCTCATGCCACCGCTGATTTCTTTTTTATTTAATACTAGCGCCCCCTCGTAACTTCGCTTTTATGTATTAAGTAGCAAAGCACCTCGGTACTCTCACTCTGGCGATATTCGCAAGTTACATCTCATTGATGAGCTACATGAGTTGAGAGTCATATGTCATGTCACATATGTGTGAAGTCCGTTAGAATCAACTATTAGTCTTTGACTCTTTGCGTTTATTGCAGAACCAACCACTGATATGAGTTGACTGAGCTCGAGAAGCATCTATGGATGAAAGGCAAAGTAACTCAGCAAATTTCTTTTTGTTACGGATAATCTCGAAGATCACGACCTTGCCACCAGCAACCCAGCAAAAGCGTCTCGACGTCTTGACGCTCACAAGGCTTTGGCCACCGTACCAACAGAAACGCTATACATCACCCACTCATTTTCCACAGGCTGCATTTGCAACGAAAGTTCCTGCTAAGCAAATTCGCATAAAAGGGTCCGTTGTGCAACGAAGGATGCTGAAACCACCGACTAGAGAGAAAATCAAAAATCACACGGCCAAACTTTCATCCTGAAAATTCGTTGTCTGGAAGCAGCAGTATAGGAAATATCTCAAAGGCAAGTCTTGCAAAACATACACTATATTTCGCAAGTAAAGTTAATATTTTATATAGAAATGTCCGCCAAGGGGAAAGCTGAGCTGGGAGCAGCGGCAGCTGGATCGGCTTATGCCGTTACCCAACTGGTCGAAGGCCTTCGCTCCCAACAGCACGGAGCTTCTAATAAGGCAAATGAGCATTATTTGAAAGCGGCTGCTGGTGCTGCTGTAGCCGTCGGTGCCTACGAGATGCTCAATTCTGAGAAAGAATCACAAACTTCGAATTTACGGGCATCCGAAACAGCCTACAGAAGTGAAAGCCATGGTGTCAAGAGGCGCCACAGCAATAAGCATAGCACACCCACCAGAAAATCACGAAATCACGAAGCTGGACACACCAGAAGGGTGTTGGAAGAAACTGCTGGAGCATATGCTCTCGGAAGAGAATTGATGGGAGACAAAAAACACCATAAAGCTCACCTGGCCGCAGAAGCATTGGGAGCCATTGGCTTGCTCAAGGAGGCGCGAAGGCATCGTCACTGAGCTGGCTCAAGTGGGATGATTTGCAAAGGGCTGTACAGGTTGTTTGACCGGCTCGAGTTTTGGGAGCTTACAGGAGAAATTATATGACAGAGCGGAAGATTGAATCTCTAATAATACTGGCAAATACTGTTACGCATCAGATATCAGTGTGTTTCACGAGGCAACGGTTTATGCGCGCCATCTCTTTGGTTGCTGTTACAACAATTTCAAACTTGTTAAAGGTGGAAAGGTGTTTTTTTGGGCGTTTGTGTTGGCCCATTTAAATGCCAGAAAAACCTGGGTCATGCTCGAGTGGTTCAAATGTAAGAGTATGAATCTTATTCTTGGTGCGCCATCTAAGGCTGAATTGTTTTCATACGATTTGCTCGAATTTATAAAGCATCACTGTTGTCAAAACCATATTAGGACAATATAGCCTCGATCAAGATGAACATTACAAATTAATACACACGCTGGTCGAGTATTTATTGTATGGTATCTTTTTCTGCGTTCTTCCGAGAATACGTTTACCAACCATGCTTTTGATTTGGATGATACGACTGGGAGAATACTAAAATATGAACTCCTAGTCGGCCAGACGGCCAATTTGATTTCAAAAGCATCTGGGAGGGTTTGGATACGAGACGAGGACTTCAAACCAATAAAATTGATAAACAATATTAATGCTTCGAGCTCTAGTAAAAACACAGGGGGACTACTTACTCCTAAGTTAAGTCCTTCAAGGAAACCCCAAATAAATCTGTAAGCTTATCCATGGGCGCGGCCATCAGTCCGGCATCCGTCAAATGGTGGTTTGTCCGGAGCACTAAGGTGAGATCTCGTTGGCGAAAATTCTTAGTCTTCTCAAACTCGCCACATATAACTGATAAATCAGCATCAAGTTTTTACTCAAGAGCTGGAAAGACATCACATTCTTCCTCCTCAATATGTTGCTTCAGATCTTTGGAGAGCTTTCTGGAGTGGATTTGAAGTCCAGATCAATAGCTTTCAGACCTTGGAAAATGTGAAACTTGTCTTTAACCTAGTCACTTATATTGAACTGAGTAAATACTTTCTGTATACGAGTTTTATAGCAGGTGCGTATATATGCGTTTAAATTATCAGTTTCTCTGCTTACTTGCACACACTCTTCTCTATCCTTATCAGCCATTTCTTTGCTTTTCTAGCCGAGGAGTTTCTCAAAGGCAGAATAGACCACGAGCTCTTCTCCGATATTGTGCCTAGCTAGCTCCCTAGGATAGGTTTTGATCCCTGGGAGATGTTACAGAAGCTACATTTAGGTTTATATGCCATCTGGGCAATGGACAATAGGACCAATCTCTCACCTGGTCTTTGACTCATCATTATTCGTCGATATAATCTTGTTGTAGTTTTCATGGAGTTCTTCGTGATCCTGGATGATTTTGTCCGACAGTGCTGCCAATCGTTGGGCGTCCTCTAGAAAAGAATCTGATTTGTGGAGGGTGGTACGAGGTATGAGATAGGATGTTATTTCGGGTTGATCTTTAGTGATCGGAATTAGTATTCCACGAAAAGACATTCCGGGTTGGATAATATATGTGAAATGTTGAACGTTCTTGCAGTTATATTGGGGAATTGGAACTTGGTTATGAACCACTTATTTTTACAACGTTTTCTTTGAGATTACGTTAGTCGGCAACCGGATCAATGCTACGTCAATTACACGGTGGTTGATCGGATTACGTGATAATACAATCGACGGCGCGAGCATGGTTGTAATCATGAAACCCAGTCTTATACTTCTATCCGGAAAACACTCAATACATCTGTGGCAAATGCCGATCGAGCGCATATTCGGGGCGGTCTTGAAATTCCCCTCAATCAATCAGATTGTGACTATTTGTAATCGAACCTCCGCCGTATGAGGTTGTTCAAGCATCCCTACCATTCCAAGGAGATACGTTTACTACAAATAGGGACGTAATTTTTCGGAGCTCCTCTTGGCTAGGTCTTTGTACATCAGTGCGCGGTTACCTAATAGGAAATGCTCATCAAAGCACATAATTCCGACATCAGGATTTTTGGATAACGGCTAGGATAACGTCAAACATATCGTGTTGGTCAAAACCAAGTGTAAGTATCCTGCTAACCATGATGCAAGCTAACACTTAATATCACGGCAGCGTGTGATGTGACATATGTATTTTGAAGAATTCCACAAAAAAAAAAAAAAAAAAGATTAGGTCTAACCAGCTCTTTTCTCCTCTTCACATCCTACTTTTCTGTGAACACGCCAATCAATACAGTTAAATCTTTAGTAAAAAATTAATATCTTTTTTCCCATCAGTTCAGAAGACTGGATTTGTTCAAAGCATTCCTGGCTACATTCCTGGGGTATTGGATTACCTCCGAGGCAAGTGCAACCTGGTATGTCTTTCAAAGTTGCGATCGAGGAAGAGAGCCTTCAGCGCACTCACAGAGATTGGCGGCAGCTGACAAGCTCAGATTCAAAATCGTGAGGTCGGCTGGCTACCTACCGATCGTAAGTTATCAGTTCAGCGTCTGGGGCCGGCTTCCCAAATACCTGAAAATGGATAGACCGGCGAATTTAAACGAGAGCAAATATCTTTGCTTAAGAAACTGAGACTTATAATACTATTCAATCCCCTCTCGGAATGGTGTATGTATCATTTTAGCCCGCATGCAGTAGTGGGACAATCTACCTTGGTCTTGGCGTTCATAGCTGAATATGCTTGCCAATCTCATAAATTAGTGGACCAAACGTGGGCAATGAGACTATCTTCACGAAAGCTCAATCGAGGAAGAGAAGAGGGAAAGATCTTCCAAATCTAAATCTAGGATTGGACTATTCGTCGACTTCTACCATATAAATACGAATGCATTCACACCCCAGCGATATTACGCAATTCCAAGTCAATACGGAGTAACATCGTGGAACCTACTCATAACACCCGAATAAATTCCCAGACTTTCGACAAGTTTTTCATTCGCGGGCATACACTCGGATCTCGCCCGATTCATAAGAGGAAGAAGATGGATATAAGAGGAACGGCTCTATATTATCATCATACTTTCTCACTAACGAGTCTTGGTAGTCCCCGCAGATTGCTGAGTAGTTCCTGATTCGGAACACTAATCATACCACCCGTATGCACCTTATTCGCCCACCAAAAAGCGGAGCCCATGGCAGCCAGGCCACGTGATAATTATGAAGCACATTGCCACAAAGTTGGTTGAGTCGCTTCAATGATGCGATCCTTCATGACCCATTCTCATACCAGGCTGGATATCCTTACGAGTGACTCATACTGCGACTCTACTATAAGAGTAGTGTGCGTTCCCAAATACCCAGCATGTATTGGCACACCGTACAAAATTTCATGGCTAGCAAGCGGGTTTTGCGTAGTGTTTCACAGCCTCGTTGGAAGCGACCGCGGAATCGAGCAAGGTTATTTCAGTTCTTCTGGAAGAAACGCAGAAGACCAAGGCAGAACTCGAGAAGCTGGAGAAGAAAACTCCAACTAAGAGGAAGTATAGTGAAGCTCTATCCTGTACATCCAGAGCATCTTCTGCTCCCAAAAAGAACAGTAGCTTTTACGCACCGCCTTCGAAGTATGCACATCTCAAAGAGGTACCAGACCGAATGGGGGTCTCCCTAGTCATATACAACTTATGCTACACGCTACTCAAGTAACGAAGAGCATCGGCTCACGGGACAAACCATAGTGAGAATCATCCGAACTTGCGGTCAAATATAGATAGTATTGGCGTTTGCAAAATCGCGTCACAAATCACAATTTCCAGAGTTTGGTCCAGTTTTTAGACGAAGGACAGTTTGTGCATTTATTCCTGTTTTAGACAAGCGTGCTGCTTGGACCGTACCCGAAATGACAAAAATGGCCGGTAGACGCTGTGAAACAATGCGGAAATTGGGATGATTAAACTTCAAAACGATGTGAATGATTTTAGATTGCAACTTAGATTGACGACACGAAATGGCTATGTAACTTGTCGTCAACCACACAAGCAAACTCCCCAAGTTGTAAATGCAATCAACTTGCTAACAAGGACACAAATTGATTGTGAAAGATATCTACAAATTCGCTGACTAACTAATCCGCATTACAACACCGGAAGAAAAACTAAAAACTCGAGGTTGTACTTTTATGCTTTTATGCCCAAAATTTGGGTTGACAAATTTGTCAAGTCGCTACCAAGCGATGAAAATGCGTAGAATATCACAAGTTTGGGAGGTAGTTGGTTGTCGGCTTCTTGTCCATCAACAAATTATATGCCAAGAAATAACGCACTCGCCAAGGGGTTAGAAATTCCAATGTTAAGCAGCTATCTAGATAGTAGCCTTAAAGAGAAGTGACCTGTTATTTAACAAACATATATAGGTTTCCCAAATTTGGAATCAATTTGAGAAGTTTATGAAGCAGAAAGTGGGCTAATTACCGTCTAAAAGAGGATACATCAAATTTGGCCTATTGTTTGTTAACATGCTTGTCTTGTATACTTTGACAAATTTGGAAGGTTATATTACAAATCCTACATACTGTTAGAAGTCAACGAGTTCAGAAGGTCCAAATATTAGGTTACCATCTAAAAGTATACGACAGCCTTTGAAAGAAGGTGACCAAATTTGGCATGTAAGAACCATATTCGCGCTCTTAAACTCCTAGATATATATAACAATATATATAAGATTTAATCCAATTTTTTTTAATTTCTAGAATATATATAGATTATAAAAAATAGAATAAAATTTCAGCTCTATTTATCTCAAATATAAAAAAGGACTATAATTAGATGCCGACTATACTCTTCCAAAACTTCGTTGAGTAGGCTGGCCCGATGCGGCAAAATCTCATTATAATAATACTACGTTGATATCTTGGGAAATGCTGGAGTATGGCGGTGAGGTTCTCGATACTCTTGGCGTTCTCTATACTTCTGGCGTTCTCTTGTATTCCATTGAGGTAGACCACGGACTAAACTGTAGGCCGTCTCTGAGAGTGTGGGGAGCTCTTGGTTATCATCGTCTCGGAGCTCAAATACAGTGCGCACAATATCATCTTGTCGTTGATCTGCTATTTCCTCGTCGCGGAGTTCGTTCATATCTAACCAGACCATGAACTCATCAAAATCCGGCATAGACTCGAGGTTAGCGGAGATGTCTGCAGATGTATCACTATCTGTCTGTGACTCGGTTTCTCGCAATTCCGAGTTGATTCCGCGTTGGGTGTCTCTACTAAGATAATAATTTTCATAGAACAAAGGCTTCCACCTAACAGTAGTAGATCCATAAGTCGTTATGCCACCATCAATTAATCCAGAGCCTCCACAAACTTTACTTCCAAGATTCGATACTAAGATTTTTGGTGGATATACTATTCCCGGTGGCGTCGAGGACCCATCTGGGTCATGAACTCTCTGAGTCGTACTTATGATGAGAACTAAATTTGTGTATATATTCCTTAGAGCCTGCTCCGAATGAATGTCTGCGTAGGCGTATACTGGCCATGGTATACCGGGTGGTAGTCCAAAAGTTCTCTCCTAGTCCCGAGTACTAAAGTCAGCGCTCTTTCCCCCGAATTTTAAACTCTGCGAATACATGTGTTTAACACTCACTTTTGCCTCTCCAACTAAATTTATTTCCTGTTGGCATACAGGACAAGTCGTATTCTTATAGAAATCGAGGAGTTCGAGGGCCGGGTTCGAACCAGGATCATTTTGGTCGTAGGCAACGATGACTGCATGCCTATCGGCGGGAATATAACAGTCGTTTAAAAAGTTCAAACAAAGCTTGGCGATAATTTCTAAAACTTCACGGCATTCTTGTTGGTATTTCAAATCAACTAGATTATCTAGCATCCGGTAAAGTTGATACTGTTCAAAGAGGTAATTTGCGAGGATAGCGGTCTGGGACAATGAAGTTTCGCTATACCGTCCGCATAGTATGAACCCGCTCTGTTCCAAGACGGGTGATAGAATTCCTCCGGCTAAATTAAACCCATTTTGAACTTGAGGATCCTGCGAATCGATTCTAAACTTCTCATTTGAGTCTGGCCACAGCAGGCTATATGCCCCGAAGGGACGGAACCCCGATCCAAATTTCCATGGTTCCTAGAAAAGTTAATTTTCCTTGCATTATGCATTTACAGCATTATATTCACTTACTTTTAAAACTTCCTGCTTCTTATACACTTTAGCTAGTTCAAGGTCGCACAAGCCGGGCGTATATAGCCCCTTCTTAGATGCCAATGGAGTGTAAACTTTGTATCCTGAACCAGGTGTTGCTATACAATGGATGCAACAGAAAATTTATTTGTATTTAGCACCAAGAGATGACGGTGATATAGCATTGTATTGGAAGCTAGAAAACTTACGTATTTTCCAGGATGGACGTAATCCGAGCGACGGAACCTTATCTTTCTTCGGTCTTTGCATACTACCAACAGAATGCATCCAGGAATTCGCATCCCTGTTACTTAATATACTTGCTGGAATAGAGTGCGGTTGGAATTCAACTGATTTGTCTCTTGGATAAACTGATTGGGATATCGTCAAGCCAGAATGCGCGTCCTCAGTTTCATCGTCTTCAACAATTTGCGGCTCTTTTGGAGTTGCTTTTCGTTTGTCCGCTGCCTGGCGCCTCAAGAACCTTTTCATTTGATCCTTGGTGATAACAACACCTCGCACTTCTATCGTCGTATCTTTCCCATCTTTGACCCACCGCTCGAGAACCTTTCTCAAGGCGACCCGCATTTCCACTCTCTTGACGTTCTTGTCGATGTTCCAATTTCTTATTTTGCGCATATACTGCTTCCGACTGAAAGGTATATTAGAATATTATTTCTCTCTCCAAACGTACTAATCGGTCGCCAAGACAGACGCGAGGGACCAGAATCGGAATAATCTTGGATCCTTACTTTGCAACAAACCCATAGTTTGCTTCCATCAACTCCATACATTTATGAAGAGGCATATCGTTCTCCACGTAGAGTCGTGTGAAGTTGCCGCGTTGGGCTTCCCACTCGTCACGGGATATTGATTGTGTTTTTTGGCATTTTGCGCCTCTCGCTGGTCTCGCTGGCCAGACTCGGTGCGTTGCGTTGCCTCTCGCCTTTTCTTTCGAAGGCATGGTTGGATGGGAAGAATCCAAGTGGAATCTGAGTGGAATCTGAGTAGAATGTGTTGAGCAATAGCCGCATGTATCGAAGCTCGAGTTGGGGCTGACTAGGTTCCCGAGAGCTAAAGCTCCAGGCTTAACTGGCTTGAAATTACGAACGCTTGACAGAAAAGTTACTATACAAAGCTTGGCATTAGTGGAGAGGTTTCGCCCGGAGCTTCCCAGAGCAGCACACTAAGACTTACCCATCAAAAACCAACCATTTTTGTTCAAAAAAGCTGATAAGTCGTTGAGAATATATCATTCAATAATCCTATAATTTTTGTTTTTTATTAAAAAATTATTTGGTTGTGGTATTGTGGGTAAATGTTTTTGGTGTGGTGCTCAGGGTCCCTGCCGGTGGTTGCCCCGTGATATTTGACAATTTGCCAGGAATGCCAAGCTTTGTATGGTAACTTTTCTGTCAAGCCTTCTTATGAAGTTGACATTTCAAATCTTGTCGGAATAGAGCGTTTAACTTGAGATTACAATATCTGAACCTGGCTAACTCACAGCTTAATGATCGATCGTGGGATGAGACTGCTCGCGACTCTAGTGGCGACTTTAAGGCCTTAAGTACTTACCGATCAGAAGGTAATAATTCTTATCATCTCGTTATTTCCTTCCCGTCAAAAGTCCGATTTCCTTCTCCTAGAAACTTTTTACTAGGCAAACAGCCTCGTGTAACGCTCTGACTAATCAGAGCCAGGATCGAAGGATTCATCCAAATCGGATGCTCCTGTTACAACACAGCCCGTGAAAACAAGTCCTTGCTACTAGTATACTTGATGAAAAACGATCGAGTTTTCAGGGGAATCTCAAAAATGTAAAACCTTAACGTGGAGATAGGTTATCTTGTTTACAGAGCTGCTTCGCGAGCCAGATATAGCAAAACTGGCCATTTTCTAAGGGTTTCAACGCATTTTGCTGGTTCGAAAATCGATCGTATGTTTCAATCACATATTTTCAAGATAAAGGGAACAATTCAGCACAGGCAAACTGCCACGCAGACTCTACCATTTTCCGATAATTTTCTGCCAAAACTTTCCAAGTAGCCTTAGAAAACCATCCCTCCAGCTCCCTTTCGACTCCATCCCCAAATTCGTTATAATAGAGACCCAGGAATTCCAGAGCTTTTAGGTATGGATGCTTATCTTCAAAAAACAGCTGACCACAGAATATGTTGAGTTGCAGACATGCCCTCGAACCTAATGATTCGCTAGTACTCCAAGGCTGGTAATTTAACAAGGCGCTGGAATAGCCCCAAATATCGGTCGGAGTATCTGCGAGGGCTACTTCAGCCTTGCGGCGTCGTACAAGGCCCGGAAGGACCTGGCCACCTCCTTTATCCCATAGTGGCAGCTCTGATCTAATTATTTAGCCTGCATCCTCTCCTCTATTAAGACGCGCGAGGAGAGATGATGAACGAACTTGACCACATCCAATATTGAAAGCCCAACTGACCAACGCACCGTATTGATTTTCATTGAGAGTGACGGGTTGAGCGGTTGCCAGTGTGATACATTGTTGAGCGGTCTGAAATAGAATAAATTGTATTAGCCTCGCTTGCTCTGTATGTACTATGATAAGCAATCTTGATAGATATTACCCTCGAATCTCCGGCCGGCAGCGCTTTCCCATCTGCGTCTGAGAGAGGTTTAGGATATGCAACGTCCGAGCAAACGCTATCGCGGCATAGATGACCATAGCCGATGGTCCAAAGTCCGGCAGGATCACGGTCCATCACTGAGATTAGACAACTTTATGCTGGATTTCTGTACAGAGGCCTTCATACGTACAAGGGTTTGGATTGTATCCTTCGAACTCAGCAACCAGATCGATCATTGCTTGATTTACAGGGGGTCCAATGCAGTCCCTTGCAGCTAGCGTCGGGTGTCCAGAGATGGTACTCGCGCCACCTAAGATAGCAATAAACGAGTAAAATAGCGTGATAGAGATCATTTTCGGATTCTATTTGGGATGCAGAGTCGTATATTGTGTTGTTTTAATGTAGAATGAGTAATAAGCCTTCAGTATAGGAACAGAAAGATTTGTTGAATTGGGACGCCGTCCTTTCATTTAAATATTCACGTCCCCTACAATAACATGAAGATCATCGCAATCATAAAAAAAAAGATTTTATACCTGCATATTTTATGACGTTACACCAATATATTATGTTGCGACGATACGACGTGACAAATTCCATAACGACATCCAGGAGTAAACAGGGCAAGTTGAGTACTGCTAGCGTTTCTTGAAACATTCCGCCAAGGTTGTACAACCTATCTAGCCGCTTCGTCCTCCCTCATAAGGCTAAGTTAAGTTATGGTCATCCGGCGATCTGATCGACTGTCGTGTTGTTTAAAACGGAGTATTCGTGACGATATATTGCCATGCATTCCAGCCCCTTACCTGTATCCTCGATCCCTGGTCCCACTAGTTGCGCTGCCTTGGCTGATCATTAATTTTGAATTGTTCTATGAATTGAGGCACAATGTTTTAAATAATGGCTGGTAATCTTCAAGACCTCAAGAACGCAACGTCGCGACGTAGGGGCCTCCAGCGCTAGGCCCGATGACAGATGAGACTGCCAACCTCTAAGAACGCGCTAAACGTCATTTGTTTTATTTTCCTTATTCAAGTCGTGGTTCTCTCGCATCCTCAACCGAAGAAGATTTACGCAGGAACCATCCTCGCTTCCGAAAACGGCCTTCCAAAATAGCATGTCTGTACCCTTTTGGTTAATTTATCGTTTTATCAAAATCAAGAACTTTGGCTTGAAATAAATCACATTGAGTGCTGTGGATAGGATTGAGTCTACAGAAAAAGGATCTGTTGGATTATTCCAAGAAATCGAGCCATTGCCAAGGATATTGCTTCTCTTCGTATTTTCGTCAAAGCGCCATAACTCCCATCTTTCTGAGAATCTTGCATTATGAGCTAACCAAAATATGACCTAAAAGTCTATAAGCGGATTTGATTTTGGGAGTGACTTCGCTTTCAAACTCAGGCGCTAAGCCGTTCCAACCTTCAGCTATCCCAAAGCCACCGCGGCCACATTAGGGGCATTTGGAGGGGCAATAACGTGCCAAATTCTCTAACGATCCAAATCGTTCGGTATAATAGTCTTCAATGAACCCCAGAAAAAATTGCGCTAAGATTCCCCAAGGGGAGCCGTCATCAAACTCGGCTTTTGTATCAGTTGAGATGTGGAACATCATGTTTAGCATCATCTTGCATTTCCCGTAGATATATTTGTATCTACAGTCTTTCCCCTGTGTCATGTTATGATAGTCAGCCGTTGTCACATCTGGGTCCGATTCGCATAATACGTCCCATATTTTATGGTGCTCTTTCGCGGCTCGATCAATACTCCGTATCTTGGATGCTATCATAATGATAACCTCCGAAATAGCATTTATTGCAACGGTCCCCGAGATATAAAAAGGTAAATTTGCTAAGAATGTCGAACCGGAGCTCCACGCGGTTGTGAGGATCTCATGTTCGAGATATATTCGAAACGCCCTTGGCGATTTCAGATGGTGATATACCACATATTCTGCCGTGGTGTAGATATCGTCAACTATGATGCCTATGAATTCGAAAAGAACCTGTTCCATTCCCTCAACATCTAAGTTTTCCCCGCGTTTCCTCACTGCCGCGGCTCGTGTGAACTTTCAGGGAGCGTCGCCATTTCCATTCGAAACGAGTCGCTGGTAATAGGGCACCGCGACGGAAATCCTCTTTTAGGATTTTTATGGCGTCATTACGGTGTATAAAACGTTTGTTCTGCACATAGAAATTGAATACCAGGATGTCACCGTATTCTTCAATTCTCGAAGTTTTGCTCACAATAGCGTAGAAGCTAGATTTCCGAGTAAATGCGATGCTCCAGTACTCTTCCAACATTGGCGCAGCTGGAGAATTGAATGTAAGTACTGGTTAGGTAATCATTTATGAAATACTGCGCAGACAATATTTAACTTATACCAAAAGTATCTCTCCTGGCAAGCGCTGCAATATGTGCGATATGCTGATGCGCCTGCTCTCGGCTCCCAGTTCTCACCGAGGTCCTTCCCCAGAACCATATCTCGCAGAAAGTACGGTGAGAGACAGTCGAAGCATCCTTTCTGTTTCCCATTTAAAATATCAATTACTTTGGTATAGTAACCAGCCCTATCCTCGAACTTCTCGGCATCTTTCTGACAGTAGAATTCTTCTACGGTCGGTAACGGCTTGACTGAGGGAACAGGTAGCTCGGTTTCCCGATGCGGTAACAAAGACTTGATCTGAACGCAGAGTGGATAACTAGTGCGAGGGAGGGTGCTTAAAAGCCTAAGCCAGAGAAATTCATTCGATAGTATAAGGTCGGTCTGGAGCTTTCGACAAATCGTCGCGAAAGATTTCACGTCCCGGGGATGTAGTGTGAGTGCTATTTGCGTCAGGATTTCTAGGGGAAGTCGTAGGACAATAGGAACAGACAAGCGGTGTGATTCTACACACATGGTCGGGTTTCGTTCTCGGAGGATAGAGACTGGGTAAACCTGGCGATTTGCTTGAATTCGCGAAGGTGTATTGTGAGCTCCAAGCCTCAAACTTCGCGGGTGGCTGAAATCCAACGTCGACAACACTCTTTGGACAGAGCCACATCGCCTCGAGCACTCTTAAAATACGCAGAACAATGATTGGCGTGCCCAATCAATCAGCCTATTGGTGAACTATGGCACTGCCACAGCGAAAATGAAGAATGTCGAGGGTTGGTATGCCGGATTATTACGCGCACTCCTTAGCAGCCAACTATTACATGTATCAAAGAAAGCCTCAGCTGTACAAGTCACCACGATATTTAAGCCGACCAGGAGCTGTCTAGAAAATCAACACATTCGCCTTACAGTGCCTTGCAAATGAGGCTAGCCGGCTGCAAACCTCGCGAAGCCTCAACCTACGCCTACCAGGCCAATATCTAGATCCCTCAATGATTTCTTATGAGCTCTTTTGATATCTTACCTTTATTTTTAAAATAGATTCTCTGGTTTCCAATATTTAGCTCGCGGGCAAAACGTTTAAAACGGTTTATGTTCTCTAAATATCGAGCGCCTGCTTTTCGAGATTTCGTGACCCCGCTTTCAGTTTGGCGACCCAAATCGACAGCCTTCTGAGCTAAAAGCTACTTCTAAATAACTAGCGCACAGTGTCTGGACTAATTGGCCACAGGAAACTACGAGAAATAGTTATCATGACTTCAAATACACACATATAACCCCATAAAAGAACATAGTCTATCGATGTTATCACGATAATGTCTGACCCTGTGTCTCCATCTCCCGAGCTCAAATGCAGAACCCACAATGAATATACGATAGGATGGGTCTGCGCGCTCCCCAAAGAGCTAACAGCCGCGGTCGCCATGCTCGACAGCGAGCTCCAAACCTCGAAACGCCAGTCACAGACCGAAACTCCTACACCCTAGGTTCAATTGGCGAACACAACATCGTCATAGCGACACTACCAAAGGGCCAGACCGGCACGAATAGTGCCGCGGCGGTCGCAGTACAGATGGTTAATACATTCCCAAACATCAGATTTGGGCTCATGGTGGGAATTGGCGGCGGTGCACTGCCTAAAGTCCGACTTGGCGACGCTGTGGTCAGCGTTCCGGGGCTTACTGACCCCGGTGTCATCCAGTGGGATTTGGGTAAGGCGGTTGAGGGCGGAAGCGGATTCGAAAGGACTGGAACATTGGATAATCCTCCACGATCGCTTCTAACTAACTGCGTTATCAAAGGTGGAGACAAAGCATGCCTTAGGGGTGTTTAAAATACCACAGTATCTTGCGGAACTGAAAAGAAAGTACCCTACCCTGGCGTCAAAATTTTTGAGAAATGAAAAACTAAGGGATGTGGCGTTTAAATCAAATGCCCCGCATGTCGATAAAATTTCAGAAGCAGACGAAGAGGAGGAGGAGGAGGAGGAGGAGGAGGAGGAGGAGGAAGACGGAGACACCTGTCGGTTCTGTGACAAGGCGAAAACCTTCAAAGAAAATGCCGGAGGGATGCTCGTTCACTTTGACTTAATCGCATCTGGAAATAAAGTCATAAAGGGCGCCAAGGTGCGAAACCAAATAAGTAAAGAATTGGGTGGAAAAGTTCTTTGTTTTGAAATGGAGGCTGCAGGTCTCTCAAATGTTTTCCCCTGTCTCGTTATCCGCGGTATCTGCGACTATGCCGACGCGCATAAAAATAAAATATGGCAGGAAGTTGTCGAACGCTGCGCAGTTTTGAGACAGCTATCACAGTCTCACTGCGAGACCAGCTATCACCACCATGTGCATATGTGCACGCCCTCAACACCACCTTCATACCTTACAACACACATTCATCAATAATACCACATCTCAGCCAAACGGAACAAGAGATTCATTATCAAGCTGGCAGCTTCGCGAAAAATGCATTGGCAATTACTCCTTCCATATCTTCTCATCGCCTTGCCAAGTTGGGTATCATCCTATGAAATCCTTTTCCTAGACATACCAACCCCACCCTCTAACCTCGACGACTAGCTATGGAACCGATACAAACACCGTCGTCGAATGTGCCCAAATCCCGCCTAACCTAAAAGAAGACGATTTCGTAGACCAACTATCCCTCCGCATCGGAGTCGACGAAAAGAAGCCCCCGAAAGCGATGGTATTTTACTACTCTGAATATCACGCCGATCCGTTTTATTATGAGCCCGGTCCACAACCCTGTAGCAGACAAAACGCAATGTTGCTGATCAAATGGCATCCCACAAGAAATTCGATACAAATCCAAGCACCCTCTCAAACGGTCTTGACTAATTTTGGTGAGATCGAGGAGGGTAGCGAGTTGTGGGATAAAGGCAAATTAGCGGATTTGAATGCAGGCGATGTAATGTACTGGGACATCTCATCTGGTAAATGGTAGATATACCGAGACGACGTGGAAGTTACTGTCCCAGAAGGCGGCGCGGCAAGTCATCTATTCGGTAACGATAGATTGAAATATACAAATCCGGTTGCGATACAGGAACTGCGTGATTTGGCGGTGAACTACTCTGAAATGTGGGACGGGATAGTACAACAGTTCAAACAGGCCAGAGATACCTACGCTACGGAACAGGGCATTTATGTTCCCATCCCACCGGGGCTATTCACACAATGTAATGAGTAAGAGCTTGAAGAACTTGGATTACTGAAAAATATTGAAAAATAAATCGAAATGTGGACTTATATTGCTGACAAGAGGGCATCTCCCGATGGCTGGCGTGACAAATTTCCATACGCCTTCTCCCTGCTGCAGGGGAGAACCCCAATTTTGTCAAAAATTACATGAACAATCTGCAGACGGAATGGGAAAAGGTTCACCTACCAGCACGACCGCAATCCCGTGTCCGAATGACCTGACTAGAAATTAATGCAAACTCTGACCTTTATGCTCAAGTCCGAGCTGGGGTAATGGCCAGCTTGAATCTCCTTGAAAATTATCCCAAGGAGAAATCACTGGTTGGGCTTGATGATAACCGTCTGTGTGGGGTTTTGGAGGAACTCTTTCCCGAGATGGCAGCCGATTTGGCGCTTGTCGCGGATTATCCTGCAGGGCCTGTAGATCTGGAACCATGGATGGTTCTAGAGGGCGCATAGTCTACATCTAACCAGATAGCAAACGGACCTAATCAACTTTCGTTATATTCTGGAGCTTCGTTTACTATGGAGGGAGAGTCACCAGAAAGTGACAGGTGCGACATTGAAGAGGATGTTTGAGTCAGATTGAGGAAGAAGTTGCTGAAGATGATGCCGATATTTAATCCTTATATGGTTCTCGAAGATGTATATAAAGTATTTCTGGCGGGAGGAAAGAGGAATATAGATCCTTGCTACAGTTCTTATCCATGCTACGAACCTAAGTCTAACATGTCCACATCCGATAACTAACTTCTGCAAGTATTGAGAAAAATGAAAATCAAAAGTTCATTCCGATCAACGCTGAAAGATAACTAAATTTCTAACTTGCTAAAAAAAGCTCATGGGTATCAATTATAATAACAGGTTTACACCGTTGCGTGCCTCCCAGCTGGGAGGTCTTTCTCGTGCGTGGTATTACGACCGATGTGTTGCTACTACACCACACCTTCAATTCTCGAAAACAAACCCACAACATCGTTCGATGTAACCAGCGGTCCCCACTGCCATTTCGGGATGCCTGCACCCAACTTTTTGTTCTCGAAGTTACCAGCATTACTTTCGACAAAGGTAGATGATGACACCCTCGAACTGCAAGTTTGGTGGTTGATGGCTTCCTGTTCGTTTGGCTCAGCATTCTCTTTGCTTCCACTTTCCTCCTGTTCGTTATCTCCTGCATCTCGGGTACCGTTCGGTGGATTTGGGGCGGTCTTTTCCGCCTTTGAGGTTGTTTCGTTACTGTCAACTGAAAAGGGCAGCCGAAGACCAGACAACACAGGAACTGGCTCGGTCTGTGGTATTTTAGGCTCTCGGCTCCAAAGCAGAATCAGCTCGAGCAGCATCCTACGTATCTCATCCGATATCCACGGTTGCCCTGGATTCACGCAAAGTAGGCTTTTACAAGCATGTAAAAGCATTGATGTGGGACTGCCATGCCAGATCTTAGTTGTATAATATCCAATAATCTCCCTAGCACCCCTCTTTCGTTCACGAGGTGATGTCAGAAAGTCGCCTCTCAAGTGCACTTCGTAAACACCCCCTGGACACTCCAAGTCCAGTTCGTAATCGGGTCTGTTCCTTAATGTCTCTGGTTTCTTGCTCGCTAAATGTGCTCGATACATTTCCGCTGTCGGGACCAGCCGTCGTCTGTCGATTCCTTGTAGTAGACATTCCTCTCTTTGTTGAAAGTCCGCTCGTTCAAACTCGAGAAACCATTCGAGATCTACTGGTAAAATAATAAATAATGGATGTTGCTTGTCGAAATGAGCGTGACACCTTTTGCATAACGGGATTGCGTTGCTGGCATCGTTAACTTTTGGAAACGGTAGAATGCCTCTATCGAACATTAACTGGAACTAGAATCACAAGAATTTGTTAGCCTCTAGATTCGATTCTTTTTTTGGATGTTCTCCAATTGGAGAACTTACCTCTGCATCCGCTTTCGCATAAACGTGCGCTGCGTCCAAGATGTGCCCGCTATAAGCATCCTCGCATAGCCAACAAACATTCTGATACAACTTTCTTAAAGATAGTTTTAGATTGTCGCTGAATGCTAAATTACTGCCACCTAGTAATACCGACGCAGAACCTGTCGAAGAAGAGTTTCGGCTACTCGACCGGCTGCTACTCTGACTTGCCGGCGTCCTACTCCTCCGCTTCCTAGGAGATGGCGACCGAGAAATGGGCTGAGAAAATGAAAAAGATCCGATTGTGATGCTCCTTTCTTCTCCCCCGTCTGCTCCTCCTTCTTCCTCCTCCTCGATGACAAGGGTTTCTAATCGGCGGGTTGAGTTGTTAACTGAGAAGGATAAACTGCGGATACTCTGTTCGCCGGTCGACACTTCTCTTTCTGCGACGGTTCGCTTATTCGGTCGCGGTGTTATGTCGAAATCTTCGTGAAAATCCATTTTACGGGCGTTAATTGTTTCGCGAATTGTCGTTGAATTGCTATCGATGTTGGTGTCGAGGAAGGCTCGCCAAGTCGTTTACCGTGGGTTGTTTACACCAAGGAAAGTTGGCTCTCCGCATGGCAACCGCGTAACAGCCAGGCGACAGTACAACGACAAACCAGACAGTGCCGTCATCTATTACAAAGGTGTCACCAATTAAAGCATGTAAAAGATATTTCACGATCTTAAGATTCTGTAGATTCGTATCTGGCTATTTCTTCAGACTTTTTTTAGCACTGTGGTCGTCCTTCTAACCAAACTCTCTGCCGGCATCATTCTCTCCAATGTGGTTGTAGAATAAAGTCCATTATTTCCCTTCCTCGCAGTTAACGATAACTAAAAGAATATTGTGTTGTTAGCAAACACGGTTGCCTTGGCAGCGGACTTGTGCAACACGAACACATACACCAGGATTTGGCCACGAAACTGAGAACCTCCGCTTCATGCCAGCTAGACACAATCGCAAAACTTGGACATTGAATCCAACCCCCAAAACCTCGAGTACCTCGGCATTGAGAGTAAAGCTTCCAGGGTCGGGATTACAAAAATATACGGTCTCGATGGAGTTCCAGGATGTCGATAAAACGCCACGTCCAATTCAGAGAATCAGGGACGATACTTCATCAGAAGATGGACCTCGATGGATGCTGTTCATAAATTCTACCGCAGAGGAGTTTTCTCGAGATCGGGGAGGCGAACTAGTTAGTATAGCTGAAGGCGACGTGTTTTCAGCAGATACACTCCCTTCCCGGTCGCCCTCCCCACGTAAACGTCGGTTACAAACAGAAGGACGAGGATCGAATAAGAGTAGCCGCTCCAGTAGCCGGCACTCATCTGCTAGTACCAAGTCGGGCTTGTCGAATGACAGTGGTAGCTTCGCTTCCAGTGGGATCAGATTTCCGGAAAATATTCGTGGACGAGCAAAGTGGTACTACAACAACATTTGCTGGGTTTGCGAGCACCCAAACCGCACTGTTGATGTTGCCCACGTCATTGCTAGGGCCAACTCAGAGGTAATTTCATACTCAAGATGTATCGAAACTAATGCTGAAATCGCGACAACGGCTAACAATGAGGTGTAAAACACTATAACAGTTTCACGTTACATCTGAACGAGGCATTCTCCCCTTTTTGGACATCAACAACTTCGATAATGCGATTCCGTTGTGCAAAGCATGTCACGATGCATTCGATAAGGAAGAACCGCAATTTATTATTCTACCGGTGGAGTTGGAGTGGTTTCTCAGCTTTGAAAGGGGAGATCTGAAAGCAAGGGAGGACCTTTTAAGGGAAGGTAAAGAAAGGAGAAGAATGGTGCCACGCGGAGATGATTATCGGGCTTACTTAGTCGATAAGGATGATAATGAAGCATTATCGGCTAACCCTTGCCCTGGTGGTCTTTATGAGGTGTATATGAGAGTTGATTATCTCTCGTATCCCCCAGGACAGGGAGGTTTGTTTAGAAATTCTAAAGTATGGCATGGAAGCCCAACAGCGGTTATATTACATGCAGCAAAGGTACTCTCTTGTCCAAACCCCCCTACACAGTGGATAGAGAATTCAAAGTTGCAGAACCTGTGGGAACTCATCCAGCTATGGAGGAGGGAACCGGAGATCGTGCAACTTGCCGAGAGAGAACTCGAAACGTCTGCAGCTCGCGTGAGACTTGACGACAGCTCTCCAAGCCCGTTGAAGGGGGGTGGTACCTCACAAAGAGATGTCCCCGGTGAGCCTGCAAAAGGCTATGGACAGAACCCCGAACCCGCGCAAATAGTAGATGCTGAGACGTCGCCGTCATCCACCGTAGTGGACAAGGAACCCGTGCAAGAGTGTTTGGATGGTTTAAAAGGTCACCGTTGGCAGTGGGGACCATCGTTAACGTCGAACGACGCCGTCAATTTGTTTAGCAGGGTTGTAAAGTCAAAGAATTGATCGAGGGACCTCCGGATTAGAGTGCGACATGGGTTGGTTTTAACCCAGAAACCAGCGGGTTGGGTCGGTTTGAGAGGGGTCATGGGGAACCGCTGGGTGGTTTGATATGGGTCGTGGGGAACTGCTGGGTGGTTTGATATGGGTTGTGGGGAACTGTTGGGTGGTTTGATATGGGTTATGGGGGACTGCTGGGTGGTTTTCATTCAAATCGAAAACTACCCAAAAACTGACGGTTCCCTGCTTATTGATAAGAAATTAGGTTTTGACAAGGATTATTGGTACTAGTCTATATGTAGAGTAACATATAGATTTTTTTAATAAAAATAAACCGCTGAGTGTCTGAATAGTGCAATTTCTTGTGTATATAATTTTATTATTAAATTAATATACAATAAAATGAAAGTACTAGATTTTGAGAGTATTAAGCACCAAACTCTATAAATCATAAATACAAAAACAAAAATAAATCAAAAAATGTATTGTTACAAAAAATCAAATATTACCTGCCCGGTCAAATGTTATTAGCTTGGGGAACTAAAGTATGTATGATATAATGATACAATTTACTGTTTTTGTACATGATAGTTTGTTTATTTGCATAAATTACAAACTTGTTTATTATTACATATTGGAAAATTAATATTTATTATAAATATATTTATTGAGAAAGGGGTACTTATATTTAAAATAGTTGATAATAAAATATTCTGTAACTTTTTGTATGGCTTCCAAAGTATTTTGTTTTTATTTTAAGTTTCTGTTGTTATATGGTTAATCCTGTATAATTTTACAGTATAAACAAACAAAAGTAAACTTAAGTATCAAAAAATCAATAAATTTTTGCATCCTCCTAATTTTCTAGAAGGTGATTGCTATATTTAGTTAAAAAAAAGAACTATTCTATATGTAGAATAACAATTTAATAATAAACTTATTTCCTGACTTATTTTGTCATAATTTTTTAAAAGGTATTGCTTTAGGAACTTTTTTGCCTTTTATTAAGATTACTATTCTAGATTTAACAAACTTATATTTAGCAGTAGTTTTCGTTTTTGGAGTTATCTTAGTGTTTAAGAGGTTTTAATATTTAAAATATGTAACTATAAAGTGGATTTACAGGTTTTAATTTTGTGTAAATTATTAAATAAATTATTTTTAAAGCTAGGTTTAATTAAAAGTTAAAATGTTAAAAATAAGTCCTTGTTATACTTATATAATAAGATTACAAATCTAAATCAATTTAAATATTAAGTGACTTTAAATCCTGGAGCTGCAATATGTTGTAAATAATATGTTGGTACGGCTGATTTCTTTGTTTAAAGAATACAAAATACTGTATTTAAAATAATTAATATTAGTTATTTGTTAAATGTAAGATTTTGCGCTGTAAGATCCCATATTACAAATTTTTATTGGTGTAAACTTGTATATATTTTGTTTGAAATTTGTTGTTTTTTGATATATAATACTAAAAATGTGTTTTTGTATAAAGAATATAAGGATAAGCATATAAAACAAATAATGTTAGTTTACTTATAATAATAAAAAAATTGTTTTAAATAAGTGTATATAATATTTTTGATCAAAATAAGAGAAAGAGAGGTTTGCTTGGGTTTATAAAAAAGGGGTGGTTTATAACTAAATTTTATTTTTTTTAATTTACCTATAGACTTACTTTTTTTATATATTTAATTTCCTAAATAAAATTAAATTTTTTTATACCTAAATTGATTGTGCTAAATAAAACTGTAACAAAGAGTATATATATTTAAAATGTTATTAAAGAAATCTGATATACTTTCTCCAAATGCTGCTCGTTAAAGAAAGTTTAGAGAGTCAAAAAGTGGGTAGAATAAGATGGAGTTGGATATTAAAAATAAATTTGTAAAAAAGAAATTTGCTGCTAAATAAAGATTGGAGAAGAATTTGAAGTTTCAAAAATCCAATATTACCAACCAAAAAGCGGATCTTAATAAATGGGTTAAAAAATATTTAAATGAAAGTTTATAAAATGAAATAACTAGAATTTATGTTATTTGGGAAAAAAATAATCTTGATAGTTTATTATTTCTTTTTAAAGAAGATTATTTTATTTTTATTAAAAAATTTGATTAGAAAGACTGGTTATCTGTTAAGCAAGTTTAAAAAAAGAAATTTGATTTAATTGAGAAAAGTGATTTTTCTAAAACTAGTTTTGGTTAATTTTTAAATATGGATATATCTGGAGAATTTTTAAAAAATAAATAATTAAAAGTGAGTTAATATTTAACTTGGTGGGAGGACTTTAAAAAAAAATATGGGAAAAATGATGTAAATAAAGATGATACAGATTTGATAAATAAAACTAAAAAATCTGTAAATAATGATGATGATGATATAGGATATTTAGATTAAAAAATTTAAAATTAAAAAATTAACACTTTGATTTTTTTATATATTTAGGAAATGGTGTACTGGTGCTTTGATATTTTTGATAGAAATGATTTAGATTTTAGTTGAAATGAATAAATTTTACTTTTTATATTTTTAATTTTTTAAAATTGTATTAAAAAAAAAAAAGTTATTCTACATGTTATTCTACTTGTAGAATAATGTATAAATATTGTGAAAGAAATTAAATTAAATTAAATTGATTTAAACTATTTTAAATTAAGTTAGTAATAGTAATAGAATAGCCTAATTTTATAATAAAATCTTTTTTTTTTTTTGTGAACAATCTTTTTTTATTTTATTTAATTTTTTTAGAAAAAAAATTAAATATATCCTTTTAGATTAAATTTATGATTTTTGATTTATTGACCAATTTCTAGCTGATAGCCAACCGTAAATTTATTATTTTCACGGTTGAAAGTAAAGATGAAATTAAAAATTGGTGGTAGTTAACTAATTGGATTAAGATTTGGTAAGCGGCAGGTAGAAATGATAAGCTGTATTGGATTTTAGATTTTGGATTTTTTAAAATCTCTTCTATTTAGTAAGATTTTGAAGAGGTTATTTGTAGATATATAGAAAAACTGCATATTTTGTGTTTAATCTATGATATGTTTCTTGTATATTTTTATAGTGGCGGTAACAAAACATCGTTTATGAAAGGGTATCTAGAATCTAGTTGCTGTAAGCAGATATCAAGGAAAATTGGATAAAAGTTGATTATTTTTTTATTTATTAAGCTCAATGTGGTAAGTTATATTATGCTATAAACGGGTTAGTGTTATTTTACATGTGGAACGAATTTAATTTTATTTAAAATTTGGGTTGTTAGAAAAATGAATGGCTGAAATTCTTAAAATAGAACTATAGATAGCTGCTTTTCAAGTTGATGATAAGTAGTAATGTTTTGTTTTGATTTTTTAATAATCTATAACTCCACAATCTTTTGGATATGTTATTATTGGGTATTGAGATGCTGTTTGTTAAGAAATTAAAAATTATATTTGAAGACTAGCTAGAGAATATCATAAATATTTTTAAAAAAAAGATTCTAGTAGATTGAAAAGTATTTCTTTTATTGGATACTTGGACCTTTTTGAATAAAATGGTATTTGTTGCTATTATAGCTTTTTGGGTTGATAACGCCTGGGATTTACAAAAAGCACTAATTGGGTTTGAGCACTTGACTGAAAGGCACACCGGTCCTTATATAGTCTTGAACAAAAAAAAAACCCCCTGTCCGTTTGTGCGCATGTACCTCGAAGTACCACCGAAAGTACCACTCATTTAATTAGAACTATTATTATTATTACTATTATTATTACTGCTATTATTATTGTTATTACCATTATTATTGCCATCGCCATTACTATTACTATTATTATTACTATTGCCATGCCGCGTCTTAAAGGTGCTACTGGAACGAAACAAATAACTACTGCCGAAAGGCAGTATATATGAAACTTATATTATAAATAGTTAATAAAACTAATTAAAATTACAAATACTACTAAGTTTACTAAACACTAAATTTATATTATAATACGCATTGACAATACTACTGCTGGATGTAATTCTGGTTAGCCACGCCTTATAACTACTGAATAGGAAGAAGAACTAATATAATACATATATATATTATAAATTACACATAGGATAATATTCCTAGAATTGTCAATGGTATTATTTAATAGCATGTTTAGTGTTTATGTTATTAGATACACATTATATTAATTAGGATTCAGACGCTGTATTGCACATCGTAAACTACCAATTTCAGAGAAGAATCAGCAAGATAGGCTGATTTAAACTATAGAATATGTAAACTAGACCTTTAAACAATAGGCGTCTATACTCTGAACCAATAAAACCTAGGTGACTAATAATACTCACAAGCAACAATATGTAACAAAATGTGTTAAAAAAAAATGAAATATCATATGTATTATTAAAAGACACCAGCGCAAACATAATTAAATGTTTTAAAATTTTTTTACAGATATACACAAAAATCCTGGTATATTTTAGAAAAAGAATTGGAGTAAAATCAATAAAAATAGCTACAAGGACCATATTATGCCTATTATAGACAACTAAGTAACATAGTACCAGTATATATATAATAAATCACTAGTATTAATATAAGACAATACACTATCCTATTCTACCAAAGATATTATTTAGGATTTTAGAAATTACAATATTTATATTATTCACTAACCCACATTTTCATCTAATCTAAATCCTATTAAATTTGTATGAAACTAGATGAAGGACTATATTAAAGATAAATATAATAATATCAAAAAATCATCTTATAACAACCTCTGTAACTATGTAAATAAAGCGTAAGATACAGTCCCTAAGAATTATTTCACTAAATTACTATAGTTAATACATACACACTGCCAGGCAGTGATTAACGCTAATAGCATATACACTACCTATTAGTCCCAATTAGAATTAGAATTAGTGTGGATACGCAGAGGTACCTGCCATCAACACAACCAGGGGTTTTTTTTACCCATCATACGTCGTATATCGCCAAAGTCGTTACCGATATTATCGAAATTTACAACTTAACAGATAGGTTATACACTGTCACCACTGATAGCGCTGGTAATAACAGAACAATGGCTAAAGAGCTCACTCAACATTTTGAAAACCATGAGCTATTGGATATCAATAGCGATCTTAATGAGAACAAAATCTGACAACTAAACAAAAATCTAACAAATATAGTAACCAAACTCTCCCCTATTTGGAATAACAAGCAAAATTACTTACCTTATATTGCTCATGTTATTTAATTAGCTGTGAATACTTTTATCAGTAATATCAAAGGCCTCCCCTCCAACCCCAATCAAAAACCACCTTATATTAAAAAATTAAATAAATTAAAGGATTTACTGCTTACATTTTATTGATTATTTATTATGGTAAGTTTTCTATTTATAGAGTAACACTAACCTTTTATAGTAAAAAACAACTAAAAAGGGTATAATTGTTACAATTTTAGGTTTGAATATTTTGTTAGGTGATTATAGCTTTATTAAATTGTTTTAAATAATTTAAATTTATCTAGCTTGAGCCTAAAATCCAAAAATGATTGCAAAAAAAAATTGACATAACTAAATTAATCCCGGCTGTTAGATTGTTTTTAAATATACCAATTTGTTGGAACTCCATTTTGCTAATATTAACCCATTTCATACGCCTAATCTCTGTTATTAAAAATTAGATTCAGTTACTAGGAAATGAGAATTAAAACTATTACATTTTTACTAAAAAAAAATTTAAGCACATCCAATTTATAATTAAAATCCTTCAATTTTTTTACAAATTCACAAATATTCTCTCTGAATTGAAATAGCTTAGGATATGTAATATTTAATATATCTACAATAAATTATTTAATTATTTAAAAAAATATATTCAAAGAATTAAACTAACACCCAATAATTAAAAAAAACTACTTAGAAATCCTTTTCTATACTATAAAAAAAAATTAAATAAATATTATAACAAAATTGATAATAAAAGAGGTAAATTATATAATTTTAATATTATTTTTAATCCACAGATTAAATTATTTTTTTATACTTCAGAGGATTAGGGTAAAGATTTTAAAATTAAATATTATAACAACTTTTTATAATATTATAAGAAAAATTATATATATAAAAAAATCTTAAGTAACACTATTAAACAATTTAAAAATTTTTAAAAACTTTTTTATTTTTACCTATCTAATTTAGATGAAAAGCTCTATAATATCTTTTTTTTTAAATTAGATTACTAAATTACCAATTGTTTTAAATTGATAGAAGATAATGAAAATTTGAACAAAACTAAGTTTTATGTTAATTAACTAGTAATAAATTTAAAAATAATATTTCTACTCACTATTACTCCACATATGAAATAATTTTAATTTTAATTTTAATTTTTTTATTAAATTAAAATAGATTTGTTATTAATTGATTAATAAAAAGTATATGAACAAAAATATCCCATATTATTATAAATAGTATAAAATATATTTAATATATAGGTTACTTTTGTTAATATGGAATAGGTTTTTAATTAAGCTAGAAATATTATAATTTAAAAAAAATCCTATTTATATACTAAAATAATTAAAGCTATTATAATTACAAAAAATTTTCATAAATTAAAATTACATTTTAAAAAAATAGTAAAGAATATAAAAACTAAAAATTTAATATTATTAAAAAACAAAATCTTAATGTTGAAAATGGTAATATTTATTTAGAACATATTTAATAGTAAAAAGCAAAATTTGAGTATAATTATAGACCTTTGAGCTAAAACAGTTTGATATAATTAATTTTTTTTTTATTTTTTTATAATTACTTCGGAAATTTTCAATTTAATATTTTGAGCCTCTTAGCTCTTGATTTAAGTAATAAAAGTAAAAATATTATTTTACATGTGGGTCTATGTAAAAAACACTTAGATCTATATATAAACTAGTATAATTTAGATATAATTACTTTTTTTTATGGTTCTACAGTTTCTTGGCAAAACGGTTTTTCATAATTTCGACAGTTTTTAAACCTATCCTTAGTTTTTTTTTTTAAAGAAAAACTAATTTGTGGGTGGTTTTGATTATCTAAAAACCAACCCATAAGTGGTTTCTACTATCTAAAAACCAACCCATAGATAGTTTCGACTATCTAAAAACCGACCCGTGAGTGGTTTCGACCATTTAGAAACCAACCCAACCCGCCCCATGTCGCACCCTACTCCGGATCAGATAGAGAGTCGTATATCATATATATATATACATATACACACATATGAAGGCTATTCCGAAAAGTCAGCGTACAAGCTTGGCATCAGTTGAGAGATCTGGCTCGGAGCTGTCCTAGGACTCTGGTGTGCGAACACAAAACTTATATATCTTGCTTTAGATTCAACATCTTTCGTTCAAAATGGCTGCTGATTTGTACTACAAATATAAGCAAATAATAATGTTGCTTTAAATTTTATTTAAAAGTCTTTGGTAGCGTGAAGCGATAGTAAAGTTGTTGATGTGGTATTCTAGGTGGCCGTCGGTGAATTACCTTGAAAAAAAAAAAAAAATGAATATACATATTTTAAATAGTTTGTGTTACACCTGTACCCCTTGCGAAATGCAGGAAGCTCACTTTGGCTTCTGTTTCTCAGTCCTAAAGTTCAGGGTTGATTCAGGGAAGTATGTATGTGAAAGAACAGTAGAACTGTATGTAGAAAGTGTAACAATTAATGGTAGGAATTGTATTGATAAGTGAGTAAGTTGACCAATGAAGAATAAAGGCAAATTCTCCATCAGTCCTAATGATAGTTTTAAATACATAATGAAGCTTCATACAAACATAGATAAGCGCACTGGCGCATGGGCGCATGTGCGCCTTAAACGATCGACGAACTCGTGAGCGTGTGGGCGCATGTGGGCGCATGTGGCATACATGGGATGGTCTTAACAGGGAAATTCACCTCAATATTCCCGTGTATGTGAAGGATGTCTTTGCGGAGTGCTCTAGGACTTTAATTTAATCAGGAGGAACACCCCTAATACAAAGGCGTATAATATATACCAGTGAATGTTTATAAAATCAGCATTAATAAGTTTTATATAATTAAATATATTTATTAATAAAGGTTAACCAAGGTAAATTAAAGGGGTTTTTATATCCAATTTTATTAAAGTTTTTAGTAGTAATCTGATTTTTATATTAATTTCTTTAATGTGTAAGAATCGTGTACAAGAGGCACAAGGTATCAAGGTAACACACAAGATGTCACACAGAGAACGAGATGGGTTTGCGTATGTAGAGTGCGACATAGGTTGGTTTTAAGAAACTTGCGAAGAATAAAACTCACGAAAACGCTAGCCGAAAAGTTAACTCGGTTGATCGCTAACGTTACATCTGCCGTTAGGTTCGGATATTAAATACTCCGCCATGAATTCCGGACTTTCTTCTCGCGAAAAGTCCTTTCCGATTCTAAACACAATAGGTAGTTGACGAACGGCTTTTTTTTAAGCCCTTTCAAGACTTTTCCAAGAGCTCAAGATCACCAGGTTAGGAAGCTCACTCCGCAACAATTCTCGCGATGTCTTTACGAACATCAATAGAACAGTTATAAAACCGGTCCTATTGTCCATTGTGTAATTTGTATTTTCCCAAGAAACATTTCACCTCAAAACAATTCGCTTGAATCATTCACGATATAAACTATTTGGCTCCTCTCGTCTCCATCATGAAGTTCGCAAATACCATAACCTCTTTCTTCGCTATTGCTGTCGCTGTCAGCGCTGCTCCAATTGAAAATCCACCAACCATTCAAGTCAACCTCACTACACCAGAAGATGGCCCACTTCTTGCCGCCTACTTTTACTTCGAAAACTCTGGCAAGCTGTCCGGATTTCTGAAGGTATTATATATACAGAACCGCACCAAATTCTTCAATCTCACATCAGAGGTCTAATCTGTATTATTTTTATATGATAGATCGAAAACAGATGCGCCGGAGAGCCTCCCAAGTTCAATCCATGGGTTGTGAACAATCCCCCATTTGAGGTTACAAAAGCAAATGTCACAGAGAAAGATACCACTTGGAACTTTTCAGGTAAATACCGATCTCATAGTCGATTACCTGGAGAATAGAATGTGCTAACATTTGCGAAATTTTAAAGGAAACGCTGGAAACTCGGAGCTTCTTACCTGGTCCACTCCGTGTCCCGGTGATAAGGAGATCCCTATATGGCTAGGTGGTTTCAGGCTCGAAAAGGGTAAAGCCATTAAGGCGGATCGGAATTAATTTCCGTAATATGCCTCTACAACGCGATAGAGTTTCGTTTGCTTTGAGTTCTGCAGGAGATTTGTGGTATCAAACGTGTTAAAGCTTCGACCTCGAGCGCGAGCATTGGCGGTCGAGTGTTTAGTCTGTTCCCTTCGTCGAACGTTTAAACCTCCTTCGAGCTCCCTTCTATATCATAACTATCTTAGTGTATATTTTCCATTTCATGTAAATATTAGCTTTTAAAATTTAAAAATTTGATGGAAGAATAGCAAATAATACGATCTGACGAGAGCGCAAGCTAGCGGCATGTTCTGCAGGTTGTGTTGTGCGGTCCAAAGATCGAAGAAAAGACTGGACATGAGTCCGCCAAGGAACATGCGAGGAGTCTTTTCATAGACAAATATATACACCAATAATTGAAAGTGGTTTTCCTGGCCCCGCCGAAAGATGAGTTGTAACGATTGTTTCGGACAGCTAACAATATTGATAATGATCTCAAGAATAAGTTCGGTTACGAGCTTTCTTGGCGGCATTGGCATCGCTTGGTATTCTGAGGTCCATGGATCTTTTCGTGATTCTCAGATTTGAGCGCCTATAGCTATTCAACTTGTCCAGATCTATAGATCTCAGTGATCAGCAATCTCAACCTTGGGTCTCGGTTAGATCTCTATAGCTGTATAAATTCATATCATATAATACAAAATACCCCAAGATAAACATGATAAAGATGTGTGCGTCAGGTCCGTTTTCTTCGTTCCCAATATTTCAACTGCTCATATTCACCTGAAAATTGCTCGGTTGCTACCAAATATGTTCGTGAAGTGACTCGGCGAAGAGACTCGACCATTCAAGCAGCTTGAACTATCGGCCAAGGCGAGCTGAAAAAGTCACGGCGCTATAATTTCAAGTTGTCTAAATTTTAACTGCATATATATGGAAAAATCATGACGACACGTCGGGGGTAAGTTAAAGGAGAGCTTGAACAAAAGCTTTTCGAGTAGTTAGAATCATATAAATAACAGTGGGTATCTCGATTAAACTTTTTTGTAAATCGAGCTTGTTGTATTTGGTGATTACCCGATATATTTATTTTTGCGCCTTTATATTGTCCGCACGCTGCGACTATGTGGCCTATCATTTCATTGGTGCTATCGCTCTTTGTAGCACAGATTGCCGCGGTTCCCGTGTTCGAAGAACGCTCGTGTGGCTCAAACAGCTTGCTCCGAAGGCTTCGAGACGACCGATATGAACTAAGCGCCAGTGATCTTTGTTCAGTATGGCTCCAATCTATGGTTACCAACACCCTCCTCGCTACCGCAACGGCCTCGGTCACAAACACAGTCACACCGGATCCCGTTACCATTGTTGTGAACACTCAGACGATTTGATAAAATCATGACCTTAGATGTTTTGACCTATAAGCTGACTGAAATTTCTGAAGAACGGTTGTTGTTACGACGGGAACGAATACATCCACCACAACTTTATTAACCACTATTAGTGATTCTCGATATGTGAAGAGAGGCATGATTCCTTATCCTACCTGGCTACCCACCACAAACCCGCCTGCTAGTGTTAGTAGCGCTGGCTCGTGGTTTACCACCGCTCCATCACCTGTTGTTCAAGTAAATAATACTATCATCACAGCTACAAATAAGGTAACCTTCCTGGTAAGTCGTACCCGTTCTATTGAAACCGAGAAAAAAAGAAAGCTCTAATTTAGATTTTAGAAAACTGCCCCAACCGACACGGTAGAGCTTACAGCAGCTCAAACCACCCAAGTTCCCACGGCGGCGACGACAATTGTCAGTCTAGGTGACGTAATTAGAATCCGATGCAGCCTTCACGGTTGCCCAAACGGATCCGATAAGATTTACCAATTTCTAGGTGGCACGTGGTCGTTCGAACAATGCCGATATTACTGTCTTACTTGGACATAATTTACTTGTCGCGCCTTCAGTATTAGGAACCTAAACGGCGACGACACTTACCTTCTAAGGTCGATAGACCCAACGAATTCAAATGGATTCGTGAGTGACGAGTACGGAGACGTTTGCCAAAGTCTTAGAGTTTACGATGTAGCATGTACAGCACCTTTTGTTGGCTAAGTCTAAGATTTTGTCTCAAAAGCCACATTCCATTACTGAAATCAATTTAGATTGTGATATTAAATTATTTTAAAGTCGATGTTTTGTCACATTATCATCGTTGGTACCTTTGAAAAACAACGTTTCAAGTAATTGAGGATTCATCGCTTCAGAAAATATACAATTAATTGGAACGCAAGTTAGAGTCCGGTAAGACTACCTCGACAAGCCCGACTTGACTTCTAGTCTTCCAAAACTTATTTAGATGTAACCCGGCGCTTTCGATTAAATTGCGAAATTCTGTGGGTTTTCGCTCAATCCCGTTCATGAACGCCATCATCTCCAAATCTCGCACATGTGAAAACCTTGCGGCATAACCATAATTTGCTAGAAGAAGATCCGGCGCTGATTCCAAGTTCGGATCACCCTTTGTCGTATTCATAACTTGGTCACTAAGGTGATTGTTAATAAAGATTGATTGTATTTAATTTGAAGCATAGCTAGGACATACCATATGAGTAGCTTGCTTTGAGGACCCATCCCAGCTTTGATACCCTTCAGTATTTTGATGCAATAATCGTCGGCCCAATCGTGGATAATATAGCGCATCCAATATATATCAGCTCCTTTGGTTGGATTCTCTTGAAAGAAATCATGCTTCAAAAATTTGACACGACCTTCATGAAGAGCGGTAGGGTTTTCTCGAGGCTAGAATTCGATTTCTGCTTTCTTAACAATTTGTTCCCTATCCTGAATCACAAAACTCAAGCTCGGATAAAGGCGAGAAAGCTCGAGACAGAATCCGCCTACGTTTTACTCTGTTAGAGGTTTTCAAATGGAAACAAATTGTGAATACGAAAGACGCTGCATACCTAACCCTCCACCGACGTCGACTACAGTAGCTTTGGCAAGCGATGCCCATGGGAAGTCTAGTTAAAAGAGTAAGTTTTGAATTATCCAGCATAAAATTGGATCGTCGAGCCTTACCGTACAAATGAGCCTCTCCTAATACCTTTCCACCTCCAATCATAGCGAAACCAAATGTTGTGAGCTCCGGGCGAGGAACAGATATCTGATGATCTTGCTTCGCGTTCGCTTCTTTGACAAAATGTTGCAATTCATCTCCAAAGATGCCGGGGTACGCGCTGGGAGTACCGTTGGATCCATTACGACCGTCTAAAATATCTCGAACTTTCGTGGGCTGTTCTAGCCAGTTCCACAATGATGCTTTAGTCCCTACTGCGGCTTGGAAAGCACATTCATCGACGGCATAAGAGGGTCCTTTGACAGGGTCATGGAGGAGGCGTGGGAGATGGTCTGCAGCGGTATATCCGTATTGGCCACTATTTATCAATTATCGAGCTAAAGGTTAGCCGATAGATGAGAGCTAATTAAAAGAAAGAAACTCACCACATCAAAACGTAAGATCACAAGGGCTCGTTGTCCACGAGCGCTGCTGAGATTCTATTGTTTGCAAAAACATCTTCATCAATTTCGCGAAAGATATGGATGGAACAAAGGCATCGCATGAAACGTGCTGGATAGGCTTGTTAGCTTTATCTTGAAGACCACCAGCCTGGATGAGGAAATTATTACAGAGTTTTCGCGATTCAATGCCTACACGGATAGCGAGATCTGTGACGTGACAGCCGGAGACACCGTGTTCGGCTAGAATATCGGGAATTCTTAAGGATACTGCCATGTGCACCGAGCGACTTTCATAATTCTGAAGCGAAACTTCCATGATTCTCAGTCTCGGATCGCTGACTAGCTCGGTGATCATCCCGGCTGCGGATAATAATGTTCTCTGGGCTTCGAAGAGAGCATGTGATGGCAGAGACCCTTCATCTCTTTCGACTTTTACATTTTTGGCGGCGACGTAGTCTGCGACCGTGCTCTGAATAAGCTCGCTGAGCTGGAGCAGCTGGATTGTTTGCGTTTCGAATTTCGATTGATATATCAATTTGCGTAGATAAGCGTTTTGATAGATATGTTATTTCTCGATAGCAGCTTTGCGATCGAATTGATGTGCTATGAATAATTTATACGCAACTTGAAAGCGTTTTTCCCTCTGCTTTTACATTTCACGTCACAACTATGGAAAAGGAGCTCATTTATATATTTTGTCTAAGTTTCACAACTGGTTATCGTTCAGAACTACGACCGATTAATGTCCATTACTAATTCCAAAGAATTAGAGCCTTGTTTTATTCCGGATTGGCTATGTCCACAAAGTTACCATATGTATGCTCAGCCGCACAAACGCCAAGCTAAATGACCCAAGGAAGAAGCTGTGCAAAGACGTTGAACCCAAGCTGTTAGCTAACGATAATCATTAGCGCTCGCTTTTGTGCCTTGTTGCATTCCCAAGTTCAGTATCGGTTTTCGTATTGGAATTTTCCTCACATCAACGATTATTGCGATGTGTCATTCAACGGTTCGTGCCGCCTAGAAGCGGGGATTCGGCACAGGGGTCAGCCACCGATTGCGATCAACTGCCGGCCAAGTGTAAGCCAAGTTGAATCAATATCCCGAGCCACTTCTGTCGTTTAGTTGAGATATTAGCAGCATCATAGCTTTAAGCGATATATACTTCTATGCTTTTCCACTCAAGATCTCTCATAAAAACTGTGCTTAAATAATAATATCAAGCTATCCGATTGAGATCAAGATGTTGACAGAACAGCAATTCATGAAGTAAGTGCTAATGATCCCAAAATTCTTTGTGCCACGCTGCCGACGCTAGCCCCAGCCCTGTAACATTCTGTGCGAGCATTTAAGCTATCTCAGCAGGGCGAGGTAAATGCAAGATTAGGTCCAACCGGATTTCAGTTTTTTGTCGCCATTTCCTGCAAACCACAAGTTTTACAAGGGCTCTCGAGCTCTTCTCGATTAGTTGTACCAAGTTGATTAAGAGTGCATACGGTCACCAGATTTCCACAGGCTAAACGGGAATAGGATAAGACTCGTGAAAACCGCTCACCCGTTCTTGAATTCCGACATTCGTGTTCATTGCGAGCATGCAGCTTTGAAATATCGAACCGTTCAATTGGTTTACTAAAGAAAGGGATTTGACAGGGTGACTTTCGACCCTTCTAATGTTAACGGCAGGTTCCACAAAAGTGTTTAGACGGTTCATGTGAAATGTTCTTCTTGCATTTGACCAATATTGCAATCTTTCTGTAGCGTGAGATTCTGTCACCTTATGTGATACTTTGACGGAACGTTCATGAGTGAAAACGGGGGTTTTTTTTTTGAGGTGGATCGAGATGGCCGAGGGTGATGTCGTGTGTACGCCACAACGCCCTCGAATTGATGGCTACAAACAAACATGAAAATTCGAGTAGATAACGAAATTTTAATAACGATAAACGTCACGTTGGAATATATTGGTAGCATTTTGAATTAATTCCATATTAACCAATAATTGGGAGTGTGTCATGAACTAGAACTTGAACTTGAATGCATCAACCAAGCACCTGGCAGTGTTGCACGTTCGAGTATGAGGGCCGGATGGCCTTCGCTGCGTTGTTTGCAACGGGGAGTACACAGGGAACATCATGCAGCGAGACCAGAGAAGACCGACTGGGAGATATAAGATATGATTATTGAGATCAAATATTGATAGACTTGTGAATGATATTTGATGGCTAATTGTGATTTCCTGATATAATTCGCTCGGTCACTTATCTAAAACTCAAGATGGAATTGTTTGGTTCTGTTCGCCCACTTGGTGTGGTGGAACCTCAAGCATGGAATGTTTCCGGAGACTTATAGGCTTGTATTTCGCAAGTCCTCTCGCGGAGGTGGCTCGAATCTTTCTACAGGTTTTCGAAAAGAATGCAAGCTCGAGCGTCGATGCAGTGTGATCGACCGTTTAAAACCATTTCGAATGCACAAGTCCAATTGACCCGCTCTACAGAAATTTATATCAGATGGACATGCGTACCTACGGTATCAAATTCGGGGTAGGTCATCTGCTAATTATCTAAGACAATCGATGGTACTCTAAAAAAAAAGAAAAAAAGGGGAAGGTGATGTACCGTTCGCATCTATCTAATACTTCCCCAACCTCAGGTCGTCGACGAGCACATGCAAATATAATACTTGAATATTGGGTGTGGATAGACCCAGGCTCCGGAGCCTCATGGGATCCGGGGCCAAATCTCGCTTCTGCAGCCCTAAATACGCATGTTTTGCCCTTGGTATACGCGACGTTGAGTGGTACCATGGTAGGCAACATAAGCGCTTCGGGGCATACATCTCCTATCCGGCGAGATGTGCCTTGGCCTGTTTATATATTAGAAGCGAATCTGAGTTTTGATCGAAGCCCTTATACTTGAACCTCTTCGGAGATCCACTGCAGGATCGACCGAAAGAAAATCCTACGAGCTGCTCGCGTTGAGATGTATCGAGCTCCCTCCTTCCGATGCACAACTGGTGGTAGGGTAATATCGACCGATCGTTCCGGCCAGACAAGAGTTAGTCGTCAAGATACTAGCAGTCTGGTCTCCACTTCGATACCCCTGCATACTCATAATTCTCTATAGACCACCAAAGCATATATTCCAATTGTCGAGTTGACCAGTATTGTGAGGGCGGGATGATTATTAAAATAAGTTACAGGATTCGGAACCGGCCCGCCGATTCGTGTACACAACGTGGCATAGTTCATCAAGAATTTAATGTAACATTTACGACAAATGTGGCTTCGATGTCGCTTAGCACACTTGCCACATTTCCGGCTGCGTTTGTTTCACTTCATTCTCGAAGATACATCGTGGTACTATAGATGATAGGGCAATGGTGGGTTACAGAGACTAGTTTCTGTAGCCCGGCTGAAATTCTGCTAGAACCTATACTGGTTCCGTGTCTAGGCAGTCGGCTAGAATCATGTCGATGATATCGACCGATTTTACATCTTATCTCACATCCGTCAGTGACCTGAAGAAAGCCATAGAATATCGCTATTCGAAAAGCTAAGATGTTAGTATACCTGATCAGATGCAATTCCCCCTATATCTCTCTTTGCCTTCTTCTCCGTGAAGATTTAAAGTGGCAACCAAGTATGACTGGTCAATAAATTCAGAGGGTTTAACCTGTGTATGTGCAAAAGGTCCTTTTAGATGTTAATACTCAATAATTCATTCGTACCTGCTCGGGGGACTATGCCTTTGAATTTATATCTCACCAATCAGAAAAGGCCGATTCTGAGACATCACTATGGCCGAAATGACGGATATTTGAACGGGTTGTTTAGTTTTGCAATTTAGAGGTTCCCACTCGTAATATAAAAATGCAACAATATCGAAAAAACACGCTCGAGAAAAGGAATAAATTCAAAGACAATTTTGATAATTTTCCGATATCAGTAACACCATCATAGATGAGAGCAATACAGTAATGGTTATAGAAGAAGCGTAGATTGATGGAATCGATGTCATGAAGATATTGTAGATATTTGTGTGCGCTCCCGCGCGTTGGGGGATTTTGAAGCCCTCCCGCACTCATAAACTCGTCCACTCTGAATTAATCTTTCTCTTTCTTCTCTTCTTTCTCTTCTTCCCCGGCCGCATGGTATCGTTTCCGTCTCATCACCATTCGTATCCGTTTCGACCTGGAATTCTGCCGATACCATCATCCCGACTTTGATCCTCGTATCCACGATCATCTTCGACTTCCACGAGAGCAGTTCGACAATCTGTTCGGTGTCCCACGTCTTCCTCCTCCCATTTGGAAGCCAATCGTGAGAAGGGAGAGAACGAGGAAGAAACTCGACGTTCCGGTCATCGCACCAATACAGGTTTGCCAGTCTCTTATCCATATTTATTTACTTGATACTTACGTATGAATATTGTAGACACACACACACACACACACACACACAGAAGAGCGGCCCCGCCCCCCTCTCTCTCTCTATCTCTCTCGCTCTCACTATATATATATACATGTAAGCAATTTCCTGCTTATATTTATACACTTAGCTAATCGTGACAAGTTTGTGTACGGCAAGATGTTTCTTTATAATACGTCTTCATCATAAAATTCTACTCGAAACTTTCCGAATTTTTATATTATACTCTCCAACTTTAAAATTATAAAATTAAACTTCAATTATAATTTCTTTATTCGTCCATATATCTTGGTCCTTCTTTAATATCGTTCCATAACGTAATATGTTCATTGTTCATTGACTTTCTCGTTTTCCGGTTCTCGTTCTGTTTTCCTCAATTTTGCAATCCTCGTTCAGTGTTCTATATCGCGTGTCCGACGTGCTTCTTGTGTTTCTTCGTATGAGAATTGATCGAGATATATGTACTAATTTATAGCTGATAGAAAATGCCGCGACGGGCTGCGAAGAGGCCGAGGGAGGCTTCTCCCTCTCCCTCCTCCTCTTCCTCTTCTTCCTCCGCCGCCTCCTCCTCCTTCGCACCTCCCACTCCTCCAAAGGCCGCTGCCAAAGCCAAAGCCAAAGCCAAAGCCAAAGCCAAAGCCACACGCTCGGCCGTCCAAAGAAGTGTCCGATCTAAGGGCTATTCGGGTACGAGCGAGACGGGCGACGGCCTTTCGCTCAAACAAATCCCAACTGAGATTCACAATCTCATCGGCTATCTCGCGCACCTTCGCGTCGGTCCGTAACTCTGTCGGCCTTTGGGACCCGGTGTGGACAGCGGTAGCCTTATCGTTCGAAATTCGTGGCATCTCTATGAGACGTATATTAGTAAACAGAATTCGATCAACATGTAAAAGTACTCGGCTGGTCAAGTATTTTAGTAAGGATCGAGATAACGTACTTTGGTTCTGAATGGAGGCTTGGGAGCTGAGGATTGGGGATATTGGATGATTCAATTTGTCTGAGTAATGGTATTGCAGAATTCCAGGTTGAAACGGATACGAATGATGAAGAAGAAGAATTCTAGAAGGGTAGTTTTGATGGAAAGAAATACGATGTGACGAGGGAGGGAAGGAAAGAAGAAAAGAAAGAAATTACGAGTTGTTGACTTTGTGGTGAGAGTCTCGTCTCGCCACCCCGCACGTACAGACTACTCGTATATATACCTACTCTCTACGCTTGGGAATCAATGATGCGCTCTCACGGAACCAGTTCCTTCACTTATTCTTTATGGCTAAAAGTATAAGAGGGATTTTCAACAAGATCCTGCAGCTAACAAGGTCATCGAAAATTCTGACTTCGTGGCATACATAATACACATATCCAAAAATCAGGAGTGACAGGCGACAGACCAAGCGAGGTAGCTCGGAAAGATTCCCCAGACTGACCAAATATATCTTCATGTTTCAATAGCCTAGTCCCTGTACTGACGCTTTAGCAGCAACTTCTGGTAGCAAATATATCAGATCGCTAACCAAGAAGATGTATACTTTCAGTCTCAATCGTCTTTAAATTACAATTATAATCAATTCAGCTGAGATACATTAGTAATCGCTTGAACCTCTCAACTCTTCCTTTATTGAATCACGGTGGGCAAGCTTGGAGGAAATGTCTGGGGAGAAAAAGCGAGGCTAGGCTAGTGCAGACAGAGGATGGGGGTGCTCCTTCTGACTGGGCAATGTCAGGCGCCCTTCTTCCAGACAATCAAATTAAAATGGAGTCCCAGGGAGTGTAATGGTGGTGTGGGACTGAACTTGGGGGCTTGCCCAAGTTGCCTTGCTTTTGGCTGGTCGAATCTCTGGTCTTTGGGGCCTGGAGCTCCGTTCAGGCCAATCACTCTGTTTGAAATTTTATACACCAACACCAACCACACCGGTGTCCTTTCCCAGCACCTAAATTAATCCCATATTTGAAGTTCCTGACATCCTCCTATTTATCCACATTTGCTGTTTTGATCCTAGTGCTCTTTTATTTCCTTTTTCTTATGTTCTGCTTCTCAAACCTTTAAATATTAATCTTGCCTCTTTTTCACACTAGAATATCCAAATTTTCCTCGGTTATAACTGAAAATTCCCTTCAATCTAGAATGTACATCTAAATTCTTGTTAGTAAATGGAAGAAATATTCACAGGTAACATCTGGTTTGCCGCCTGGACCATTCGGGTAGTCAGCGGTAGTGCTAGGCGATGGGCCAGCAACATTAGTAGTGACAGTCTCCTGCTCTGGAGCCGAAAAAACAGGAGCCGACTTGTGGGTCGTGATCAGCCCTGCGCTTTCTGCTACTTGTTAGTAGTGATAGTAATAACAGCATCGAAACGGTAATAGTGTTAGTAATGGCAATAGTTAAGATCTTAATTACAATAATGACCATATGATGACGACAGATACAATAATTCTAGTGATGACAAAGAATAGTGGATCATACTGTGCATGAATAGATTTCATGCATCTGTCTATATCTATATATACCTAGAATTTTAATTTTCCATGCCTATGCGCGCGTGCGTCTTAGAATCTATTTTGCCTAAGCAACCTTTCTTTCTATTCCAACTTTTAGGATATAATAATTGCAAATCATGCTCTGCGTGGAAGAAGCTCCATCCTTCTTCCCCTTTACAACTATATCTAACAGCTAATCCTTAGAATGCCATACATTATGGCACCAGCCGATTAATAGCTTTCTATTCCAATAAAAATCTCAACCATACTTCAATAAACTCAGCTTAGACGCAGAGGTCAGTTTGCTTACTGTTCAAGATTGCCCGAACGCATCCTTTACCAGGGCCGTCGGCCTTTGCAACACCGCCAAAGTTAACCACAATCTTAAGCTCCCCATTGCCAAAGGTAGTCTCTTGCGTCATTTTATCCTGACTCAAATATTCGAAGCCCGTTAGCGGCAGCAACCCACCCTTCTCATGTAATGGCTCGAAGAATTTTTGAAACTTGGCAATCTCCGCTCCCTTCTCCTCAATGATAGTGCCGTTAATGGCAAGCATCACAGGTGCATTATAAAGCATGCTCTGCAACACCCGCTGTTTGACTAGAGCTGGGAACTTGTACAGCGGTAAGTCCCACCTATCAACATTGACAACGCTATCGTGAAGGACCGCCTCGGTCAATGGGATCATATATCTCGGATCGAACATTGTAGTTGCAAAGTTTGCAGGCAACTCCACCGGCTTGAAGAATTGTTCCGGTCCGTTCGCGGGAACGTATCCCCCATATATCTTGGTAACATTCAGGAGAGCCGTAAAGAATCTGTGATCCTCCATAGAAAGCGAACCGTGACCGAAGGATACGGCACTATTGGCCCAGCCGTGGGCATCCTCTGATCCGAGAACAAATTGCTTTGATATTTTGAGCATTCGGTTCAGTCTATTTTCCCGATCGGTAATCATATTTTGACTGTGTTCCTCGCTAAAATCGGTGAAAAACTCGGACGCAGCATCAACGTCGAGGAAATAAGAATTAGCCCCATTGGTGGTAGAGTTTCTCACTCGCTGGGCAAGATTTCCGGTTTCCGGCTCCGATAGCGCCTGTCCCTGGGAACTCATGTAACATCCACGGCTGTAAAAACCGGTCTTGATCGTCCCGTCGAATTTGATGATACATTGGTCTGGATAGGCACTTCCAGGCCAGATTCCTAGAACTGTATCAGACTTGTTCGCCGGTTGCCCATTCGCAAAGGTATCGTACGGTCCGACAAGATACCCCTGCTGCTTAGCCACCTCTACAGTTTTGTTACTCATCGGATCACCGTCGTACCCCACCCAAAGCTTCCGAATGCCTAAAGCAGCTAATTTTTTCATGGCCGTTTCATTGCATCCGCTTTCTCCAAAGCAATAGGCGTGGTATGCTCCAAGTAGACGTTTATTGGCCGGAAGTGCAGCAATCTTATTTTTCATCAATCGGAGGTCGTTAGTCTCCTGAAGATATCTTCTATACACCGCGCCCGAAGCCAACACGGAGCCATCAGTCAACTAGGTTTATAGCTGTTAGCTTGCATTTCAGTCTTTATTAGAACCAGGGAACACTATACCTCAAACATAACACCATATACTAGGGTGTTCTGGCTTCGCGAGAATGTATGTGTAAAAGAACTCTGCAGGCCGCCTCTTTCAGAAGTATGTATGACAGTGGTTCCTATATCTTCCTCCAGTATCTACGCAGCACACTTGTCAGCACTGCATTCATTTTTGAGACGTGAAAACTCCTTACATAAGCGGAACCCAAACCATATCCAGCGGAATAACCCCAAAACGGCATCATAAAGTCATTCGCAACATCTACACCCTCCGAATCGCTTGGTAAAACCATGTCTCCGAAAGTTCCAGGACCTTCAGCGCCATCTTCAGTTCCTTTATTCCAAAATTCATCTTTCAAGGGGATATTTCTCCCCGCACCTCGCGGATATTGTAAACTTTGATATTTTTCGTCCACTCCGCCGCCAGTGATTGGCCAAGTGATATTAGAGCTATTAGGTTGTGATAATCTGATCTTGAGCCTTCCTCTTTCTCTGGAGGCTGTTACCGTGCAGTTCCTCGAGGCAATAGTCCAGTTAACCGCTGTACGATTTTTGTTCAACTGGGGTTTTGTGATGGAGTCCTCGCCGAGTATGGGAATCCCATTGGAGAAACGGAGAGAAGTTGTCCTTTTTGTTCGGAGGTTGACCTCGAGAGTGTTTGTTGTAATATTTGCAATGCCTCCAAGGATGGGGATAGTGACGAAACCATCATTGATACATATATCTATCAAATGCGAACATTATCAATGCTTCGACCTTTTATAACCTTTTTCCGTGGGAGAATCGGGATCACCTTTAGTCTGATCGCAATAGCTTGCCACAGCACAATGTCCTACGGTTGTGAAGAGAGCTAGACTAGTACAACAGTATTTAATTGACATCTTGTTCGAGGTGGTAGTAGTGATATGTTGTGTAGAAGTTCAGTATTCGATTTGGACGGCTAGGCAGCCTCTTCTTTATATGAACTTTCGAGACTACTAGAGAACATCTTATGGGAGCTCGACGTCTCGTCAACGAGTCAACTTACAGCTCTAATACCCAAAGTGTTCTAATTCCCGAAATTATGGAACGGAAGTACCAAAGCTTACAGGGGGTATCAATTATAGTATTCGGGTGGGTACAGTGTAACGTCACGGAGAAGCCCTGTGTACAATGTGCCACATCATCACTTGTCCCTTTTGGAGGTCTGAGCCATACGCCCATTTAGGCAGGCGCGGATGATTTAGCCACAGCCAGATAATATACAACAAGATGCTTGTGTTGCAATGACAACTGCTGTTTTTGTTTTTTATGGTTGCGACCGAGATTGCGAGACTAGCGGGTTAATTACGTTAAGTTAAGGGATCTTTTGAGCACGGCTCGAGATCAATACTGCTCCCCTGAAGCTTATATTTATCGACATTCGTTGCATAATTTCTGTAATGACATTTCGTAATATAATCGCTACCCATGTAATCAACAGTCTAACAACAACAATCATCTTCCGTAATGCTGTTCCAAATATGAAACAATCCGCCATTTCTTCTTAACTAGTGCCGCATCTATTGCTTTTCCCCAACGCCCTTTAGAGTTTGGATCCGCCCCATGAGAGAGCAACCATTTTACACCTTCAAGATTATCGCACTTTGCTGCCAATTGAAGGGCGTTTCCGTATCTTCCCCCGGAAGTATTCACAGCGGCTCCTCGACTCTGTAACAGCTGCATTGCTCGAACGCTCTCTTCGCCTTCTATCCACCCACCTGATGAGACGGTATCTTTTTTTGCGGCAGCTTGGATGACACCGCCATATTTTGACGACGCAAAGTCAATTTTTGCTCCATGATTTAATAAGATGGCAATTGCTTCGCAGTCATGTGCGTAGGCGGCGACGTGCAACGCCGTGCCGAACCGAGAAGTTGGTGAGAACGCGTTAACGTCCGCACCAGCATCTATAAGAGGCTTCAGAAGTGAAGAGCTATATCTCGCGGCCGCCTGTAGCGGGCTATCAAAGTCCTCATCCCCTCGCCCGTTAGGATCAGCTCCAGCTTTCAACAAATCCATCGCGAAAGATATCATCCGACCAGTTATCGCGACCACTAGTAAGGATGGACCTTTTGAGCCTTCCGGGCCAAGTGGTTTTGGAACATGTTCTAAAAACATATCAAATATAGCCCTGCGATTGTTGATTTCGGTGTTGCCAAATAAGTGCTGGTTGGAAATCACTGCATGCAACGGGGAGCCGTACGCTCCACCTGTCGCATATACATCCGCTCCCCATTCAACGAGGGTCTTACAAACGTCCAGTTTGGCATAATATGCTGCTGCTTGTAATGCACGATTCAAAGCCATTTCGCGATCCCAGTCTGAAACACTGTCGAAGAGATACTTCATGACTTTCTCGCCTCCCCAAATTGCGGTTTCGAATACGTAAAATTCGTGTGCTGTCAAGTCGGCTCCATTTTCAATCAAAAGTTGCATGGTTTCCAGATTTCCTTTCTTTGCCGCTTGAGAAAGCGCCCAGTTATATCCCGATTTGCTGTCGTTTGGATCGGCTCCCATCTGTAGCAGGTATTCGAGCATCACGGTATCACTACCTTCTGCCGCTAACCCCAGAGGATTTCTATGGATTTGTCCTGGAAGTGGGTTCACACTAGCGCCGTACTCGACAAGAACCTCTACAACTTCCTTTTGTCTTGCTTTTATTGCTGCCTGCGAAATGTTAGTCGATGATGCTAGGCTTACCAAAGCTTCAAGACTCTGTTACTCACATTCATAGGGCTATCATTCCAATGGATTTGATTTGGATTTGCTCCTTCATCAAGCAGCTTCCGAAGTTGCCCAAGGTTACCCGAGCGAGCAATTTTAATCACACCCGCACCCGCAGTACTTGCAGCACTAGCTCCGTGGTCCCGCAATAACTTTTCAATACCTTCATCACACTCTTTGATGGCCATAGCTAGAGGTGTCCATCCGTTGTTATCCAAGCAATTAACATCGGCACCCAGGCGAATGAGGTCTGGGATCAAAGAAGACAACCCAGTATTGAAGGCGTAGCAAATGAGACCCCAGCCATTCGCGGGGTCCTCTACTTTGGCACCTTTGTCGATCAAGTATCGCACAGTTTCTTCTTTGCGAGAATTGATGGCATAGTGTAAGAGGGATCCTCGCGGTCCAGGCGGCGGGTTGAGATCCGCCCCATGGGCCACCAACGCTTTAATGATCGTGAGGTCACTGTTTTGGGCCGCCAGTTGCAAGGGTGTGCACTCATCAAACTCGAGTACCGAGCTCAAATCAACCCCTTTTCCAACCAAGTAATCCAGAATGGTCATTCTTTTCTCGTTGATGGCGTACGAAAGTCTGTGGCACGCCCCCATTAGTTATCATTATTCCTCATGATGCCAACTACAAGAAGGACGAAGCGATACTTACGATCTTCTTTCTCCGCCGTTGACATCTGCCCCCATCCCAAGCAGCATATCCGCCAATTCAAAATCCGGAGGCGATTTGGTATCTGCGTAATATACGCTAGAAGTGAAGGCGTAACTGTATTTTGGCAACTCTCGGTTGGTATCCGCCCCAAGCTTTATCAGGTCTTTCGCAAGATCTATCATCTCCGCGCGAATGGCGCAAACTAGCACCGACCCATCCTCTGAAACCGCATTCAGATAAGGGTTTTGCTCAAGCAAGAGACGCACCACTTTTTCGCCAGCCCTGTTTATGGCGACTTGCAAAGCACTACCCCCGCCTTCACGGTGCGCGTTGATATTAGGGTTATGCTTCATCATCGTCTCAAAAAACCATGGGTCTTGAGAATATCGTTCGATAGCCTCCAGAAATGTCACATCAACAATTTCAGCATTATTCCGCAAAAGAATCTTTGCCATTTCCAATTCTCCAGTCCAAAGAGCGGCGTAAAGTCCATTGGGATAGAGGTATCCTTGGATATTAGGGTCACCACCCGCGTCAAATATAGCTTTGAAGGTGGCCATATTCCTACTTTCGATAGCTGCTTCTAATGCTGACACGCCCCTTCCCTCACGAGAGGCCCTTCGCGCGTTGACCTTTGCCCCTGCTCGCAGTAGAGCCTTGACAAGATTGACGTTTCCTTGCTGGGCGGCAGCTGTCAATGGATACCCCCATTCGCCCCTACCACCCTTATTTACGTCCGCTCCTCGATGGAGGAGAGTCTGCACGACTTGTAAAGACCCTGACAGAGCGGCGGCATATAGAGGAGTCCCTTGCGGTCCCATTGCGTTGATGTCAGAGCCAGCTGCCAACAACTTGGTAACCGTCTTGACGTCCCCAGCCAGCGCCGCCTGATATAGTGCATTACCATGCATCACCGAAGAGACATTCAAATCGGCCTGCGATTTTAAGAGGAACGCAACAACATCGTCATGCCCAAAGGTAGCTGCGGCAATTAACGGGGTGTTCCAGGCTCCACCAATTCTTCCAACATCGGCACCCGCTTTTACCAGTCGTTCCACCAGTTTACGAGATCCACCAGCAGCGGCAGCTTGTAGCACGTTGTCAAAGTTGCCGCCTCTGCCGTTTGGATCCGCGTCGTTTTCAAGCAGATATTTTACCATCTTTTCATGACCATTGAAGGCTGCGACTGCTAGCGGGGATCCAAAATATCCTCTGTCTGAACCATTCACATCAGCTCCAAGATCAATCAGATGGCGAGCGACCGACTCGAAACCGATCTGAGCGGCCCAATACAACGGTGCCACAAGCTCGCCTATGTTTTTTTTTAGATCCTGCCTCCACCCCATAGTCCGATCCGGATGACCAGGTGCGTCATAATCAGGATCGTACGAATTCAACCAATTGATGTATCCTGTAGGATCCTGATCATCAAATAGGCGGAAGAGCAGGTCGGTAGCTGGTGACGCCTCTTCCTCCCCGGCGAGTCTATAATGGCCCATCCAGTTCACCGCGGTATACTCGAGCAGTGGGAATTCTTTGAATGCGAGCTTGTCCAAAATCTCTCCTTTGCCCATATCCAAAAGATATAGCAAAGAACATTCGGCGATAAATCTATGTGCCATGTTAGCTGTCGTATAGTAGCCTCCAAGTGATGTGTTTTGTAGACGGCTTGAAGTCAGATATTCCTTGACGGAGTAATGACTGAGAGCCACTGTTGTAAATTTAGATCCCGAATTTTTTATGTCATTGAAGAATGGGCGGCCCGACTCGTTCCGAAGCTTGACATACAGCCAGTCTTCGCTGCTGAGTTGTTCATAATCGAGCGTTCTAGTACCAAGCGTAACAAGGGAGCCACACAACTCGAGCACTTTCTCCGGGTCGAGGAAACGACTTTCTTCTGGTTCAAATGTGCCAAAACTTGGGTCTATGACAGCAGCTTCCGCGAGTTCGTCTAGGAGAAGCGGCCTGTTTGAGAAAGCGAGCCATTTTAGCGCCGATTGGACGAAAGCTTGATGCATTGTGGGTATTGCTTCTAATATTCTATCGTAGGTTTGATCTAGCGTCTTTGGCATTTTGCCCAACTCCGCTCTTATCATCCTTGGCGTGAAGCATTGCTTCATCGTGTCCAACTGACATACAGCCCATCGGAACCTAGACTGAGTGAGTAGAAACTCTAAAGGTAGAGAATAGACGACTTACATTCCGTTTGATCCTTTCACGATCGCATCTAGCACCTCCTTCTTAACTGCGGCAGATGTCCAAGATTTGAAGGCGGGATCTGTAGCAATAGCGTTTGTGATGTAGGTTCTCACATCCGCATCTACCTTTGCATCTTCGATGGAAATCTTGAACTTAAACGCAGTACCAATTGTTTTCTCGACATCCGGTTCTCTTCTACTCGTTACCAACAAGTTGATATCAAAGTCCAATTTCTCAACGAAGAGCTGGAAGAATTTTTCTCTCTCCTGTCGAGAGCATTCGTCGAGAGCATCAACAAATAATAACGTTTGACGATTTAAGGCAATACTCTTGAACACATGGAATAACTCTTCTGTGGTAGGTTCCTGCAGTCCCTGGTGTTTGTCGAAAAGCAATGATGCTGTTTCCGGTATATCATCTACGCTGACGGCCAGTACCTGGTATATGAGAGATTGAAGCATCTTACCCAGATTTTGTTTCTTGGCATCCGCGAAATCGAAGTAGTAATACAGTACTCGTTTCATAGGATCGGCTCCACACTCGGTCTGCACACGATCGATGATTGTGGAGCATATGATCGTCTTTCCGGCTCCTGGGATTCCGTGAATCCAAAGATGACCGCGTTTACTTTGTTCCCATGATTGATAATTCTCTGTGTCAAATACCCATCCACAAGTTTTGGGCTCGTGATGTGCTCGAGAAATCTTGTGATTTTGCTCAGGGTCGCTTGTTTTATACCAGTGCAAGATGTTTGTTCGCCTAGCTTTGTCCGTATGGTCGCGAACCTTGCCCATGATTGTCTTTTGGTCTAGCAATTCCACCGATTGTTGTCCCAACAGTTTTGCATGTTGGATAGAGAGGAACAGCTGAAATGTCGACTTTTGTCTCTGAATATTGTCCAATCGCTCTTGGATGACTTTACTCTCGAATGGCCATTTGAGACGGGCGAGGAGGCCTTTCTTCAGAAAAGGCGTCAGCTTGTCGGAAATGCCCTGAAGGATCTCATGGCTGGCTTTCAGAGAGTGTTCCAGTCCTCTCGCCTGTGATGGTTCGATCTGAACGTATTGAGCTCCACCAGGGCTTCCTTTTCCGTTTTCATCAACATTTTCCTGATATTTGGGAGGCAGAACTTCTTGAATCTGAGTAAGGACGGCACGAAAATCTTCGAGCTCGGTGATGACCTGGAATATCTCTTTATCTGAATCCTTCGCCTGCATATGAAAGCGATAGCAGAACGTTAGAACTGCATTCGATAGTTGCACAACGGCAACAACACTGCGATCAAGTTGGTTAATTTTTCCTCTCTGTTTCTAACGCATTTCATTAGCCATACCTTGCCGCGATGCTGAGGGGGTCCGCCATTGTGCGAAAGCTATACTGTCAGAATCCGCATTAATTAAACGAGAAAACTGAGATTATGAGACCCGACATATCGATATCAAGTCTGGAGCGCTAGAGGAGTATGATTCGGCACGATTGATTCCTTTGCAAGCTTTATGTCTTCATTGCAGTGAATTGGAAAACGAGGAAGCTGCTTGCTCCCCGCAACGCGACTTTGCCAAGATTGGGCCATGAGTTGCTCTTTTGGACTGGCGCTGGAGCCTCACAAATCTGCGCAGTCTTCGTTTCCGTAGTATTACTGGTGCGATACGAGTGCCAGGGATCTGGTAACGAGAGAACTCAAGAAGTTAAACTTAAAAAGTTGCCTGCAGTCTCGTGACGAGTCCATTCAGATCCACGGCGCTTGCCCAGCTTGCCTAATAGCAGCGAAAAAATACACAAATATAGTTAGATCATTGCATTTTCGATTGACGAGTAGAATAAGTTTTCATTACAATCTTTGAAACGGGCAAGACGGATTTCTCGGTTTTATAAAACCCTCTCCTATGAAGTGTGTTTCGAAATTTCTTTCTGATTTAGTCCGAGTCTGCACAGTGCGGCCGACAGGAATCCGGAAGACATCCTGATCAACGCGATCAGCTTGGAATACTTCGTGTAACTAACGCAATTCTACAGGACGAGCATGAGCATCGATTCAAGTCGTTCTAAAACCATTCGTAATATATGTGCGTAAAAGGAATGTTCTTTCCGAATTCTTTGACCTTAAGGTATCATAAATTGTTCATGGCGGGGTGATGGGGTACTACTAGCCTTGTATTAGTATGAGCAGATCCTTGGACCTGGAGCGAGAGCTCGGGCCACCTCAACGCAGGTTTTTTTCTGGGTAATTCCACTGCACGACTCGTGCGCGCACCGCCCTAGTTATCTGATTAAGAGGTTCGTCAGATTGGCAAGGTTAGGGCCTTGTAGATTCAGTTTCATTAACTGCCGAAATGAAAAAAGAAAGTATCTTGCTCACAGCAGATGCGTTCATGCATCTAACCTCATGCACAACTAGAGGATTTTCTCCGCAATCGGCTAGCAGCAGTCTCATCTATTACTCCGATGTATATTCCCGTGTAAGTTTCAGCGTGTATACGTATTCCCCCACCCATTCATCAAAACATGGTCATCACTATTCAACTTTTACGTACACTAAACAGGAAATTGGTTGAACAAATTTTTGCATTTAGATATCAACATGTATTGAGTCTAAATGATAATATTACCAGTTGAAAATACCATCAGAAACGATGGCATATCCACACATCAACCAATAGATATATAGTTTTATTATCTTTGATTTAAAACAGGGAGATAAGTCAATGTGTATAAATATAGACCACCCCTAGTTTTGAACAACACATTTTCGTAAAAACTCGCCTTCACGCAATCACACGCGTGATCTTATTCTTCCTCGTACAACTATAATATTTAGCCAAACAAGCTAGTTTTTCATAAAATAAATTAGAGATGGCTAGCAAACACACATATAACAAAGTAGATATAGCTACAGCAATAAAAGTTTTTAAAAACAACCAATTATTAAAAATTGCTGTTATTATCTACACAATACCACATTCTATTTTTCGGAACTGACTAAGTACTTAATAATTATATAGTCTAACTCATGAAGGTTAATAGCAACTTTTTAAAGTATAAAAAAAAAACCTTATAAAATAGACTTTACATCAAAAAGTTTTTAAATATGCTTTTATATATACCCAACTTTAGACTATCACCACCAAAATCCTCAAAACACAAAGTAATAGTAATTTATTAGGTAAACAATAAACCAGCAATTTTTTAAACCATTACCCATAAATTAAAACTAAGCTTAGTCGTCATACCAACTAACAACAAATTAATTATACAAATCCAACAAATATAAATAAGTTATTCAGCTTATACAAAACTATATCTTGGATCCCCCCAGAACAGTAATATAATACAGATGAGAATAGTATAATAACTAGAATAGATATAAACAACCTTATTATTAGAAGTTCCAGCTATTAAAAAAATCAAATCCTTATAAAAATAAATCATTCACACTCCTGGACTTCATTTATTAAATATATATCTACTACAGGTGTTATACTTAATCTCTTAGTGATTTTTAAAGCAAAGATTATTTAAGATCAGTAGTTAGAGTTCGACATAGAACTCTAATCAGTAGTTTTGTACAGAAATATTAAAAAATAATCTTAGGTAGCAGATAACCTGTTCAAAAAATGGCTGGATAAGTAATGCTATTGTATTAAAATAATTAATAAAAGTATTTCTACCAAAAATAGCTACTAGCAATTCTTCAGAGGTAAAATTACTAATAATTGACGGCTATGGTTTATACACAACTGATGAGTTTATAGTTTAGTATTATTTTAATAATATATATATATTGTTTTTATTTGCCCATACTTCTCATATTATCTACTAGCTATTAGATCTGGGATGTTTTTCAGCTTTGAAGGTGGCATATCGACGGTAACTAGGCAAGTTTATAAATTTGAATAATATCATATGTGTAAATAAAGTGTTATTCCTTTAGTTTTATACTAAGGCATGTATAGCTACTTTTATAGTAAAGAATATTACTATAGGATGGAGGGTAACTGGATTTTATTTTTGTAATTGTTATAAATTATTGCGAAATTGCTGGGTAATAGTTTAGTGGCTACCTACTCCAGTCCTTAAACTAATTTTTGATATTGTTATGCTTACGAAAAGCTAGGATATCAGTTATATGTTTAAATTTTTTATATAAAGTCCCTCTACATGCTTAGTAATTCATAAGATTAGTAGAAGTTGGGATAAGTTTATAATTTGGCTTGTTTTAGTGGAATAGAAGTTCGAAGTTGCAGAAACTAAGTTGGAGGCTATTTGGCCAGTTAAAAGAAAGAAGATGCGCATGGAACTGAATGAGAGATTTATTATTCTTGCAGATATAGCTGTACAGCGAGGATTAGAACCAGAGTAGCCTCCTATTGATGTATCAAATAAGGCAGAATCAGCTGTGGAAGATGATAAAATGATTATAGAGGTGGAAGTATCTCTCCAACAATCTAGTTGTATCCAGCCACAGGCAGTATATTATCTAGGTTACATAAGTAATAATTTTGCAGAAAGTTAGTAAATTGATATAGTTTTTGTACTTATAGCTCTAGTATCGCATGAAATATGTTCAATAATATATTATTTCTTGAGTTGTTGAAAGGTGGTCCGGAACCAGGGGGGGTCCATATTTGTACACATTGACTTAAATGGAGAATATACTCATAACGATCCCATTTTAAAATTGCAGTTTTGAATTTCACGAAAGCTAATTTCTTATATAACATGTGAATTTCGTAAGAAATAAACCCCATGACTTGGCGTCGAGGCTAGACGACGATCTTTCGTTAAGTACAAACTGTCGGAGCGGGGGTAGCATAAGCTGTTTTCCAGTTCGTACTAGTTGTGATTGTGAGAGGAGTGTACCAGGCCGTAGCAGTCGTAGTTGACAAAGCTGTCGTTGGTCCCGGGCTCGTAACTGTCGTTGTAGTACTTGTGAAATACACTGTAGTCGTCGTGGTTACATGTCCCGTAGTGCTGGTCCAGGCGGTAACAAAGTACCACTCATAAGTCCAGGTAGTGGTGAGAGTCTTTGCAATGCTTTTTGTGCAAGTTTTGGTGAGGCAGAGCGATGCTGGGGGTGTACCAGGGAGAGTGGTAGTAGATGTAACAATGAAGTACGGGAAAGTGTATGTCGAGGTCGTAAGGGTAGTGTAAACAGTGGTCACTGTTTATCACTTGTTAACATATATCATAAATTATGGTGAGGGTATAGGAAGGTTAAAGCTTACATGGGATAGTAACAGAAGTTGGAGAATAGATGGTTTGTTGGAACGAAATACTAGTGAATATTATATTATCAGTAATTTGATACCAAAGTAATCGTACTTATATAAAGATACACCATCGTTTGCTTACGTTCGAGTCTCTTTCTCATGCTTCGTGGAAGTGACTCTGCCAAGGGAAGACCACCCGTTGGTGATGGTAACCGTTGTCAAAGTCGTCGACACCGTCTCAGTCGCCAAATATTGGCTGTAAGTGGTAATTGTTGGACCTGGGCATGTCACATCTCGCGGTATCAACACCGGATTGGCCACAGCGGCCGTGACTAGCAAGAGAGCCGAAAGTATTTTGGAGAGCATGCTTAATTGCTTGATTTGGAAAATGGAAGATAAAATTTTTATGTTCAACTAATATATTTAATGAATATCTAAGAGAAACTGAGATTCCAGTCCAGCTACTTGGCAAAGCCGATTATCGATTAAGCTAACAAAATTTGAACAAATCGAGTTCCAGCCTCAAGGGCCTTTGAATATTTTATAACCACGCGAGCATCACATTATGTGTTGATGAGATATGCCTGATCGTCCTCGCGTCGATCAAGGCACAAACTCGAGGAATTAACCTATTGGCCCACTTTCCGGGCCGATAAACCCTTCTTCCCCTGTCGAAACGCTCAAAAACACGATATTGGTCAGCAATGACTCGAGCATCGAGAAGGAGGAAATAGCTAAAAATCAACAGAAAAATTAGCTTTGTTACGTAGTTGAGGGGGAGATATATATTTTCCATATTAATATCGCTCCGCTATTAACCCCCATCAAAGGACATATACCTTGACTGCCGTGCGAGGAACGCTTCCATTCAAAACTTTTCGGCCGAATATAAATCAGGTCATTTTATTGGCGGTAATGCAGCGAAAGTTCGTTTTCGCTATAGGATAAAGGCGAACGCAAAGAAGCGAGAGACAACCCTATTTCGGTACCCAGGCTGAATGCAAAATCAGCCATTTGACAAGCTTCCGGAGCCTCTCGCTATTCACCCCGACCATTTAAACCTGGGCCCTTGCACGAAAATTCTTGAATCATTCTCGGCTAACAAATATCGTCCCAGAGTTACGCCATCGATGCTATTCACTCACCTCGGAGCCGAACCGGAGAAACAATTAGATGTCCGAGCTGTAAAAAATATTGGAACAATCGTATCATCTTACCATAGTGGAATATGTTTATTTTTAATTTTTATATGATGAGATCTTGTGAACATTATAATCGTCGAGAAATCTTGGGGAACTCTAAATCGAGAATCCATTGCTTCTCGACAAAACGGTAGTGGTATGATTACGTAAGCATGTCATATGTGATGAGAGTTTGAAATTGACTTGAAAAATATATTGCAGCCTCGAAACTGACATCCCTTGCTATACCTCCAGCGCGGGAGTAGCCCTCGCCGCCACAGTGCTCTGCTACACATGATATAAGGGCCTGACAACACGCTCCAAAAGCTAGTATACAGACAAAAAGTTGGACATAATTATTACCGCTCTAAAATATATCGATGTATGTAAAGGTATAGTAGTGTAGACTTTGAATATCCAATCATCTGCCGTCTATTCACCCGGACTGGTATTATAACCCTATCCTGAAGCCAGAATTTATCCATTGTTGTACTGTTTCAGCCGCGTCTAGCCCAGATCCCTACCTCAGGGCCGTTACTAAATATGTACCGTCACCGAACTAGAAGTGGCACTAAATTTGAGATCAGGGGTACCTTTTGAGCTTGAGCATAACATTTATCCAGTTGACGGGTACGGTTATTTACAACTTGTGATTCTTGAATATCACGTTCCCAATCAAGTTACGTTACGCAAGAAATTACATGACAACCGGTCAACATTTCCTTGTAAAACCTCTTTAATCTCTCGATATCTTCAAATACATAAGGTGCCGGATCGGCCAGTATCAGCAAAAAAACATCACACACATCAACATCGATTTATTTTAATAACTTATGCCCAGCACCGTGACGGCCTTCAAAATTTTGATTATCTTTAACCTCATACTTCTGCTGAAGTTGCGAGGGAGGACTTCTCCTGCCAGCCAAATACTGCAATGATTCGTCGGACATTTGGCCCAACCATTGTACTGAGCGCGATCCCGAAGTGACTCGTTTCGCAGACAGCAGATCCCCCATCGTCGCAACAATGATTTGTTCTCCGTCATCATCCTGTTTGACATCCTCAAAGACGAATACTCTGTTATTTTTCACCTGTTCGGACGCCTGGGAGCAAATAGCCAGACACTGCTTTATACTTTCAATCTCTTCCGCGGTTGAATTCTCAAAAGTCTCTGGCTGATTCGAAAGAGCGGCGAGTCGTGATTGTATCTCCTCCAATTGCTTCTGCAACGCGTTAGTAGTGTTGAAGAGTTCAACCTTACACCCAGAGAGTGTATCCTTTGTTAGTTTCCTTGCCTTGGACGGGCCGCTGGCATCAGAAGGACCTACACGCGCATTCAGAGCTGAGCTTGATTGTACCTGGTCGATATGCTCTGAAACCTGAAGACAGATTCTAAGACATTGCTCGATGCTTTTCTTGTCTTCTTCGATCCCCTTTTTATCCTTTTCCTCAAACTGTACCAGAGATGTCGTCATGTTGAGGTTTCCCTGCGTGGCTAGCTTGTCCAGCTTGCCGTTGATCCCCTCGAGCTGTTCTTCAAGGTCAGAGGTGGTCTGCTCGATAAGGGTCTTGTACTCGTTGAGTAGTTTGGCGGTAATATTCGTGGTACGCCTGATATTGAGAAGAAAGGGTTAAAATTCGAATTTTATAAAATCAGAAAGGCTTAAGCTTAAAATTCGAACAACGCGGCGCGCTAAGTCTAGCTCCTTGCGAGACTAGTTTAATAGCGCAACGAACACCAGAAGTCACCTACATATTTACATCACATATCGCGATCATAATGGTTGACTTGTACCCTGACAATAATACCTTGAATCCGGCAATGTCGTCGCCCATGTATTGAACCTTGGCCCAGTCCCGAATCGCTCGTACTCCACTGGAATCGGCCGAACACTTTGCAATTATTGCTTCAAACTCAAGACACGCCTTGCCACATCGTTGCAAAGGCAGTGTGAGAGCTTTCAGGTTCGCTTCGTTATCATGAGAATTTATAGTGCTCTGGAGTGATTCCAAAACTCCCTGAAGTGCAATCAATTCCTCGCTGAGTTCGCGTACGGTTCTTTTATTACTCTTGAAACTACTGAGAGTTTTGTAAAGCACCTGCGAGCTCTGAAAGGCGAATAGAGCAAGTGTGAGAATCCCAGATGAAAGACCTATAGCTTCAGCCATTTTATATGAAGGCAAGCAACGTCTGATCCGTTCTTTTTTGTCTTTTTTTGTAAAAGAAAAAAAATCCAACAAAAAAAAAGGAAAGGCTAGAGAGCGAAGGTAAGAGGACAGTCGCTTTTCGTTCCCATCAAGGTTGAAGGTTTTTTATGTTTTACAAGAGCCTCAAAGTTGCCTGAACATGGTTTCGCTGCCTGAACATGCACATGCAGGAGCGGGGTAGATTAGAACTCAGGGCCAAAGAGCCTCTATCGATGCCGGGCGCTTAACGACTTGACGAGGCTCTAGCTCAACACTGTGCGTTGCGGTGTAAGGGTACGAAGCAACCCCCACCCGGAATGGTGAGTGCTGGATATTAGGTCAACCAAGCTAGCACCAAATCCGGCTTAGTTTAGAGACTCGATTTGAAATGGCCGTTGCCGTTGGTCTCCAGCAATGCAGTATGTCAAGTTCATAGTCTCACAGTGAGGTAATTACTAGTAACCATGGTTTTGATACAGTTTTGATCTTTAGTCATACACCTGTGAGCGGTCTTTTGATATCAATCTGCTGGATCGGAGTTCCTAAATAATTTTAGACACCGAGTTTACAAGCTACAGGAGAAATTCGATTGTGTTGGTTATATGCGTTCAGTAGCAATCTCACCAAACTGTATTGCACAGTGAGCTAGGACCAGGTCACAATCGGCTTTTGATATTTGATATTTGATATTTGAGTTACTGCAATGCACCCTACATCGCAGACAATTTATATACCTACAATATTCAAACGCGAGACAAATTTAGAGCTGTAAAAACCACTTTCAAAGACTCCAAACTACACGCAGCCTTGTTTTAGCTGGCTTTGCTAAATATTTACCAGATGTTAAGGATATCATCATAGTGCCCGCCCTCACTCCACCAGAAGTTCTTTCTCTTCTTCCTGTTGGCCAGTCTCTCAGCTGTTTCGTTGACGTCCTTGAGCGGTACCAATGTTCTCATTCCAGCTCCTCCCTCTACGCATCTCCCCAAAGCCACGTTCAATATCTTCATAACCCCAATGCGGTCACTATCATCCTCCTCGATTCCCCATTCCTCGGCTCGCAGGCTTGTGTCAAGTTTCTCTTCTTCATCCTTCTCTTTCTCTTCGGTATCCTTGGTGATTGACATTCTGCTAACCGCATCACTGTAATGCCAGCTCTGCCATGCGTACGTGAGGTTCTTTTCCGCTTTAAGAACATCTTTGTTATACCATGCAAGAGTAGCAAGTTCCAAGGCCGTCATGCCGTTCGTGTTTTCAGCTATGGGGACCTCCAGCGGTGAGGCATCGATGATGGATTGCAAGGCTTCGATTGTTGGGTTCTTAGCCATTGTATGAACAGGCATATCGCCCAGTGAAGTTCGGAGACGGGTATCTGCACCGTGAGACTGTTCTAGGAGCAACTTGACGACTACCGGCTTGATGTGTTGTTGGAGACTTGTCAGAGTATAAGCTAACGGGGTGTACAAGATGTGATTTTCAGAGGCTCGGTGAGCGAATGCCCATTTTTTAACATCTTCTGGAAGTAGATTAAGACAATCTCGCAATTCTTTCCACTTAGGAGGTTCAATCTTGGTCCCCAACGAGTAGGAATGGAATGAATAGGTTCTAATAAAGCTCTTGACCATCATGTGAATAATGTTGAAATTGCCGTCTGGCACCTTCGCGTAGGCGTCCGCTCCTAGATCGAGCAGTGCCTTCATGGCATACTTGTTGAGGGTGGAAGCCGCGAGCATAAGAGGGGTGAACCCCTTTGCGTTCTTGCGATATTCCAGGTGCTCGCGATTCTTTTCAGTGAAAAACTTGAGTTTCTTCTCGTACCACTCGAATTTCTCTTCTTCTGTTTTTTCTTCATCCCTACGAACGCCTTCATTCTTGATGACCGCGTGAATAAGTAACGAATGGTCAACACCGAACCAACTTTGCACCGTATCATCGTCTGCCGCTTGAAGGACTTTCAAAAAGTAGCTCTTCTTTGCCCCTTCCGATTTCTCAATCTTGGATTGCCACCTTCGCATGGCTTCGATAGAGCTATTTGATTCTAGCCACTCATAGAGTTTGGTAGATCCATGATAGGCGGCGAAAAGTCCAAGTGGTGGATTTTGGAAGGTCAAGCGTGGCGGACCAGCATAATTGGGGTTCATCAGATTAGTCCACTCCTTTTGTTTCTTGCCATTGATGCTCAAGCCAAGGTATGCCTTTGGTCGCTTGTATGGCTTTTTCTCTTCCTTCGGTTTATCTTCTTCCATTTTTTCTCCCTCGTCTTCACTCTCCTCTTCCTCATCGTCCGAGTCTTCATATTTGAAGTTATTCTTCCCATCAAAAACGCTACCCAGTCCGTATTTTTCGATGAAGTCTTGCAAAATATCGATCTGTTCCTCACGAACAAGCATGTTGATAAGATTTTGAGGGCTGAGATTCGGTTCATGCGTCCCTGGCGTGACTGCAGGACCACCGAATGCTTCAATTCTAGATGTCAAATACATCACCAGGTCTGAGTCCCCGGCAGCGACAGCTTGGACGAGCAACTAGAATATCTATGGTTAGCATATCGAAGAGTGAATCTGAAAGGATTTACTCACCTTTTCATTACTGTGGTCTTTCTTTTTATTCGTCATCACTCGTGGGACGACTGTGTTCAACAAATCGACAGCGCTGGCTTGAGCTCGCACCCGCTCCTCAACCTTCTCCTCGTCGCCAACGAGACCGGTAAGTTTCACCTCCGTATAGTCGATTTCTTCCATTTGGAAATCATATTCTCCACCGAGTCGATATATTTTTTCCGTTTTTTCCTCAGGTTTATGATCCCTCAAATATTGAGACTGGGATATGGTGAGAAGAACATCCAAAAACTCTTTAGGATGCTTTCTGTAGACGGCGACGGAAAGGAGCGTATAATCAAGCTGGTTCTTGACACCCGCCAGCAATGGAGGCATATCCTCTTCCCAGTTGGTAGTGGTGTATTTGCGCACCAACTCCTCATTTCCATCCCAAACAGCTTTGAAGAGCTCTTGATACGCGGCTGATGTTTTGGCATCTAATTTCTTATGCCGTTCAATTTCGAATTCGAATTTAACCTCAAACTTATCTTCCTCCTCCTTCTCCTCTTCCTCTGGTTTCTGATATGCCGGAATCGTCTGTACAGACTCTGGTTTCTTCCCAAACACCTTCTCCCAGAGTTGGGGGTGTAAGTCTTTGAAAGTCTTGCCTTCTTTTGAAATCACCAGGTCGGCTAGTTCCTTATACCGCTGCACAAGAGCCTCAATCTTTTCAATCTTAATTTTCACCTTTTCAGGGTCGGTGTTGTCGACGTAGGGTTTGGGTTCTTCACCAATCTCAATCTCATTGTGTCGTTTCCGGATTTTATTTTCAGTTTTGATGAGTTTGGCGGCCATCCAGTACTCATAAGATCCTTCCTCGTATTTCTCGGGGATGGAAACCATTTTCTTGAGTTTTGGTTCCTTCTTTTTCTTCGGCTTCTTGGGGCTCTCTGGGGATTTCAGATCTTTCAAATCCTTTTCCCAAGATTCAATCTTGTCGTTTATGACATCAAGTAGAGTTTTGTATCTAGAATTTGTTAGCAAAGAAATAAAATTCAGGAAGAAATGGTTCCAACCTTCGCTGGTAATCTGAAATCCAACCGACTAGCAGAGTGTCCGGGAGACGAGATTTCGCAGTGTAAGATGAAGGATAGACTCCATTCTCAATACACTTGGCGAAAACGTCCGGCATCTCCATCTCGAGTGCTAACTCTGCGGGCTGGACTGTGTAATATACAAAGCGATCTCGCTGGTGGTCGGTACCCTTTGAAACCTTAACGAAAGATTCAGGGGTGATTTCTGCCAAAACCCCCTTTTCGAGCAGATATAGCGCCATTTCTTCATTGTTGTTTGTGATGCTATTTCATGTTAATATCAGTACGTCAAAAATATTAGTATGACGGTGTATGGCTTACGCTTCGACCAACGCGTTGGTGGCCTTTTCTTTCCATTCAATGTTGACATATTCCAAAGCTGAAATTGCAGACGCGGAATCTTCCTCAAACATGACTTTGAGACATTCGAGGTCATCATATTGTACAACACGCATAAGTGCAGTTATGCCTTCCATGTCGGTTTGTGCGGATGAAGCACCCAACTTGAGAAGGGTACGCAGCATAGGGGCTCTTGCTTTGACGTCCGGGATTCTGAAAATTAGAGCAGTGGAGAGTATCACGCTGGCCGGAACACCCTGGGAGGTGTAAGATATCACGACACTATTAAACAGTGTTAGTTGCAATCGAGATTAGGATACATCATGAACTTACGGTTTCAAAACATCGGCACCAAAATCAGAAACGAGGAGGGTAACAAGATCCGGGTGATTATGGATGATAGCATAGTGGAGAGCTGATAGTTGATAATCCCAGTCTGTTACATTGACGTCGAGGATATCGTCCTCAACGACTTCTTCTTCGGTTGCGCCAAGTTCAGGGTCTTCGGATGCGTTCCGCATGCGAACGTCGACATACGATGACACCCCGGTCTTAGCAGAAACCGATCCCCCTCCGCTGGATATGATACTGATGTCGTCGTCTCCATCCTCCTTTTCACCTTCAGCATCCTTCATTTCGCTGCAGAACGTCAATATTTAATACTTCTCAAATCAGAAACGGTCACTTACACGTCTGCGTCTGCAGTAGTTTTTAAGGGCCCGGCCGTCGCCTCATCAGGTGGGTTCGCAGTGTCTGTCGCTTCGGTAGCTTTCTTCTGTGCCCTTTCCTCTCTCTCTTCCTTCTCCTTCTCATTCTGTTCGCTCTTCATCAATATCAATTTCGCTACATCGACATTTCCACGAGCGGCTGCAATATGAAGCGCTGTTCGGCCGTCGAAGAGTCGAGCTGTGATACGTGCACCCGCATCCAATAGCACTTGAACCACCTCTGGAGTTGATGAAAGGGTAGCCAAATGGAGCGGTGTTCTGCCAGTATAGTCTCGCTTGTTGACATCATTGCCTTCTGCGATCCATGCTTTAACAGCCTCCGCATCATTTGCAACAATAGCTCGACACAACACTTCGTTGACGGAGAGATATGCCATTTCCGTCCAGTCTTCGTCTGTGATCGGGTTGAAAGACCCGATCTCTTGACGGCCTGGGTCATCTTTGATGAAACTAATCGGGCCGCGAATGTAATACTTGTCATCCTTCAATCTCATCGCCTTTTCTTCCTCGTTATGCGGATCCGGATCAGGACAGTAACCGCAGCAATCTTTGACAATATACTTGACGGTTCCAAAGAAGGCAGGATGTCTGTGGAGATAAGCCCCACGGCGTTTCTGGATGCGAGTGTTCCACTCAGAATTCAAAAACATGTCGGCTTGGAAAAGAAGCTTCTTGATCCGCTCGGCGTTGAAGCGAGGTCCGTACGGGATCGAGATTGTTTCGTACATGCTCTCGTCGTCGGTCGTAGCGAGACCCCAGTCTGGAATCTCCGGATCCTTTCCTTTGATATCTCCCCTCAGGACTTTCTTTTCTCGTTTAGGCTTCCTCCTATCAGGTCGATTACGTTCTCTTCGCCGCATGTTCAAGTACTCTTCCCGCTCATTCTCACTGGGAAGCCTCTCCATCACTAGCAATTTAGCCAACCCTTTCAATCCGCGTAGGTTACGTTCGTAAATCGTTGGGTCAACAACTTTGCGGTTGAGGTCGGGGTAATAGATCTCAAAGCCACGCTTTCGATACTTGGCAAGACGGAACTCATATGATGGGCTTCGACGACTCAAATCAATGTCGTTACACTGGAGCATCCAAGAAACAATCGCACGTGGGTTGGCGTAAACTTGCTTCCCGTTGAATGCAGCACACGCGCAACTAACATCAAACCCGGTAAGGATCTCGCTGACACTGGTATAAAGCCGCAACACAATCTGGATGTGACGGTGGGGATATTCCGAGACGATGGTGATTGTATTTTTGGTTCGGATACTGAGGACTGGCTTCTTCTTATCGTTCTTCCCGGCATTATTGAGATTCTTCATGATGGTTTTCTCGACCGCTTCGATACGTTTGATTGCCACACTTTCGTCCTTGGTACCGTAGATGAAAAGATCAATGTCACTGGTTGGTGCGAAAATGCTATGATAGTATCTTCGCAAAGCTGAATCCGATTCCGCGCTCTTTTCGGGCACAGGGAGAAGCGGCGTCATCACACTACTCCCTGCTGCCACAATATGAGACCAATTCAAATCCCTGAGACTGCCTGTGAAGATCGTTAGGAGACGTCGGGCTAAGTCTTTGAATACAATTACTTACCCTCCGTGAACGCATCAAAATTCCTGAGAAAGGTCTCTTGGTCTACAACGGCTCGCTCCCCAGTTTCTTTACGTTCCTTCTCCAAAGCCATAATGTAGCAACCTTGGGCTTCTTCGGATTCAGCCTCCACATTCCTACTCTGGATCTTGATCTTGTCATCGTGGCCATCGTAAAGAGGCACGAGCCCCACAAGATTATCGGCGATAGCTTCGTTTTCTGGTTCTTGAGCGAAGATACGTCGAAGGTTGCTCTCGTACTCCAAGTACGGCTTCACCAGCTCTCGGAGTGGTTTGTCTTCATTTTGTTCAATGTAGGACAAGAAGGCGCTCGGCTCGGTAGGGAGGGGCGGAAGCGTGGTCATTGTTCCCGTCTGTTTGCCTAAACTTTGAACTAACAGCTACTTAATGCAATTGACGTTAAACCTGGGGAAATTGATGCACTTTCAAAGCAAGCAACTCGTCGTTATATGAGATATAGAAACAAAAGATCTCAAATCGAAGCTATCAAGTTCAAGATTCCGAACAAAATCTTGATCATGTGTAGCTGCGTAGTTCAATCTACTTTTGTCAGCGGAAGACCGACGGAATACCGAAGCCCTTAAGTATCAAAAATGCAGCACCAACATGAGTCAATTGATTGTAATCATCGGAATCAAATATCAACTGTTGTCAAAGACAAAAAGCAACGTCGAGAAGCAGAATGAGCTCGCGTTTGTGTTTGTGAACCTTCACACTCCAAGGGTACTGGTACCTACCAGAATCAGACAAAGAGACACAGAAACAAAGAGCGATCAAAGACCGATTGGCGCAGCCCCCTCCTTTCTTATTTGATCCAGAGGATGACAACTTTGATGACTCGATGATAAAGCTTGCCAGACATCAATTGAGCAGGGTCAATGTCTGTGCTTCCGTCATCTCGCGCGAATGCCAACGTTTTCAGGCGATCAACGCGTCGAAAGAGCATCAGCTGAGTATGTGTCATCTTGCGCTTCTAGCAACGCGTAAATCAAGCTAATCACGACTGGGATTTAGTTCCAAGGAGCTAGTCGAGGGTGCCACTGACACAAGGCAGGTGAAGGAAAGAGAGAACCCCGTCGCCAAGGATTGGATTAGTCAGAGTGCGAGAAGAAGGAATGGTCGTGATTAGTCTGGCACGAGTCGTGATTATATCACAATCGGACCCGGACAAAGGAAATCGTCAACTACAGGGTACCGATGCAGGGCAATCTCATTCGATTGGTCGACCAAAATGCAACATCAGCCAACACAAGTCTTGACTCGAGTCTCATTTGCATTCTTATGATATGACCCCGAAGAATATATTGAATTAATGGATCAAATAATAAATATGCTTAAGTATAATGCCTTCTAAATACGAACAGTATATTCACACCACGACGAAAAGTAAATTTGGAACAATGAAGTTAACCGTTGAATCCGCTCTCCTTGTGTAACCAACTACAGAAACGGACGCAACAAGTCGTTGGCACGACATAAAGTCATAGATTTCGTTACATTAAAGGGTCGACTTCCAACCACGAGGATCCCACTCTTCAAATCCAACAATAAGAAGAGGTCCGATCAGTCTCGAAGTGGAAAGAGTTCCCCACCCAATTAAATACAATGCAAACATGATAATAAACCGAAAGAGACAAGTGGCAGAATCATCAATGACGGATTACTCTGCATTTTCTCTTTCAATTATAAAAACCAGAAAAGCAAATGTAACCACTATTTTGACTGTAGGCTCTCCTTCAGCTACTCTTTACGCCACGCTTTAATGATGACGGCGAGGATTTCCAGAGTATCATCCGGAAGCCAACCCGTAGGGTCGACACAAGTAAGAGCCCTAGCTGCATGGATAATCAGAGCGGTTGGACTTCCGTGCCAAATTCGAGGTCCCCCGAACTTTCCAACAGGTACATGTTGCAGTTGAGTTCCAACAATATCCTCTCGAAGGTACACTTGGTATAATCCGCCAGACACCCCGGAACCTTCTAGCTCATCTAGGCATGTTGGTGGCACATAATCTGGGCGGCTCTTCAAAAGATGAGCTTTGTATTGAGCACCAGATGGGCAGGTACGCTTCTGGACTCCAATACTCCTGCTCCGTTCTTCATAGTCTTGATTTTCGAAATCTAAGAAGTATTGAAGGGCAATAGGCAAGATGATGACTTGTGGTCGAACTGACGCGAAACCCTCATGGCACCGATTGCAGAGTAAGATTGCATTGTCCTTATCTCCTCGGTACTCGAAAGGTACAATGCCTCGGCTGGATATATCTTGAAACTATCAACAAATTAGTATATAAGTCATTGGGGGAATTAAAAATTGTTTCAAGCTCACCACAGGGTCTTCCTTCCCAATCACGTGGTATACGTCCATATCCCGCTCTTCGGAGGAACATATCCAACAAACATACTTAGAGAGCTTCTCGACTTCCCACTCTGTGCTCTCTGAAAATTCATTCTTGTCAAGAGTTACAGAAGCTTTCGAGCCTCGTGGTTTAATTGGAGTGGCGAATTCCGGTCCCCTTACGCCCCTATTGAAAACCGGCCCTGGAATCGGTCGTTCCAGCTTAGGGATATCGACCTGCTTTCGTGGTCGTGGGGTAGGATCATCGTCGAAATATTCATCCATTTGGACTGATGAAAGACTCAGAAATATTATTTAAAACTTGAGATTTTATGAAAATTATTTGATATAATAGAATGCGATTGACTTGTAGGCGCCGACTCGACAACACTGAGATATTGATGCCGTAATCATCTCTATATATACCTTTTCTCATTACCAAAATTCTTGTAGAGATTTAATATAGCCTACAATATACCAATCTACATTGTAAAACTTTAGCTACTTGTTCCCTTTAACACCAATTACCACAGATCCGCGGGATCCAGTGACCTCGCGCTCCTCCCAGGCAGATAGGACACGTCGACACACGTTCGCTCTTAATGATTCATTATTACCAGATTTACCGCCCTGCAGATTATTAATGTTGTAAGGCCGGGCTTTGAAGTCGCAATCATTGGTATGTTCTTTCCTATCCATGGTTCCGATGTCGAGGCCTGACGCCACATCTCCTCCACAAGACATTTAGTGTTAAACGCCGCGCAATTTCCGGCTCTTTGACTCATCCTGGTGACTTTTCTTATCGTATGTGCATCTGTTAGAGTCATTCGATTTTTTTCATCTATTATTTCCGGTTCCAACGTATTCCGTTCCAATTGAAACAATTCGGAGGCTGGAATTTTATGCAGATATTTGGAGGCTGGGGTTTGAAGTGCGACGCCCCCAACACCACAGCACGGGGCCAAATGCAACCCGAGCTGCTAACTAGCTGGTAATCAACAAAGGCAGGACGGCCACAGGACAAAAAAATGAATGTAGAAGATAAATCTATCGAGACCAAGATAAATACGTATTTCAACTTGCTAAATATTTTATAAGAACTAGAACTTGCCCAGTCTGGTAAGAACTTACCTTTGAGCTCAAATGGGCGCCCAATTTTGTGTTGCTCCTGGGGACGCTCAAACTTGTTTGACAATGCAACTACTCGGGAGCTATGATTGTCTAGATTGTTGCATTTTTATATGAGACAACACCAAAAGTTTCGCATCTGGGTCAATCTCCCGATCCAAAAGTAATTCAACAACCGATTATATGCCCTCATTGCAAGCCATTACAAGTGCGAGATTCGGCTTTCGAGTCCGCGCTCTTGCATCCTCTTCTGTGTCTAGGAGAAGCTCTACGACGCGTCCATGACTTTTTCTGACGGCTGTATGAGTGCAAGAGCGCCAAACCATTCATCTCTCGAATTGTCCTTTGCCCCACAATCCAGTAGCATTTTCACAATTTCCTTTTCTCTTTTTGTAATTTGGATCGTGATATACCAGGAGGACAGACCTGTGAGAATATTTAAATTTATATTAGGGCTCAAAACCACGATTTATCTTGACAACCCTCCCCATAATGAATATCCATGGTTAAATTTGAGTTATTGATCTACCTTCATAAATAAGCCTCCATCAGTATTAATGTACAGAACTTACTATGAATGCCATCGCGCTTGTCGGCTTTGCCGAAGGGATATGCGAACTTGGGTTCCTGCAGAGATTCTGAGCTCGGGTTAACTCCGCTCCGAAGCCGGGAGGATCCTACGGCCGGGAGTACAATCTTACTGCTAGATTTGCTGCTCAATGGTCATTCATAAGCTTTGCAGCTTTGACAGTTAAAAAATATCCGCCTTTCATATTACTCGAACTTTATATATCTCTCCGTCTCAAATTTAGTAAGTTATAAAGCGAACGAAGGTTCCCTCCTGCCTTCACGAAGTCAGAGTGGGTAATTATTGATAATTGAGATGGTGTTTAGCGATCGCGGTGAGGTGTAGGCCTCGTTCGGCCTCTATCAAAATTGATTCGTATGAGTCCGGGCGATAGGACTCTTTCATGCTAGCATTATAAAAAAGGATGGCTAGTCCAATAGCTATAGAATCATATACGATAGGAGAGTATCTCTATCGGTTCCATGTCGTCAACGACTATGGTACCCCATCTCCCAGGGTGCGTTGTGTTGTGGTAGCTCCAAAAAAAGTCTTCGACCACTATCCCAAAGTCTAGCCCATTTGTGAGACCACCATCCCAGGCGCCTCACCATCCAGCAGTCACGAGATCAACTTCGACATAACATTGATAAAGCCAGTCACGACACAAATCGGGCCTTCAAGGCGTCTCAAATGCTAAATACCCATCCTACCTAGCCAAAAGGGCTCCACAATGGCAGAATTCCTCGTCTCCTTCAACCCCGCCAATTGGCCCAAATGCTCCCTGCACCTCCGCCACAACTTGTTCACCAAAAACGACGCTGTATCCTTCAAGCACGTCCACGACGTATCCTTCAATTTCAATGTCTCCCCGGAAACAGTCAAACTCACCAAGGAGTTGAGATTCTGGGTCATCAAGGTGGCTTAAACGGAATAAGGCGGCCCGGGCCACGTTCGTCGGCAGCTGAATGAAACTTTATCCTAATTTTATTAATTATCTCACCACTTAAACTGCATATTAAGAATGGAGAATTGAACAGTCTTCCTGCAAAATATTGAACGCGTGGTTAGATGCTGGAACAGCAGGTCGCGTGGCGCCAGCATTGCATTATTTGTTCCCAATATATGGCTCTTTCAACTCAGCTTGAGGTTCCAAAAAATATAATTGCGCCCTAAAAAAATGCAACAAGGCCGTCAAATTTCTGATACTCCCCACAGTTGGAGGGCAAAAAGGGAGAAGGCTGTAAATTTAAGGATACAAGATGTGTCCAGATGCAGAATTTCCTCCTTGCAGTAAAAATTACAAACTATTTGGTTTCCCAGTGCCCACAAGCTCCAACCATATCGCTGTGCTAAAGCTTATGAAACTTAATTTCACTCGGTAAGGGATCATGATTCCGAGTTCAACGCCACCTGAATACAACAGGACACGCCAGGACGCAAATATAATATAACACTAGCTGATTAGTTCAAAATGTGTCTCGAGAGCCTCAGCGGTTGAAGACAGCCCCTGAGAAAGTATCCCTTCCTAGGCAACTATATATTCGAACCTCGGGTTCGAACTCTATTCTCTATATCCCGAGCAAAAACTTTCGCCCCTTTCCTTCCCTCTTTATTCTCTTTAGAACATGGATATTTTTCTATCAATTTCAAAGCTATAGTTATATAGCACCGTCGCATCTACTAGAGAAGCTCGTAATGTATATAGCTACCCACAAATATGTGAACAAACGAGCGGCCCGCCCCATCGTCCCGGACCGAATCTAGAATTCTTCAGATCAAGGCTTTAATCTTTCGATCGAGTTAAGCTCAAGGTGAGCTGGGATCCTAGTCTTGAAGCTCCACTCACCCCATTTCCGCCACAAGCGCCACAGGATACGCGTGAACGCCATAGCTAGAAAAGAGAAATCAGTGCGGTTGCTATTTGACTGTGGCTTGACATCATATTGCTCCTCCGTTTCGTTAAGTCGAGATATCCCTTCTGTGGATGCGTTATATATACATATGGCCAAATGTAACAAAGCTTAAACAACATGATGAATTACAACAAGAAATCATAGACGCTGGCGGGGCCCTGCGTATGACAATAGGAAACATTCATGCAATCCTATGGGTTAAGGAAACATAACAAGAATAATATAATTCAGAATAAGAATAAGAATATCTAGTTTACAAGTTATCTCTGTTGTTTAGTTTATATGTTTAATCTATAAATTATCTGTTTATCTAGTTTATAAGTTATCTTCTTATCCAGTTTACAAATTATCTTTTTGTTTAGTTTATAAATTATTTTTTTATTTAGTTTATAAATTATTTTTTTATTTAGTTTATAAGTTATTTTTTTGTTTAGTTTATAAAGTTATTTTTTTTGTTTAGTTTGTGAATTTATATTTTTCCTTATATAAATTATGTATTTATTTAATACTTGTAATCCTGCTATTATATAATTAAAAAATTAAATAATAATTTAAGTAATAATTTGAATATATATATTTGTTTATTTTAGAATTTTGTAATATTAGTTGGTATTATTTTGGTATTTTGTGCTTATTGTACCTAATTTTTATATTTTATTATTTTATAATTTTATCAATTTAATACTAAAATGTTATTTAGTATTAAGATATCTAAAAAACAAAAAAATGCTGTAGGGGAGATAGTAGAAACCCAAATTGCTATTTTAGGGTTTATTACTTCTTAAACTAAAGTATTTTTAGTAGTATTTAAATAAATGAAGTTATAGAATATTTTTGTGTTTTTATTAAATGATAAGATTAAATTTCTAAATTTTAAACTATTTAATGGTAGTAAACTATATTAATTAAAAATTTTTTTTAGAATTCTGAATAATAATGTAACGATATAGTGGTGTATATATCCGTTACGCTAAAAAGCCACCGGANTAAGTTCATCAGCCAAAAATCTGAACCTCCCAGAGGTCATTGTATGGGAGCACGGGAGGTTATTGTATGATAACAGGAGGCTAATACCAATCTTGGTATACTTTATTAAAATTTTAAAGTAATTGGCTGTAGATATTCACTTCTCCAAGTCTAATATAAATTTTTTATAATATTAAATTAATATAAACCTCTTTTTAACTTTTTATTGTTTTTTACTTTTTTTTTTATATTGTACTCTTCTAGACTATCTTAATCTTTCTATAGATACACTCTATCTGATATAATAAAACCAAAAAACAAATAATATAAAAATGATAATTAATATTAAGATAATATATCTGATTTTAAATTACAATATCTAGAATTTATAATCTAAAAAGCGGCTTTTATTAGACTGCTAGTATTAGCTACCACCTCAAAAAAACATCAGTATATTAAATTAATTACTAATCTTAATTATAAAAATGTTATAAAAGGAAGGTTAATAAAGTTTTGATTAAATTCTGTTAGCTCTTTAGTATTCTCAACCAACCTTATAAAAGTTCCTTTATTTAGAAAGAAATCTAATAAAGATTTATTATCTAAATATAAAAATATAATTTTTAAAAAATAAAAATTTAGCTTTTTTCTTTAATAATTCCATAATAAAATCTAATTAAACAATTTTTAGATAGGAGTTTATATTTAAAATTTAATAAAAAATAGTAAACTAAATTTAATCTTTATCAATACTATTTATGAATT